>CANJKZ010000504.1:250000-723013 GCA_947471745.1 Closterium sp. Naga37s-1
TCCATGTCCTCCTCTCCTTCCTTTTCCTTCACCTCCTCTCCTTCCTTTTCCTTGACCTCCTCTCCTCTCTTTTCCTTCTCCTCCTCTCCTTGCTTTTCCTTCACCTCCTCTCCTTCCTTTTCCTTCACCTCCTCTCCTCCCTTGTCCTTCACCTCCTCTCCTACCTTTTCCTTCTCCTCCTCTCCTCCCTTTTCCTTCACCTCCTCTCCTTCTTTTTCCTTCACCTCCTCTCCTTCCTTTTCCTTCACCTCCTCTCCTTCCTTTTCCTTCACCTCCTCTCCTCCCTTTTCCCTTTCCTCCTCACCTCCTGTTTCATTCACCTCCTCTCCTTCCTTTTCCCTCACCTCCTCTCCCTCCATTTCCTTCTCCTCCTCTTTTCTCCCTTCCTGGACCTCCTCACCTCCCTTCGTCTCCCTCAGTCCACCAGCCTTCAACTCATGCCCTCCCGTCCCCTTCCCATCATCTGCATCCCTCGCATCAGCATCAGCATCAGCTTCTGACATTCTAGCATCAGCAGCAGCACCATCAGCACCATCAGGGGCATCAGCAGCAGGGGAGTAAAAATCAGCTGGAATGGCATCACCCATCCCCAACCAATCCTGCTCCACCACACCATCAGGCTCCTCTGCCATCCATGGATCTCCATCCCTCCCCTTCCTCTCCTTCCCACTCTTCCCACCCACATCCCCTGTCAACCCTTTCCCCATCTTCCCACTCTTCCCCTTCAGAAGTTTCTTTTTGCTCCTACCTCCTTCCTTCTCCTTCTCCTTCTGTTTCTCCTTCCCTTTCTCCTTCTCATTCCTCCCCACACTTGATTTCTGTCTTTTTGGCCCTTCCCTATCCCCCCCCATCCCATATCCCTCCATTATCCCCTTCCTCCTTCCCTCCCTACCTGCCTCTAATCCTTTCCTTCTCAACCTCCTTTCCTTCCCACTCCCCATCCCATCCCCCCCTTCCTTCCCCCCACTCCTCCCCTTTCTCCGCCCCCCTCTCGACCCTTCCCCCCTTCCCCCTTCCTCCCCTCCTCCTCCCCGCATCATCCCTGCCACTTCCTCAGCCAATGCTGCTGCCTCCGCCCCATGAATTCCCCCATCCGCTCCCCCTTCCCCCCACACTTCCTCCTCCGCCTCCTCCTCATCATCCGCGCAAGCCAGCAGCGGAAGGGGGAGCGAGGGGGACTCCTTGAGGGGGGAGTGGCGCATCACAGGCGGGGGGGGTTGGGGAAGGCGCTGGAGAAGCCGGAGGGAGGAAAGAGAGGAAGGAAGAGGGGAAGCAAAAATAGGGCAGGTGGAGGAAAGCGGAACAAATGGGGGTGGAAATAGGGGGAAAGAATGAGTATGTTCAAAGATAATTGCGGGTCTTCTAATTAGGGTTTTAAACAATCTCCTCCCATGCGATCTCTTGCACTCCCCGTTCCTCCCACGCACTTCCCCTATAGAACCATCCTAAGTTCCACACTCTCCCATAGCCTATGTTCCACACTGTCCCTCCACCCCGCCCATTCTCCCCCTCTCTCCTCCCATTCCCCCAACGCACCTGGTGCAGGCGCTCTTCCCAGGCGCGCATCCATCCCTTTTCCCTACCAGCCCCACACCCCTGCCCTTCTTCTCCCCCTCTCCCCTCCCACTCCCCCAGCGCACCTGCTGCAGGCGCTCTTCCCAGGCGCGCATGCGTCTGCGCATGGCCACCTTGCTCCACCGCACATGGTTCGCCACCACCCCGTGAAAGCTCTCCAGCCCCCACACCACGCGCTCCCACCGCCACCCCGCTTCTTCGCCTTCTCCCCCGCCTCCTCCGCCCCCTCCCCCGCTTCCCCCCTCCAAGTGCCGCCTCCCCACGTGGAAGCACGCAAACCCAGCATTAGCGGACCGGTACTGAATAGGCGCCTCCCGCACCTCCACAGGACAAAAATACGAGAAGGAGAACGCTGGCGCGGATGCTAAGGGGGCGAGCGGGTCTTGGGGGGGCGGCGGGGGCGGGGGCGGGGGCGGAGGCGCGCGCGGGTCGAGGAGCGCCTGCGCGTGCGCCTTGGCGGCTTCCAGAGTGGCTGCGGCGTAGGCTGCGGCGGCGGCGGCGGCGCGCTTGGCCGCCGCGTCCGCCTCGCGCCGCGTGGCCTCGAGCTCCTGGGAGAAGGGGACGCGGGGGGTGGGCGCGCGGGCGGGGAGTGAGGCGGAACGGGGAGGGGCAGGCGGAAGGGGAGGGGGAGGGGAGGTGGGGGAGAGAGGGGTGCGGGATAGCGGACGTTAGGTGTTTGGCGAGAGAAATAAAGGAAATGTGATGACCTAAAGGCGTGTGGAGTGTGTGTGTGGGAAGGAGTGGAAAGGTCAGTGTGTATCGTTGTTGCTGCTCTAGGGAAATTGGCTCCAGAGTCTCAAACGCGTGCTGTATATGCGTGTGCTCGGCCCTTGCAAACACCCCATGCCATGCCCCATGCGCCATGCGCCCTCGGCAATGCGCCATGCGCCGATTGCCCGCCATGCCAACACCATAGTACCAGCAGGAAGTGGGTCGCGATCACAGCATCGTCCATGTCCTTAAAGCGCATCGGAATCACTATAGTCACACTCGCCCCGTGCGACACCACGAACATCACCCGCCCCTTCCGGTGCACCACACTCGTCAGCATCCCCGCGCCTCCCCACGACTCCCCTCCCGCGCCCCCTAATCCGCGCGCCACGGATTCCCCCAGGTCGCTTCCGCCCGCTGCTCCGCCGACGCCTATCACTCCGCCCGCGCGGAGCGGAAGCAGCGCAGCGCGCAGAGGCGCGCCCATGACGAACGAGCGCAGGCGGGCGAGCTTGCAGGCAATGACTCTCTGGGCGGAATCGCGGTCCGGGAGGCGCGCGAGATTAACTACTAGCGTGAGATTATATCCGGGTTCAGGCGTCGGCAGAACGGTAGCGATCTGCCAGTACCCGAGGTGGACGGCCTCGATTGCGCCACGTGGCAGTCCCGCGCTGGTCATCACCTCGGGACCTGCCTGCGGGATCGCTATGGATAAGAGGAGCGTGCTGGGATCTGATTCTTCCACCTGTACGCGATAGTGCACGCCTTCAAACTCGCTAATGCAGATATCAACGGTCGCATCAACTCCAGTTATTGGCCTGCCAGCGGCTCGTGCGGCGGCTACTACCCGCATCTGCTTCAGCAGCGCGTCGCGAAGGAGCGGGTTTTCGTGGGGACGAAACGCCGCCAAGCGCCGATCTACTGCGTCCGCCTCCCCTTGCGCGCGCCGGCCCCCCTCACCCTCCCCCGCGCCATCTTCCAGCAGCCCTAGCAGGCCCCATGCGTTCAAGTCTAGCCCCGCCGCCGCCGCGGCTGCCGCCCATGCGGCAAGCGGGCCGGCCGCGGAGCCTTCCGCGTGTAGCGCGGAGGCGAGCATGCGGCGGAGCTCCGCCCAGTCCCAACCGGCGGGGGGCCATTGAAAGTTGTCGCGCCATTCCTGGATGTTGCGGGGAAGATGCGGGATATGAAGCGGCGGGAGGGGGGGTAACTGCGGAAGGTGGGGTAACTGCGGGAAGGCCGGTAGATGCGGGAGGGACGGTAGATGCGGGAGGACCGGTAGCTGGGGAAGAGACTCCGGGAGTTGCAGCGACAAGGGCAGGGTGAGGGTCTCTCTCAGGGTCGCAATGGGAGACGCCGCCCTTTGCGCCGCCGACGGGCGGTGGGGGGAATGGCGGGTTGCCAGCTGAACGGCTGCTCGTGGCAAATTAGGTTACTGCTAGCTTGAGTAAGCATAAAGCGGATTGACGAATAGTCACCGTTGTCGATAAGCCTGGCTTAAAAGTATGTTTGCCTTAGTTTCGAGGTAATGAGACATTACGCTGGCGACATCATCGGGGATTTGTGTCAGTTTGTAGTTGGCGCTAAAAGTACTTTCGTGCGATCTCTCCAGACACCTCCAAGTGTTACCCTGTCGTCACTGGATTTCGCAAAACCCGCCATGAAACATGATAGGCGAGCACAAATCGTGACCCACGACACACGAGCTGTTCGCAGGAGGACATTTCGTGTCAAATACTCGTTATTGTCGGAGCCGTCGTCTGACAATATGTGGTGTTCGGAAAAATGAATTTGATACACGATAGTAGCACGACAACTTGAAGTAAAGTTTTTTCATGAATCACGACCTGTCCCGAGTTTCGCTACATCCAACTGGCAGATGATAACTGGTTCATTCATTCTCCCGAAAGGACGAACTGCATCGCAGAAGCCAGCACGAATCCAACTAGGGGGCCACAGATGCACGGCTGGAGAGCTGTGCAGCACCACAATCAAATCGATCTGACGACAACTCTAAGCCGCGTGTACTATCAGGATTGGTGAACGAGGGAATGAGGGTAACCGTACCTGTTGCACTTCTGAAGTTCCCAAATCACATTTCACAACGAATCAGCTGTCTTCCGAATCTCGAAGTTGCGCCCCTGGCGCCGCCATTCGCTTCCCTCCGCTCTTTTCCCCCGCAAATGTCAATCCGTCCGCCATCTCCGTCCGCGGAACACCCGCTACAAGCGTCTGGGGAGAGTTCAGCTCGGAAAGCTGGCCCCGCGACTTCGACTTCCCGCGCTTTCACCACGATTCACGAATCACGAACTCCCAGCACCCCCTCACTCCCGCACTCCCCTCTCCGTCCCCCTCAATTCCCCTCGCCAACTCCTCTCAATTTCCCGGCCAAATCCCTTCCGCACATCTGCGTTTGGCGGGAAGGGACACCACACGCCACTGAGGAATCGGCGCAGCTTGCTGGCTCGGTCGGTAATCTCGAGAGCAGGCAAGGCGGACGGTTCGAGTCGAGTCTTGTCTGGGCAACTCCCAAGATCGTACAACACTCAGGTCACGGTTCTGGGCGAAGCTTGGACACCAAGAACCAAATTTTTCCCTCAGTGACGTGTAAACACACCCAATCATTGGTCACCACACAACTTGCGAGAAGTTGGAGCATGACAGCCAATCAGACGTGTTCATTGATACCAAAGTGTCCACACTTCAGTTGGTGTCCAAACTTCAGAACCGTGATCTCAGTAGCTCATTGTATGTGTACATCACCACCAAACCAATAGCAGCTCATTCCATCACCACAACCACACCGCTTCGTTCTTGCGCTTCTCTTTCAAGTTCCAACGTCTTCCTCGCCCGCTTGCAGTACCGTTCGCTCTGTGCTGGGAGCGTCTGAGAGTATCGCAGCGCGAGAATCAAGTTTTCCGCAACCGCCGCCAAGATGTATAACCCTCAGGCGATGGAAGGTCGTAAGGCCTTCCGCAACAACTGGCAGATCGAAATGTGGCAGGCACCTGCGAAGGAGCTTCCATGTGCGTACAATCCGGAAATTATTCGTACCCATATTTGCTTTACGTTTTCTTGCTTCTCGTCTTTCTTGTGCATACTTAAAGCTCCTTTATAGCAGCGTTCTTCCGGAACGCAAGTCGTGTTTTTTCACCTTCGTCGTTTGCTCGCTCAATGTTCGATCGTGCACTGCCTCCTCGCGTCGCTCTCTTGTTTTGCACACAAGACAACGTCGAAGAAAAAACTTGTTCCCAGCTCTCTTTCGGTCAACTAACCACCATACTGTCGCTGTTCCCTGGCCCTTGCTGTCACTGACTTCTGCGAATGTCGCGTCCCTGTCGTAAATTTCGCAACTGTCGCGGCGGTCATCAGTCTGCTGCATCGCCACTTGGTGGTACGGGCCTCACACTTACCCCCTTTTCGCGTTCATGGACGCCATAAATTCCCCTCGCCGCGTATTCCCTCACGAAAATAACCGCTTTTTCCCTTCAAAATCCGCATTTCGTGTCCGCCGTTCCTGCCGCTTGATCATTTCCGCCTTTCGTATCTCTCTCAATATTTTTATTTCTGGCTTGTTCTCATCTTGTCTCTCTGGCAATCCCCGCGTCCGTTCCGCCAGCTCCCCCTGCGCGTCGTATTACTTGCGCGACCGCGTGCTCTATGGCGACATGTCGAGGTATGCACCGACCGTCCCTTCACTTGCGCGCCTCTTTACCCTCCTGTCGTCTTCCGTCGCCTCGCGCCTTCCCTCCCCCGCTCCTTCCCTTCCCCGCTCCTTCCATCCCTCGCTGCTTCCCTCCCTCGCTCGCATCCTCACCTCTCTCTCTCTAGCTTCCACCCTCCTCCTCCTGCCAATTCTCCCAACCTGCTTTGCGCACTGCACACTTGATACTTCACCCACGAACCAAATTCCGTTGAACGAGGCTGTTTGTATCGCGCCAGGCACCTAGAAAGAGCCGCTCGTACCTTCACGTTCTCTCCCTCTCTTTCCTCCCTCCCCTCGTCTCCCCTCGCTGAGACCCCTCCCTCCGACCTATTATACTCTATCCTGCCTCCTCCGCCCCGCCACTCCCCCCATCTCACCCTCATCCCCGCACTCCCACACCCCGCTCTCCGCTCCCCCTTCCCCTCCCCCCGCGCGCGCCAGGTACCAGTGCTGCGGAGGGTTCCTCCCGTGCAGCGGGCACTGCGGGGAGTCCAAGTGTCCCAAGTTCTGTCTGGGCGTGGAGGTGTGCCTGTGCTTCCCCTCGTCCGTCGCCTCCACGCGCTTCCTCATTCAGGACCAGCTCAACATCATGAACAGCAAGTGCGACAACGGTATCCTGGTACGCTGGCTGCTCTCTCCTCTCCTGCTCTGCCCTGCTCTGCTCTGCGCTTCTCTGCTTTTGAGGCGCCCGTAAAAAAGACTTAGAGGCGTTTCAGATTTGGACCAGCTAAAATCCTGAACAGCAAGTGTGACAACGGTATCCTGGTATGTCCGAGCTGCTCTCTCCCCTGCCCTACTCTGTTCTGTCTGGGCGTGGAGGTGTGCCTGTGCTTCTCGCCTCCACGCGCTTCCTCATTCAGGATCAGCTGAACATCATGAACAGCAAGTGCGACAACGGTCTCCTAGTACGGTCTCATAGATATACTTTTGCGTCGCCTCGGAGATGAACCAGCGACTCTGCTCTGCCCTGCCTGCACTGCACTAACCTGCTCTGCTCTCCTCTGTTTTCCCTTACCTCCATCACATCCTCCCTGTCCTCTCCCCTCTCCTCTCCACCTGCCCTTGGCCCCACCTCCAGGCGTTCCTGGTGTGTCTGGAGCAGCTCGCGTGCATTTTCGCCATTCTCGCCTGCATCCTCCAGTCCCTAACCCTCCTTCCCCTCTCCTGCCCCTTCCGCCAACCCTCTTCTCCCCCACCTCCCCTGTCGCCCCAACAGGCGTTCCTGGTGTGTCTGGAGCAGCTCGCGTGCATCTTCGCCATCCTCGCCTGCATCCTCCAGAGCGACAACCTTCATGACGCCGCACATGCCCTGCGCTGCATGGCCGATGTTGTCTACTGCTCGTACGTCTCGTTGTCAAATTTTTAGTCCAAAGTCTTCGTGCTCTGCGCTGCATGTTTCTGAGTCTTCGACTCAAGAACTTGAGTCCAAAGTCCGAATGCTCTGCGCTGCATCGCAGACGTAGTCTATTGCTCGTACATCCCTCCCTGGCCCTTTCTCTCCCTTGAAACGTTCCTGAGCCTGAGTCTACTGCTGCAACGTCTCAGAGCATGCGCTGCGCTGCGATGCATGGCCAATGTGGTCTACTGCTCGTACGCCCTTTGCCAATTCCTGAGTCGACTAAAAAAATCTTGAGTCAACCCCAAACATCTTGAGACTACTCCAGAATCCGCATGCTCTGCGTGCATGCCTGATCCTCTCATCATCTGCTCGTTCCCCCTGTTGCCTGCCTCCCCATCCCCCCACCCCACCATTGCGCCTGCGTACCCATTGATTGGCTTGGCGCCCTTCTTCCAACCCGTTCAACACCAGTGTGTGTGCATGCATGCAGGTAAGCCCTTCCCGTCCGCCCTCACCTTTCCCCACTCCCTTCTCTGCGACCCACCCGCACTCTTGCTCTCACTCTCACCCTCACCCTGTCTCCCTAACCCTCGCTGTCGCCCTCTCACCACCCTAACCCCCACTGTCGCCCTCACCCCCATTCTCACTCACTCTCACTCTCAGTGTCGCTGTTGCTGTTGTCACAGACCCTGTCCAGTGCTCCTTGCATTCTGTCGAACAGCCAGTTTCCTACTTGCATATTGTCAGATTCAGCATGAAACTGAACTAACGAGGCCATTATACCAACCGACTCAAAAGCAAGTTGGCCGGATTCCCTTCTCCCACACTGTGGAATTCATGTCATGGGACAGAACAGCCGTTGCCGATGCCAGCGTCTTTGCTGATTCCTTGTCACCCACCCATCGCATCTCTCCGTTTTGGTTTGTGTATCCCCCATGGCTGCAACTTGCCAACTTGCCCTTGCAGACGCAGCACAAGATGGAGTTAGACACCAGAGACTCCTGTTTAGGCGCCTCAAAAATCCCCTCTGCCATGATGATTCTCACGGTCCCCTTGCAGACGCAGCACAAGATAGAGCTGGACACCAGAGACTCTCACAACGCCGCCAATGCTCCCCCCATGTCTGCTCCTCCTCAACAGACCATGCAGGTTCGCATCGCAGGCGCTCACCTGCTCCCCCCTCCCTCCTCCCTCCCAGCATCTCTCTCTCTCTCTCTCTCTCTCTCTCTCTCTCTCTCTCTCTCTCTCTCTCTCTCTCTCTCTCTCTCAAATGGTCCTTTGTATTAATTCAGCAGGGGTACAAACATGCGGTGCTATCCATGATAACCTCCATCCCTTAAGCCCCAAAACTCACCACTCTTCTCCCCCCCCTGAGTGACCCTCTAGCCCTCCAGCGTGTGGAGGATGTCCCCCAGGTGCAGCGGCCAGGGGTCCGCTGCCATCTGGGAGTGCGCTGCCTCGATCCCAGCCCTGGCCTTGGTGTGCAGGGCATTCGCCTGGGAGCGCTGGAGGGCCACTGACCAGCGCTGGCTGAAGTGGCAGGCCATCTTCTTGGCCGATTTCGCCAAGGGGTTGGCCCTGAACCGGTTCCTAGCTGCTGCTGTGGCCAGCAGCTTCAGGAACGCAGTCGTGGTGGGCGCGTTTGCCCCGTAGGTCTCGACGGCCAGGGCGCAGAACACCACGTGTTCCGTGTGTCGGTAGTACTCCCTCTCCTTCCGCCTCTGTGCCTCTCTAGCAGCCCAGCCTGGGGGTTTGCGGGCTGTGGGGTCCCGGTTCTGCAGCACGGGGTCTGTGATAGTGGTGTCTGTGATCCAAGTCTCTCCACTGTCCGGGTCGCGTACAATCACATCGGCTTTCTTCGGGTCATCCGGCGGTGAGTACATGGCGTTCTCCAGGTATACCACCAGCTCTGCTTCCCTTGCCATTTTAGCCACGGCAAAAGCTAGCTGGTTGTGTGTGCGCGTCCTGTCGGGGCCTGTGCTGCAGCGGAGTAGGTGGTTGGGTAGGCTGCAGTCGGCTACGAGTTCTCCACACTCGCACACAGTGGGTACATTCTGTCGAATGCCCATGCGGAAGGCCAGGGCTGCTCGGAATTGTCCCGGTGAGAAGCAAAGGTCCGGGGTCAAAGGTAGGGCCTGCAGCCATGCTCCCGCTCCCTCCCCTCTCAGGCTGATGAGGCGGAGTGAGTGACCCATCTCGGGGGCTGACTGGATGGTGCGTGACTCCTCTGTCAAGGCGTCGGCCTTTGCCGCGTGCACCTCCTGAGAGAGGGCGCGTTGCAGCTGGTCTTGGGACGGGGTTTGCTGCTCCTCCCGGAGGTTTTGTAGCGCCAGCGGTGGCAGGCGCCCCTACATGTCCTGGATGGTTACCGAGTGCGCTGCGGACGGCTGCAGGGTGTTGTTGTTGGCCCCCAGTGCCGCGGTTGCTGGTAGGTCAAGGGAGCGGAGCAGTCGTAGCGCCTCCGTCGTTGATGCCAGGTAGGCTGGTGCTGCTTCTGTTGTGGGGTCTGTAAGTCCCAGCCCGCCCAGGGCGACTGGAAGAGTTGCTTGTCGGAGCAGGAAGTTGAACTCGGCTTCTCGGCGTGGCGGTTGAATGCTGGCGGCGGTCAAGGCCGTGTGCAGTAGTTCGGAGCACCATGTGTGCCATTCCGAGACGGGTAAGACGTCTGCTGGGGTAGTGCTTAGCAGGTAGCCGATTCTGCGGCTGATGCAACGGGACAGTAGCAGGAGGGCATGTTGTGGGTGGATGGACGCCAGAGAACCCAAGGGGGCTGCCGCGTCTGTCAGGGTACTGCGGACAAAGGCAGAGCAGAAGCTCTGCGACCCCACAGGACTTCCCAACACCCGTACCCCCTCGTGGGTGTGGGGGAGGCCTTCAGGGAGCACGACACCTCCAAGCGGCATGGAGGACCACGCCGACGACTTCATAAAGTTGCAGGTGAGGCCATCCTGTGCTAGTAGCGGCGTGAGCTCCCTTAGCGCGTCTAGCGTCGCCGTCGCGGGTCCAATCATGGTTATGTCGTCTGCGTACGCGAGGACGGTGACTTCCGGGTGCTCCGCTGCCACGTGCCTGAGGTGTTGCTGGATAGACGCCGCGAATAGCAGGGGTCCGAGGGGATCCCCCTGTCTGACTCCTCTTCCGCTGGTGAGTGCTGTGGAATTGAAGCATGGATCTAGCAGCAGCGGTGATGGTGATGCGTAGAAAGAGCGTGTGAAGGGGATGAGGGGGGCTAGCGGGGAGCCGATAAGTGCGTTGAAGAACGCGCTCCTCTCGACTGAGTTGAACGCGTTCTCAATGTCGAGTTGGAGGACTAGGCTGGAGGGCTGCACGGTGGTGAGGTCTCTGACTGCATGGATGACGAACTTAGCACCTCCTGGGACTGCCACGCCAAATTGCTGAGGTAGGAAAAAATTTCGCGTTTCTCCTTGCAGGTCTGAGAGTGCCACTTTCGCCGCCAGCCTAAGCAATGTTTCTCCAATCGCGATTGGGCGTACCCCCCCCCTGGTTTGGCGAAGGCTATAAGGCGGGACGGGGCGAGTAGGGCTGCAACCTCGGTGGAAAGGTTTGTCGAGAGAAGGTGTTTAACGGCGGAGTGGAGGTGCCCTAGTACCTCGATGTTACTTAGCGCTGGATCGCGGTAGTGTTCGAAGGTTGACCCCGATGGGCCAGCCCCAATTCCCCTGGGGCATTCCCCGAGGACGTCCGAAAAGCTTTCCAGGGTGGTTGAAAATTGTGTGGGTGTTGTGTAGGAGTGGACCCAGTCGGGCAGGTCATTTTGGGGTTGGGGGTGTTTCGATTCCAGCTGCTGCAGTGTCGCGAATGTCGCCGGTGCTGATGGCGAGGGTTGAAGGGCCGCTAACGCCTTTCGCAGGTAACCCCTTTTCACCAACCCCTCCGCACGTGAGCAGATTCCCAGCGGGTCACGTTGGTGCTGAGGTGGTTCGGCCAGGTGCATTGACCCCAAGTATTCGGTGTACAGCTGGGTCCAGTGTCCACATCGGAATAGATGCATCTGTGCCCGCAGCAGTTTCCACCTAGAGCTGGATCTCCGGCTAAGTCTTAGCGTGAGACGTGGCAGGAACATGAGGACCCGCCACGCTCCCGCGCAATTAGGCAGCTTTGAGATCCGTAGTAAGGCAGCCAGCATACAGGTGGAGTAGTCGCTGAGGATCTGCGGCGGCAGTCGGCGGACGATTGGTTGGTGGGTGATGGATGTTAGGAGCGTAAGGTCCTAGGTCATCGCGATCTGGAAAAGATCCTCCCGCGAGGCCAGCTGGGACGCAGATAGGGCTTGGTCCGGTGGGGGCTGGGCTCTGCGCTGCTGTCTGCGGTTGGTTCCTCTCTCCTGTTGCTGCGCCACCTCCTCTCCTGATTCCGCGCGAGGTGAGTCGGGATTGTCTGGTTGCCTCAGATCTGACGGTATATAGTCCTCGTCTCTCGCCTCTCTGATGATATCGACGTTCCTCCCTGCTTGCGCTGGTGCACCACCTCTCGCCCCGCGCCTAGCGAACGACTGCCGCGTGATTCGTTCCGCCGGCTCCCCTAGCCAGATTGGGCTCGGTGGTTGGCGCCCGCGCCCCCTCGCCGCTTGACCTTCGCTCCTCTGTCCTCCGCGCGCTCCTCGTCGCGATCCTCTCCCCCGCGCGCTTCCCCGTCCGCTCTGCGGGGTCCCTACTGCTAGCGCCGCCTGTTGCGTGGGGAAAGTCGGGGTTGTAGGCTCCCCTTGTGTTGGAATTGCGCCTTGTGCTTGCGCAGATGGCGCTTCCGTCCGCCCACGACCGCGAGTGTACCGCGGAGAGTGCACCTGTGCTTCCGCCACGCCCGGCGGTGAGCGTTCCTGCTCGTCCTCCCGCTGCTGCGGACCAAATCCGGCGCCGATTTGAGGACCAGCGCCGTCCTCCCGGGCCGCGTGTCGCTGATTCGCCTCCGAGAGTGGCAACCCGCGCGGAGTCCGCTGTGCGTTCTGGCGCCTTGGCGGAGCCGCACCGGGGGCGTTCTCCGCGTTGTCGGACGCCTGAGCCTCGTGACGAACGCTGCGAGGGGCGGCGTGAAGATCGCCGCGAGCGTCGCTCCCCTCGTCGTCAGGGGAGCCGCAGCCGTTCCCCTGGGCATCGTTCGCCAAGTCACCGTTCCCCATCTCGCCATTCGCCTCGCTGTCATTCACCCGCGCGCCGATCCTCAGGGCGTCGCTCTCCTGCTCGCCGTTCTCTGCGCGGGTCGCCGGTGAAGCGCCAGCGGCGCCATTCTCCATCGCGTCGTGAGCGATCCCCTGCGCTCCGCCCGCGCAGCACGTCCCGGCCCCAATCTCCAGCCCGCTCGTGGTCGAATAGTCGTGGGCGGCGTGGCAGTCGCGGGGGCCGCGGACGCGGGGGCGGGGGTCGCCAGTCTGCGTCGGACTTTGCGCGCGCCCTGGAGAGGCTTCCGGACGTGCTCGCAACTGCTCTCCGTGAGTCGCAGGCGGCGACAGCCTGTCGCTCCGTTCCGCCAGACGCTTCTCGTTCTCTTCCCGCCATTGTCGAGGTAGCCAACCGTGCGGTGTCCCCGCAGCGCTCTGTCCAGCAGCCGCCTGTTCTCCCGGGTTTTGTTGGCGCTGGCGGAGGCCCAGCAAGGGGTCCGTATCGTGACCCTCGTCCTCGCCTTGAGGAGGCGGAGTATTCATGTTCCACGGCGACCCTGCGTCAGCTGTGGATACTGTCGGAGTGCCTAGAGGCACTGGCGCGTGTTCTCCGGTCGACTCGTGCGTCGATGCCGATATCCCGCCTGAGCACATTTGCTGAGAAACCGCAAGCAGCGTGCTTGGGGGCGGCGGATGAGATCCTATCCCTCTTGGCGCCACTGCAGGCAGCGCCCTCCCCGGGTGCAGACGCGGCCAACCTGCTGGCTCGCGCGGCCCTGAATCTGAGGCACATTGCAGGGTCGGTTGAAGGCATACCCGGAGATGCTCTAACCGCCTGCGTGTCAGTGGTCCGCCACTTGTGGCAGACCACGCGCGGAATGCTCTCGTTTCTGGGGGCGGACCGCATGTAGATGCCCCCCTTTGTCTTGTGTAGACCTTCTCCATGATGCCTGCTAGTTGATGATGTTTGTCGCCATGCTGTCTGCTAAAGTTGTCCCGTTACCTAAGCTTGCCTCCTAAAATGCGCGGCCGTAGGCCGCGCACGCGAGCGCCGGAAAATTTGGAATCACCAAACGAATAATGAGCTAGGGAAGGTGCCGGCTGGCCATTATATAGCTGGGGGAAGGGGAAGAGGCTAGGAGGGAAGAGGCTAAGTCCCCCTTTCTCTCTCGCTCTCTCGAAACGAGCACCGGAAAATTTGGAATCACCAAATGAATAATGAGCTAGGGAAGGTGCCGGCTGGCCATTATATAGCTGGGGGAAGGGGAAGAGGCTAGGAGGGAAGAGGCTAAGTCCCCCTTTCTCTCTCTCTCTCTCTCTCTCTCTCTCTCTCTCTCTCTCTCTCTCTCTCTCTCTCTCTCTCTCTCTCTCTCTCTCTCTCTCTAATGGCCCTTTCATTGATAGTCGAGGTGTACAGACATGCAAGGTATTGGTATCACAGGTAACAACTGGCACAAATAAAAACCTCCTACTCCTTTTGCCAAACCGCTACCCCCCCGTGTCCCCCTCTAAGGGAGATCCAGTGTGGGGTCAAGGACCATGAGACAGTCCCCAAGTGACGGGGCCTCACCAACTGCCTCCAGCAGTGGGTTTTCTACTGCTGCCGCGATGTTGCATTTGTCTAGGTACCCTACTGACTGCCCCCTTTGAAGGGCCACCGACCACCGCTGCCGATATTGGTGTAAGAGCTTGGCAGCTTGGTAGGAGGTTGGCTCGGCGTTGAAAAACCGCCTTGCAGCCGATTCCGCGAGTAACTTTAGGAAGTCCACTGTCTCGGGGCATGGGCACCCGTAAGTCTCGACCGCGAGCGGGAAGAACTTAACCCCCTCCGGTCGGTTCTTGTAAAGGCCGTGCTTTTTATCCGCTGCTTCCCGTGCCGCCCATCCCCGCCCTTTGGTTGCGTTCTTGTCCCGGGTGCTAATGGGATCCGTGACCGTCACGTCGCAGATGTAGACGGCGCTAGTAGAGCGGTCACGTAGGGCTAGGTCGGCCTTCTACCCTTGCACGGGGCTGAAGGCGGCTGATTCTATGTGCACCATGAAGCCGGCGTCTCTTGCCATTCGCGCACACTCGTCTCTAAGTTCGTTGTGCGTGTTGATACGTCCCCCCCCTGTTCCGCACCGCAGCAGGTGATTTGGCAGCCGCTTATCCAGGATTTCGACTTTCTTCGTGCAGTTGCACGCCCCTGGAGCGGCAAAGGGGAGCCCCAGCCGGAACTGGAGGGCGTTGGCATAGTGTGGAGCGTCGAGGCGTAGCGATTGGTGAATTGGCACGGCATTTAACCAGTCACCCGCCCCATATCCTGACAGGGACAGCATTCGCTGAGTGTGGCCGTTGGTGGGGTTCGGCCTCATCCCCCGCACCTCCTCCACCTGTACCGCGTACCGCTGGCCCTGAATAGCCGTGGCCAGCCCGTGCTGCAGCTTCCCTGTTGGTGGGGCCGCTCTTTCCGCTTGCAGGACCTCCATGGCCGGCAGGGGCAGCTCCTCCTCGCATTCTGCCAGCCACTCGGTCAGGGGGGAGGTCTGAGTGTAGGGGCCACGCATCAGCCCGCGGGTGTCCTCTAATGGGCCGATGCTCTCGCTGTCCAGTGATTCAAGCAGTAGCTGTGCTTGCGTGTAGCTGGCGAGGAAGCTGTAACGCCCCTCCACCGAGGGATTAGCTAGGCCAACGCCCCCGAGCGACAGGGGAAGAGATGCTTGTGCCCAAACGCGTGACGTCTCCTCGTCGCCCCGCGGGTGGTTGATTTCGCACGCCGTGAGGAGTGTTTCCAGCAGCCGCCGCCCCCAGCCTGACCACTCCTCCTTGGGCAGGAATGGCAGAGGTGTCGTGCGGGCGAGGTAAGAGACCCGGCGAGAGATACACCGGGACAGCAGCAATCCCGCCAGCTGCGGGTCCATCCGCTCAATGAGCCCTAGCGGCGCGCTCATCCCTTCAAGACTGGTACGTACGAAGTCCGAGGTTGCCTGTGCTGTGCCAATGTAACTCCCTAGTACTTTCAAGCTGTTGCAGCTGGGGGGGACTCCTTCAGGTAAGCGGCAGAAAGGAGGGGACCGAGAGGATTCCCCTGGTGGACCCCCGTTTCACTGTGCAGAGGCGGATGAGCAAAGGCTGCGTCCAAGTGAAGAAGGGACGGCTGGCCATGGGAGAAGCAGACCAGTGGCAGCAATGGCTCTAATCGTGAGTCTTTCAGGGCTTTAGCTATTGCAAGGCGGTCAACGCTGTTGAACGCGTTAGCCAAGTCAGCCTGCAGAACTAGAGTGTCCGGATTAGCAGCCGTATAGGTCCTTACGATGTGTATGACAGCCTCGGCTCCTCCTGGCACGGCCACGCCAAACTGCAGAGGTAAGAAAAATTCCCTTGCTGCGTCTGCCAATTGTGTAAGCGCTGCCTTGGCCGCCAGGCGGAGGATGCATTCTCCTATGGCAATCGGCCTGGTCCCTCCGTCAGGTTTGTCTAGTGCTATCAGTCGTGATGCTGTAAGAAGCTTCCCAACTTCCTGGTGTAGTTTCCCGCTCAGGATTGTGTTGACTAATGCATGCAAGTGAGAACCAACTGTGCTGTGCAGCAGGGCAGCTTCGCGGAGGTGCTCGAAAGTTGTGCCTGAGGGGCCCGCACCCACACCGTTCTCACATCTCGAGAGCAGCTTCAAGAAAACCTCTCGCGGTACTGACAGGTGTGAGTCCGGTTCGGTCTGGGGCCACGGTGAGTCAGGGCGCGAAGCGCTGGGATGCTTGGCGCGGAGGGCGTCTAGCACAGCAGGCGAAGGTTTGCTGACAGGAGTGGCATCCAGCGCCATGACTGCCCTCCGCAGGCTGCCACGTCGTGCCAGTCCCTCAGCTCTGGAGATGACTCCCAACTCATCCGGCACGTGGCGAGGGGGTGGTGGTTGGTCCAAAGAATCTATCGAGTCCTGGTACAACGCCCCCCATTCCCCCCGCAGGAAATTGCGCAAGCGTTTTTCTGTCGCCTTCCAGTCTGGATGTCTTGGCGAATGCTGACGCAGAGTCAGACGGGCGGCAAACAGTAAAACCGTCCAGGCAGTGATGGAGTCAGGGTCGCGTGCGAGTCGTAGGAGTGGTGTCAGCACCACCATGGCGAAAAGGAGGCGCAATTTCTCAGGGAGGCGACGTGCGAGAGGTGCGTGGCGACTGTCGCGCAATTTGTCCAGGTTCCAGCCACTGACACTTGCGAAAAGTGTGTCATCCTTGGCGAGGTCGTCAGGCGACTTTTGTGGGGGTAACTGTGACTGTTGTTGGTTACCCCTCACTGTGGTTCGTGGTGTAGTTGCAGGTGGTGGTGTCAGGTTTGGATTGGCGGGAAGGTTGGCAGCGGTGGCAGGGTTGGCAGAAGTGGTTCGAAGCTGTGGAGATGGTCGCGGCTGGGTGGGTGTGTTGCGGAAATTGGTTGACACGCTTCGAGCGTGGGTTGAGATGGTTCTCAGCCGAGCAGGAGCTTGTGAGTCTGCCTCCTCAGAGGCATTCGAACTTGAGTCTGGCAGCTCTTCCTCCGCCTCATAAATACTCCCCGAAACTGCTTGAGCATCATTAGTTCTTCCTAAGCCAATTAAAGCCCTTCTTGCTGCCGACTGGAACGCGTTCTCCGGACCACCCTCGCGCACACTTCTGCCACGTCCGCGACTTCCGCCACGACCTCCTCGCATCCGCGCGCTGGCCGCGTCCAGCTCTGGACTTTCCCGATTTCCTTCTCCCGTGCTCTGACGCAGTCGTGCGTCCTCCAATGCCTGCTGCCGACGCGTTCGCCGAGATGGTGACAGAAGCGGCGAGGTCGGTGGTGGACCAAGGTCACACCGCTGAGAGCGTGCTTGCCCCGCCTCCGGCTCCTGCTGCACCTGCCGTTGAGGCTCCAACTGCCCCCCCGGTTCCTCCTGCCGCCGCTGCCCCGTCAACGGCCCTTGTCCAACCGGCGTCTGCTCCCCCGCCGAGCCTCCCACTTCCTCTCGGTGCCCCTGCCTCTGGTGCGCCCGCTCCTGTTGCGCCGCAGCCGCCTGCGGCGTCGCTGCTTGTACAAGCTGCTGCTGGTGTCCCTGCGCAGGAGACAGCGGTGGGAGCCGCCCATGACCCCGCGCACCTGGTCGCACTTGCGTCTGCGCCGGTACAGCCCGTCGCGCAGCAGCGCGCGGAGTCCCACAGTCGTGGTGTTGCTGGGGGCAGTGCGGCGGCGCATCGGGGGCGTGGTTCTCCTCGACGTCGCCCCTCCCCATCGTACCGGAATTCGCATCGCGGTGGCCGCGGTGGCTGGTGGGGAGGTCACGGTCGCGGACGTGAGGCGCCGAGCGAGATGCAGCAGCTACGCGACGACTTCCCTGGGATGTTGGCCGCGGCGATGCGCGAGGCACTGAACAGTGCGTCGAATCCTGGCGGCTCGCTGGCTGCTGCCGCGGCAGCGCACGCCTCTGCTCCTGTGGCTGCCCAGGCTCCTCCTGCTCCACCCGCGGTTCCTGCGCCGAGTGCTCAGGCGTACCCGCAGGGTCTAGGCCCAGGTGTTGGCCGTGCACCACCACCCGCATCTCGTCCGGTCGCCGCTGCTCCGTATCCCCCTCTTCCATGGATTCCCCCCGTTCCTGGCACGGGATTTGTGGGAGCGGGAGGCGGAGAGGCGAGGGGGCCCTTCCGCCCTCCGTGTCGCGTTGATGAAGTTCCGACTGTGCCCCCTTCGCCAGCGCTTCCCGTTCCCGCTGCGGCGAGGCTGACCGGGACGGCTGAAGTTCCCACGGCGACTCTCGCGCAGCTGTGGCGCTTGGTGGAGTGCCAGCAGGCCCTGACACTGATTCTGGTGAATTCGCATTTCGCCATCCTCCGGAACCCAGGGAGCATTCTCGATCCGATGGCGCGAGCTGATTGCTTGGCAGCGGCAGCGCAGCTCGCCTTCCTCCTGCTACCCGTGCTGGGAGCGCACGCGCCGGGAGGCGTTGCGGTAGCGCAGCTGGACCAGACTGTCCAGGATCTGACTGGGCACCTCCGCGAAGGAGGCGCTGTTGAAGCGCTTGGCGCGACCGCGTTAGTGGTCCGCCAGATGTGGAGGTCCATGCGAGGGATCCTCGCCAGATGTGGAGGTCCATGCGAGGGATCCTCGCCAGATGTGGAGGTCCATGCGAGGGATCCTCGCCAGATGTGGAGGTCCATGCGAGGGATCCTCGCCAGATGTGGAGGTCCATGCGAGGGATCCTCGCCAGATGTGGAGGTCCATGCGAGGGATCCTCGCCAGATGTGGAGGTCCATGCGAGGGATCCTCGCCAGATGTGGAGGTCCATGCGAGGGATCCTCGCCAGATGTGGAGGTCCATGCGAGGGATCCTCGCCAGATGTGGAGGTCCATGCGAGGGATCCTCGCCAGATGTGGAGGTCCATGCGAGGGATCCTCGCCAGATGTGGAGGTCCATGCGAGGGATCCTCGCCAGATGTGGAGGTCCATGCGAGGGATCCTCGCCAGATGTGGAGGTCCATGCGAGGGATCCTCGCCAGATGTGGAGGTCCATGCGAGGGATCCTCGCCAGATGTGGAGGTCCATGCGAGGGATCCTCGCCAGATGTGGAGGTCCATGCGAGGGATCCTCGCCAGATGTGGAGGTCCATGCGAGGGATCCTCGCCAGATGTGGAGGTCCATGCGAGGGATCCTCGCCAGATGTGGAGGTCCATGCGAGGGATCCTCGCCAGATGTGGAGGTCCATGCGAGGGATCCTCGCCAGATGTGGAGGTCCATGCGAGGGATCCTCGCCAGATGTGGAGGTCCATGCGAGGGATCCTCGCCAGATGTGGAGGTCCATGCGAGGGATCCTCGCCAGATGTGGAGGTCCATGCGAGGGATCCTCGCCAGATGTGGAGGTCCATGCGAGGGATCCTCGCCAGATGTGGAGGTCCATGCGAGGGATCCTCGCCAGATGTGGAGGTCCATGCGAGGGATCCTCGCCAGATGTGGAGGTCCATGCGAGGGATCCTCGCCAGATGTGGAGGTCCATGCGAGGGATCCTCGCCAGATGTGGAGGTCCATGCGAGGGATCCTCGCCAGATGTGGAGGTCCATGCGAGGGATCCTCGCCAGATGTGGAGGTCCATGCGAGGGATCCTCGCCAGATGTGGAGGTCCATGCGAGGGATCCTCGCCAGATGTGGAGGTCCATGCGAGGGATCCTCGCCAGATGTGGAGGTCCATGCGAGGGATCCTCGCCAGATGTGGAGGTCCATGCGAGGGATCCTCGCCAGATGTGGAGGTCCATGCGAGGGATCCTCGCCAGATGTGGAGGTCCATGCGAGGGATCCTCGCCAGATGTGGAGGTCCATGCGAGGGATCCTCGCCAGATGTGGAGGTCCATGCGAGGGATCCTCGCCAGATGTGGAGGTCCATGCGAGGGATCCTCGCCAGATGTGGAGGTCCATGCGAGGGATCCTCGCCAGATGTGGAGGTCCATGCGAGGGATCCTCGCCAGATGTGGAGGTCCATGCGAGGGATCCTCGCCAGATGTGGAGGTCCATGCGAGGGATCCTCGCCAGATGTGGAGGTCCATGCGAGGGATCCTCGCCAGATGTGGAGGTCCATGCGAGGGATCCTCGCCAGATGTGGAGGTCCATGCGAGGGATCCTCGCCAGATGTGGAGGTCCATGCGAGGGATCCTCGCCAGATGTGGAGGTCCATGCGAGGGATCCTCGCCAGATGTGGAGGTCCATGCGAGGGATCCTCGCCAGATGTGGAGGTCCATGCGAGGGATCCTCGCCAGATGTGGAGGTCCATGCGAGGGATCCTCGCCAGATGTGGAGGTCCATGCGAGGGATCCTCGCCAGATGTGGAGGTCCATGCGAGGGATCCTCGCGGCACTTGACGCCCACTTGATGTAGGATTGGGCGTCCGCCGCACGTAGACGTGCTGCATGTTGAGTATCTAAGTAACCCTCTCTCTCTCTCTCTCTCTCTCTCTCTCTCTCTCTCTCTCTCTCTCTCTCTCTCTCTCTCTCTCTCTCTCTCTCACTGCACCTACCGGTACTCTCGCCAGTGCACCTCTCTGCATGCTCACCTCCCCTTCACCCGCTGATTACAGAATCACCATCCATCGCCATGTGCCCCATATCAGCTGCTGATTTCCTCCTCAATTTCGCTCTCCTGCTGTCCCCATCTCTCCCCTTTTTCTCCCCCCTGCCTTTCCCCACTCCTCCAGAGCTAAGCTTTGCAGTATGCCAATCAACCGTCCTGTCTGTGTCACATTCGCCCTTGCCCTGGTAGCTTCATTCTAGTATCCTAGTTGCTGCCCTAACAGCGGCCATGCCGCAACCGCAGCACCTCCTTACACCGTGCAGTCTGCAACGGCAGCTTCTTAGCAAATCACAGTTCAGCTCTCAGTCCAATCGGCACCCATCTACGGTACTTTTTACCACCTGCATCAGCTCTGGATGTTAGGGTATGTTATCCGGTGTGGACTCGCATCCATCTCCACTGTTTTCGCTCCTACCTAATCCAAGGCTTTATGACATAATCACGTACGCAATATTACAAGTTTGTCATGCACCTCTATAGCTGTGATTAAATGCAACCTGAGAAGTGAATCCAACATGGGATTGGACAACTGGAATAATGAATGTAGGGCAGGGGTTTTTTTTATCAGAGTAAATCACTCTGTTTCTCTGAAAATCAGAGTGGTTTTTGGGGGGTCACTTTGACGTTGCTGAGTAATTTTTTTGGAAGATAAGTTTTCTCTGATTTGCCAGGGTTTTGATTTTAGCTACTCTGATAGACCAGTGTAAATTTATGGTGAATGCATTTTTCTCTGTACAGGGTATAGGCATTTTTATCGAGCCCCCGCCTTGTGCAGGTAAAAAATGGCTAGAGAGATAAACTTTATTTAGTAAACTGCGCGGTCAAGTTGTTTTTAGGGGTGCGGAAGGCGTGTGTTCAATACTTGACAGGACACACATAATTGGAGAAATAGGTACACTGACTGCCCGGGTTTTTTTTTTAGGAAGTTAAGTTTTTCTCTGACAAATCAGAGTAGCGCTCATGATCAACCCTGAATTTCAGAGTTCCCAAAAAAAACAACTCTGGAAATCCAAGTAGTAAAAATCCAAAAATAAGCCCTGATGTAGGGCCTCAAACTCGTTATAAACAAAGTTTACTGGTCAACCTTGTTGCCATTGTGGTGCCTCTTTGTATCTGTAAGGAATTTTCTCGATATTCCTTAGCGCGCCCTGCAACATCGTGTACAGCAGCAGCCGTTGTTCGCCCGTTACTGCTAACCGGGCTTCGCTGACTTCGCGCGCACTGTTTCACCAAACCTCGCACTGCTGGCCAGGCCGTGTCGGCCTACGCTTCGGGACTAGCCCGAGCCTCGCTTCCAGCGTAGCACTAGCTAGCTCGCACGCACCGCGTTACCGTTTGCATGTTTCGCGTATAAATGTTCGCTCATGCCTTCGCTCACATTTTGTACTCGTTTGACACCTTAGTGCAATTCTCGCTACTTCGATCCATTGCACCCGTAACACTTGGTATTCAGAGCCTCTTTCATTTCGGACCGCGCATCTCTGCACCGCAGGAAATCAACTTTTGATTTTTCACTCGAAGGGACTCACGCACCTTAGCACCTAGGAGCCGCTGTCCTCGCGTTCTCTCGTAAACGCGTGCAGCCACGACTGCGCGTATGTGAAGAAATGAAGAATGAATGATGAACTAGAAAAATGAGTTGGGTACAAATATGAAACCCTAGAGAACTGTACCCCATAATGTCTACCCCACTACAGCCTAGAAAGACTATAGTATATAAGTTTGATACACCCCCATAGGCAAAGTGGGGGAGAACAAGGGGTCACAAGACCAGTCAAGTAAAGCACAGCAAGCTCAGGGTGGATCACAACGTCACCACACATTCCGAGCACGAGTTCAAGGGCCACAAGGCCAGTTCACATGCAGGTATATATATAAAGCTAAACATGCAAGTGCAAGTATATATAAGGTACAGTACAAGCAAGGTCAAGAAGCGAGCAAGTGAGGCAGAGTAGGTACAAGACCTAACAGAGTACAGAGGCGCTGATGATCACAAGGCGCGAGTGCCTTGGTGAAGATATCAGCAGTGTTGGCCTGAGAGGCCACGTAAGCAAGTCGCAGCTGACCACGCTGCTGCAGCTCACGAGCAAGGAAGTAGCGAAGAGCAATGTGCTTCGTTCTGTGCTCCAGTCTGTGCTCCCGACACAAGGCCAGCATGGCCTTGTTGTCTACGTACAGAACTGGAGGAGAACGAGGCGGCTCTCCAAGGTCAGTCAGCAGGTAGGTGAGCCAGCGTAACTCCTGTGCAGCTATGGCCCCTGCGTAGATCTCAGCCTCACAGCTGGAGCTGAGAACAGAAGAGGAGCGGGTAGACCGCCACGAAACAGAACCGGAACCAAGGCTGAAGGTGTAACCCTGTGACGACCGCTGCGTAGCCAAGTCGTCAACCCAAGACGCGTCTGCGTGACCAGTGAGGACCACTGGACTCCGCCCTCCAAGCACTAGCCCCATGCCCGACGTACTGCACAAGTAGCGCAACACCCTCTTCGCTGCAGCCATGTGCTCAGGGAGGTGTCTCCCAGGAGCAACATAGCGTGCGAGAATGCTAAGAGGGTATGCAAGGTCAGGTCGAGTGCATGTCATCAGGTACATGAGGCAGCCAACAAGCTCTGGGTACGGGCCACTCGGCTCTACGGACTCATCCGAAGGCAGAGCTGAGAGCGAGTGGCGAGTAGACAGAGGAGTGGCCTGAGGCGAGGAGTACGTGAAGCCGAAGCGCTGAAGGACCTGCTGCACCATGTGTGACTGAGTCAGGGTAATGGTGCGCTGTGCTCTGTCCCGGGTGATCTGCAAGCCAAGGTAGCTACGAAGTTCACCCAGGTCTGTGCACGTGTGTCTCTTCTGCAGCTCGGACTTCACGTGGGCGAGTCCAGCAGTGTCAGCTGTGGCAAAGACCAAGTCGTCGACGTACACGAGGATGTAGAACGGCGGCAAAGAGGTGTCGGTGCGCAGAAACAGCGACGGGTCGGCAGTGGAAGGAGCAAACCCAAGAGCAGCAAGTGTAGTCCTCAGTGTGTCGTGCCACTCACGAGGTGCCTGGCGGAGACCGTAGACTGGCCGCCGGAGACTCCACTGGGTGCCAGGAGGAAAAGACCCAGTGAAGCCAGGTGGGCGGCGCAGCCAGATCTCCTCGTGCAGGCTGCCCTGTAGGAAAGCAGTGCTGAAGTCAAGAGAGTGAAGCTCGTAGTCGCGCTGAGCAGCTATGTGCAGCAGTACCCGAAGAGTGGTCATCTTCGGGGTGGGAGAGAAGGTCTGAAAGTAGTCAACTCCCTGCCGCTGACTGAAGCCTCGAGCCACGTAACGCGCCTTGAAGACAGGCGGAGAACCCGGCGGCCGCTTCACCCTGAAAATCCACATGCCACTGACGATGTTCGCCCCAGGTGGGGGAACCTCGTCGACGTAGGTGCCTGTGGACTTCCAGGAAGCCATCTCTGCGTCCATGGCTGCCTGCCACTGAGAGGAGTAGGGACCCTCTATCGCCTCCGCGTAAGAGCGCGGAGTCGGGATGTCTGGTGCATCCGGGTCTCCCTCAGGGGCAAGCAGCATAGACACGAGGTGAGGTGAAGCAGCAGCAAAACACTGGAACTCCTCCTGCCTGTCCTCAAGGACGTCCGTGCCAAGGGCACACTCACCCCCGACGGACGGAGGACAGACAGACTCAGACTCAGCAACAAGACTAGCAGCGTAGTCTAGACGACAGTGAGCAGCAAAGTCGACAAGCTCAGAAACTAAGGCAGACGCAGCAGCGGACTCAAAGGAAGGGTCAGTGACGACAGTAGCAAGGAGACGCGTGACAGTAGGACTGGCAGCACGAAGGGAGTCCGACTCCGGGTCAGCAAGAACAGGAAGAGAAGACTCAGGAGGAGAAGGCAAAGGGGCACGCAGCGGAGCAGTGGAAGGACGCAGAGACATCCGGTGCGTGCCGGGGACAGGGGGAGGACGCTGACGCGAACCACGGCCACTAGTGCGAGCAGCACGGACAGGCGACGCAGGACGAGACGCAGGCTCACGACGCTCAGCAAGACCTCCAGTAGGACCAGTGTAGGGAGAAGGAGCAGGCAGTGGGGAGGCTGGCTGTAACTGTGACTCGGACTGGACAGGCTGTGGACACTCTAAGGGAGGAGCAGGACCAAGAGAGGGCGGAAGACCAAGAACCTGCTCAAGGAGCGGAACGAAGTATGGCCGCGGCCGCGCAGCTCCACCAGAACCAGCAGGAACAGCACCGGCACCCTCAACTCCAGCAGCGCCAACTCCAGCACCTCCAGCACCCTCAGAAGCACCAGCGCTAGCAGAACCTCCAGCGCCAACACCCCCAGCACCTCCAGCTCCAACCGGACCACCAGAAGACGCAGCAGCTCCAGCTCCAGCAGCACCAGCAGCACCTACGCCAGCAGCACCACCAGCTCCAGCACCAGGAGCACCCGCAGGCCCAGCAGCTCCAGAACCCTCAGGACGAGCAACCGTGGGACCCGCGGCACCAGCACCCTCAGCAGCAGTAGAACCTCCAACACCAACAGCACCTCCAGCTCCAGCAGCACGGCTCCAGCGGCGAGCAAACCACTCGCGCAGCTCCTGTGGAGAGAGTAGCTCGCGCCGGGACGAAGCACTCGAAGGACCTCCAGACCCAGTCCCGCAAGACGCCACACGAGCAGGCGCAGCACCCCCGGACTCCGCACCCCCAGGGTCAGCACCCCCACGCTCAGCACCCCCAGACCCCGCACCCGCAGGCTCAGCACCCCCAGTCTCAGCACCCCCAGGTTCAGCACCCCCAGACCCCGCACCCGCAGGCTCAGCACCCCCAGTCTCAGCACCCCCAGGCTCAGCACCCCCAGACCCCGCACCCGCAGGCTCAGCACCCCTAGCAGCACCAGAGTCAACAGCTACCTCGACAGGCTCGACTGCATCTACCTGGGACACACCTGAGGGGGCAGGACCCTGAGGGGGAAGGGGGTCTAACGGGGGGGGACTTGGCACGAGGAAGAGCGGCGGCGGGGGGGAGGACGCAGTGCGGTAGGGGAAGAGACGGTAGTAGGGAACTGACTCGTCAAACGTGACGTCCTGGGAGGACAGAACACGGCGCGAGGTGGGGTGGTAGAACTGCCAACCTGGCGCGTAAGGGGGGAAGCCAAGGAAGACGCAGGGAACAGCACGGGGGGACAGCTTGTCCGCAGACAAGTCGCGGACAAACGCCCGAGATCCCCAGACACGGAACGCAGACGCATCGCCAACCTTCCCCGTCCACCGCAGAGTAGGGGAGGTCTCCGGCATGGAGACCCGTGGCTGAAGGTTGATCTGATGCGCCGCGTACTGAACCGCGAACGGCCACAGAAAATGGGGGGCAGCCGCATGGACCATGGACGTACGAGCGACGTCCATGACCATGCCAATGCGGCGCTCAGCAATCCCATTTTGCTGTGGAGAGGCCGGAAGCGTGAACGTCTGGCGGATACCCCGTGCACGACAGAAGGCTCGGAGAAGGTCAAAGGAGAACTCTCCGCCTCTGTCAGAGTGCAGACGCAGAACAGGAAAGTCCGAGCCGAAACTCTCTCTGAGCTGGAGACGAGCTGCGCGGATCCAGTCGATCAACACCCCAGTGACCTCACCCTTGCTGCGCAAGGGGAAGACTGTGGTGTAACGCGAGTAGTCGTCAACCACCAGCAGGAAGTAACGCTCGTGACCCTGTCCACGGACGCGGGCTGGGCCCCACACGTCCATGTGAAGCGTCTGCAGTGGAGCCTCTGTCGGAGGAAACTCGGAGGAGTGAGGAGCGGCGCGCTGCCGCCCCTCGACGCAGGGAACACAGGTAGGGGCAGGCCCCGGAGGAAGGGGAGGGAGGGACCGGGGGAGACCAGAGACAAGGACACGGGAGGCCATGCCTCGGAGACGAGGCAGGGAGGGGTGACCAAGGCGGTGGTGCCAGAGGAGAGTCTGGTGAGACAGGAGACGACACGAGCAGGGGGCAGACGCAGGACCAGACCTGGACGCCGCAGCAAACACCTGACCCGACGCAGCTACCTGGCCAGACGCAGTAACCGGAGGAGACTCAGTGGTCAGTGTGTACAGGCTCGACCCCGGCCGACGGGTAAACGTGGCCAAGTGTCTGCCCGTCCGAGCACACGTGCAGTGGGTCACTCGCTGACTCGCAGGAGTGAACTGGTGAACACCCCCATCCTGTAGATCAGCACCACTCACCAAGTTCGTAGAGAACGAGGGGAGGTAAAGACCGGACATGGTGCCAGAGGGGGCCGCCGGACACGGTAAGATAGTGGAGAAGTGGGCAAGGACAGGACCCCCAGAGGGGTCTGCCAAGGAGACCGCAACTGGCCGACTAAGCGGTGTCAGTGTGGTGCGGTCTCGAAAGAAGGAGCGGGAAGCACCCGAGTCAAGGGTGAAGGTGTGGGAGGCCTGAGCCGACGTGGTACCTGAGAGAGCAGACTCACCAGCACCTGGGGCAGCAGACTCACTCGCACCTAGAGCAGCAGCCTCACCAGCACCTAGAGCAGCAGTCCCAATGCCCGGGTCAGGCGGAACACACAGGTAACAGTCACCCGCATCACTAGTAGACACAGCATACATAGCAGCAAGGATAGCATCATAATCAAGATCAAAAATAGCAACCCCGGCCCTAAACAGCTCGCCCCAGCGAGGGATCTCAGTGGCGTCAGGGAACTGGTGACGCCAAGCGTCCGTGAGACGGCCGAAGCAGCGCTGGGTGGAGTGCGGGCCACCGCACTGCTCACCCGTGCGGTCGCCGGTGCGCAGGACGTAGGTACAGGGACCAGCACCCCCACCCCGCTGACGCGCAGCGTACCACTCACGAAGCTGCTGGGGGGAGGGGGTCTCACGAGTGCGCTGCTGCTGCTGGCGCTGACCACCACCGGAGCCGCCCCTCTGCGCAGAGCCGCCCCGACCAGCTCCACCACTGCCGCCTCCACCTCCTCCACCGCCGCCACCTCCGCCTCCTCCGCTCCCACCGCCGCCGCCGCCGCCTCCTCCGCCTCCACTGCCGCCACCGACGCCCCCACCCCCGCCACCACTCCCACCACCACCCCCACCCCCACCACCGCCTCCACCGCCACCTCCACCGCCCCCGCCAGCTCCTCCAGCGCCCTTGCCCCCCTTGCCCTTGCCGGTGCGGCGTCTCCCGCTAGGGGCAGACGCAGCTCCGACCGACTCGAGGCCGACGAGGTCGGCCGCAGCAGCAGAGGCAACAGAGGGCAAGAGGGGGGAGGGGGAACACCCCTCAAAGAAGGGGGTACGAGGGTCACCACGAGAGGCTCCTACAGCGACTATACTCTTCTCTGCTGCCAGGAGGCGCTCCTCGAGGAGGTCGACGGTGAGTGTAGTGGGGCAAACAGAGAGGAAGTGGTCCCTGACCGAGCGAAGGGAGTCAGGGAGCCGGGTGACTATGTAGTAGAGGGTGATGTACATGGGGGGGGGGGTTCTTGGCGCAGAACTCAGCAGGAAGCGCAGCGCGGTAGCGAGTGTCACTAGTGCAAAGGTGCGTAATGAGGTCAGCGACTGTGGGAAAGGCGGCGAGGTCAGGGAACAGGTACGGCAGTATGAGGCGGCTAAGGGCAGCAGTGGCAGGGGAAGAGTAGCGTGCAACTACAGCGTCGTACAAGGTCTTAGCACTCTTGTACTGACTAAAATGCGCACGCTCAGCGGTCGGTAAGTGGCGACGCACAGCAAGACGGGCAGCAGCATCACGTGTGGCCCACTGTGAGCGAACAGTGTTGTCAGCATCAGCAGGCGGGGCAGGAGAGGCACCAGACGTGAGGTCGAACAGGGAGAGACGGTCTGTCCTGTCGCACTGTAGGAAAAGTTGCAGATCATCGACCCAGACCTCAAAGTCAACAGCTCGACCCTCAGCATCAAAGGTAAGGACACTGGGGGTAGCCATGACAGCAGCAGCCTAGCGGTGAGAGCAGCAGGCTAGAGGTAGCGCAGTGGCAGTGGTGCTGCGCGGAAGTGCTCTTACCAGACCGGTTGGCCGCGGCTCGACGGCGGCGGCGGCTCGAAGGCGGCAGCGGCTCGGCGGCTCGGTGGCGGCTCGGCGGCTCGGCGGCGGCTCGGCGGCTCGGTGACGGCTCGGCGGCTCGGCGGCTCGGCTGCTCGGCGGCTCGGCGGCGGCTCAGCGGTGGCGGCTCGGCCATGGCGGCTCGACGGTGGTGGCGGCTGCTGCGGTTCGGCGGCTCGGCGGCTCGGCAGTGGCGACGGCGGCCGGGGCCGGGGCAAGATCGGTAGCGGCTGGGCCGGTGAAGGGGCCGGGGAGGGGCCGCAAGAGACGGCGACGGGGCCGCAAAGGGCGGCGACGAGGCCGCTAGTGGGCGGCGACGGGGCCGCGAAAGGGCGGCGATGGGGCCGCGAGAGGGCGGCGACAGGGCCGCGTAAGGGCGGCGTCGAGGCCGCGAGGGACGGCGACGGGGCCGTAAGGGGCGGCGACGGGGCCGCTGAGGACGGCGACGGGGCCGTAAGGGGCGGCGACGGGGCCGCTGCAGGCGGCCACGGGGCCGCTGAGGGAGGCGACGGGGCCGCGGAGGGCGGCGACGGGGCCGCAAGGACGGCGACGGGGCCGTGAGGGGCGGCGACGGGGCCGCTGTGGGCGTTGACGGGGCCGCCAAGGGCGGCGACGGGGCCGCTGCGGGCGGCGACGGGGCCGTTGAGGGCGGCGACGGGGCCGCAAGGGCGGCGATAGGGCCGCAATGGGCGGCGACGGGGCCGCGAGGGGCGGCGACGGGGCCGCGAGGGGCGGCGACGGGGCCGCTAAGGGCGGCGACGGGGCCGCTAAGGGCGGCGATGGGGCCGTTAAGGGCGGCGACGGGGCCTAAGGGCGGCGACGGGGCCGCTAAGGGTGGCGACGGGGCCGCTAAGGGCGGCGACGAGGCCGCTAAGGGGACGCGAGGGGCCGTGAGAGGGGCCTCTAAGAGGGCGCGACGCGACGGGAGGGCAGCCCACGGGGCGCGCCTCGGGCAGGGGCGACTCGCGCTCCGGGCAGGAAAGAAAAAAAAAATATTATCGAATTTCAGTGGTGGGCCCTAGGAAGCGTTCCCACTAGGGAACCTGCTCTGATATCATGTGAAGAAATGAGGAATGAATGATGAACTAGAAAAATGAGTCGGGTACAAATATGAAACCCTAGAGAACTGTACCCCATACTGTCTACCCCACTATAGCCTAGAAAGACTACAGTATATAAGTTTGACAGACTAAGACGAGCCGACGCCCTTCGGAATGGCAGAACATATCGATGTCACCAACCTCACGCAGGACCGCCTGGATGAGCTGCTGCGACAATTGCACGAAAACTCCAAAGAAATCGCGGCATTAATGGCGGAACGTACCTCCTTGCAAAATGACCTCGCACGAACACAATCCCAAGCACCTGGCACTCCGATACAGCCCGCACCACAGACATCGCAACACGGAAGTGTGGGGCAACCCGCGAGCGCGGCCAGTGACGGCGTCGTCCGCCATGACGGAGACGACGACCATGGCACGACACACCCCGACGCGACGAATGCGGCCAGGAATCAGCCTCGAGTCACGATTTCGGTGCCGGCCGGCGAATCAGCTCTACCGTCGCCGATGCCGCTGAAGCTGCAGCGTCCGCCATGTTTTGACCCAAGTCAGCGGGGTGGTCCTACCGTTCAGGCGTGGCTCTTCACGTTGAATGTCTTCTTCGACGCGAACTACGTCTCAGAGGATACGGCGAAGATTCGTTACGCCGTGTCGTTGCTGCGAGGACCCGCCATGGACTGGTGGCGTGTCATCGTCACGAAGTCGGTGGACTACGCGACTCTACCGACACGGGAAGGACAAACCGGACCCTGGGCGCTGTCGTATTTTGTGGAGGTGCCCCAGTATCGCACGTGGAACGCGTGGTGCGCAGGTCTGCGCGCTCGTTTCGAGCCAATTGCGGCTTCGATCGCGGCGCGACAGAGGCTCCGTACTTGGCGCCAACTCGGTTCCGTCCAAGACTACACGAGCGGGTTTCTGGCGCTATGCGAGCAAGTGGGTTATATGCACGAGATCGAACGCATCGACCGCTACATCGGTGGCCTGAAGCAGGACATCGCTCAGGAAATCCAGCTTCGCGGCGTCACCGATTTCCAGGAGATTCTCGCCATGGCGGAGAAACTCGATTTCTTCCGCCGACCGAGACCGGGGTCCTACGGAAGCAGCAATTGGGGACATTGGCCTCGTGGGACGAACGAGGGCGCTACGATACGTGCCGTCGCCGCAAATGCCGCTGCCGCACCGTTCAAAGGGCGCTGCTTTGCGTGCAATCGGCCGGGACACCGTAAGAGCGAATGCCCGGAAAATGCTAAGGGAAAGGGGGAAGCCGAGCAGCAGAAACAGACCAAGCAGCAGGGAAACGCTGGGAGTCAGTAGCAGACGGGCCCTCTACTGACAGGTCACGCCGCTCGCCCGACCCAACCGACCCTCACCGAGTGACTGTGCCGGTTTACGCAATCGACCACACCCGACCAAATAAGGAGGGTACTACGGTAGACAGCCCTATACTGCTTAGTGGGAAAATCGGGACGGATTTAGTTAAAATCTTCGTAGACGGAGGGGCCAGCCACAGCCTTATCAACACTGCCACAGCACGAAAACTGCGACTGCCACTGGACAGATGTTTACCTGAGATCGACGCAAGACTGGTCGACGGCACGCCGCTGGCGATACGGGAACGCGTGGACCGAGTTCAGATTCGATACGGGGGTAACTTCACGTTTAGCCAGGAAATGCTCGCAACCACCCTCGACGGAACCGACATTTTACTCGGGCGTGATTGGCTGCGACGACACAATCCGCGAATTGACTGGACGACGGGTGACTGCACTGTGCGAGTGAACGGTAGCAACATCGCCTTACCTCGCTGGGGCTCGCCTGAGTCGTTGTCGGTGCGTGTCAACGCGATCACGATGAAACGCGCCGTAGCGGCGGGAGCTGACGTGTACGCGGTTGACATTCAGGAAGCCGAGGCAGGAGACAAAGCGGGGGATTTACAGAAACTGCTAGCTGACGTACCGGGTGACTTGGCAGCACTGTTGAAGCAGTACAGTGACATTTTCCCGGACGACCTACCGATGGGACTGCCACCTCAGCGACTGCACGACCACATGATAGAGCTAGAACCGGGGGCACAGCCAACAGTACAGCGACAGTTCTGACTGACCCAACCTGAACTGGACGAACTACGGAAGCAGCTGGATTACCTGCTCGAGAAGGAGTTCATTCGCCCTACTTCGTCGCCCTTCGCAGCACCGATACTGTTCACACCGAAAAAGGACAGGGGTTTTCGCATGTGCATAGACTACAGGGCACTAAACAGGGTTACCATAAAATCCCGTTACCCCATCTCGCTAGCCCACGAACAGATCGATCAACTGCGCACAGCCCGGGTTTTCTCGAAAATCGACCTTCGAGGAGGTTACCACCAGATTTGCGTCAACCCACCCGACTGCCCTAAGACAGCCTTCCGAACACGCTACGGATCCTTCGAATACACCGTCATGCCTTTCAGACTGACCAACGCCCCCGCCACCTTTCAAATGACCATGAACGAAGCCTTCCGCCCGCTCTTAGATAAATGCGTCATCGTGTACCTTGACAACATACTGATTTACAACCCTGACAGAGCACAACACTTACAGGACATTGAAGCAGTTTTTAAGATACTGAGTGAGAACCGCCTAATTTAAGATACAAAAGCGTCTAAGTGTGAGTTTTTACAGGAACGACTGGAGTTTTTGGGACACATTATTTCAGCTGCAGGAGTGGAAATAGACCCGAAAAAGATTGCGACGATTCAAGCATGGCACGCGCCGACCAACTTGATCGAGTTGCAGAGTTTTCTGGGGTTCGTCAACTACGTGCGCCGGTTCGTCCTCGACATGGCGAAGCTGACTGCCCCGTTGACCGACCTGCTGAGGAAGGGGGTTGAGTACACGTGGGGGGAGAAAGAGCAAGCTGCCTTCTCGGCCCTCAAAAATATTTTGTGCTCACCGCCCGTACTCCACATCGCAGATCCACACCGTCCGTTCGAACTCGTCACTGTCAAACATTTATCATATAGCTTATCTAGGCTGTAGTGGGGTAGACACTAAGGGGTACAGTTTCCTAGGGTTTCCTACTCGTACCCACCCTTGTTCTAGTTCATTCATTCCTCATTCTTTCACATGGTATAGAGCAGGTTCCCTAGTGGGAACGTTTCCTAGGGCCCACCACGGAAAATCGAGAAAAAAAAAATTCCTGCCCGGAGCGCGCTTCGCCCCTGCCCTAGTCGCGCCCCGTGTGCCTGCCCTCCCGTCGCGTCCCCTGCCCTTAGCGGCCCGTCGCGCCCTCTTAAGGCCCCGTCGCGGCCCTCTTTTAGCGGCCCGTCGCGCCCTCTTAGGCCCCGTCACGGCCCTCTTAAGGCCCCGTCGCGCCCTCTTAAGGCCCCGTCGCGGCCCCTCTCACGGCCCTTCGCGGCCCCTTCGCGGCCCCTAGCGGCCCTTCGCGGCCCCGTCGCCGCCCTTTGCGGCCCCTCGCGGTCCCTTCTCGGCCCCGTCGCCGCCCTTCACGGCCCCTCGCGGCCCCTTCTCGGCCCCGTCGCTACCCCTCGCGGCCCCTCGCGGCCCCTTCGCCGCCCTTAGCGGCCCCTTTCGCGGCCCCTTCACGGCCCTGCCGCCGCCGCCGCCGGGGCCGCCGTAACAGCAGCCGCCGCCACTGCCGGGGCCGCCGCCGCCGCCGCCGACTGCAGCACCCGCCGCCGCCGCTGCCGTAACAGCAGCCGCCGCCACTGCCGGGGCCGCCGCCGCCGCCACCGCCGACTGCAGCAGCCGCCGCTGCCGCTGCCGTGACAGCCGACGCCGCCACTGCTGGGGCCGCCGCCGCCACTGCCGCCGACTGCGGCAGCCACCGCCGCCACTGCCGGAGCCGCAGCCGCCGCAGCTGAGGCGCGGCACTCCTCTGCCACCCTGTCGCGGCCCTGTCCCTGCCGGCGCGACTCGGCCCTGCCCCACCCCTTGCGGACCTCTACTCACCCGCCCTGGTAAGAGCACCGCCGAGCCGCGCCTCTGCCTAGCCTGCTGCTCCTGCTGCTAGCCTACTGCTACTGCTGTCATGGCTACCCCTAGCGTTCTCACCTTTGATGCTGAGGGTCGGGCTATCGACTTTGAGGTCTGGGTCGATGATCTGCAGCTGTTCCTGCAGTGCGATAGAAAAGACGGTCTCTCACTGTTCGATCTCACGTCTGGCGTCTCTGCTGCCCCTGCTGCCGATGCTGACAGCGCTGTTCGCTCACAGTGGGCCACACGCGATGCTGCTGCCCGTCTTGCTGTGCGTAGTCACTTGCCGTCCACTGAGCGCGCGCATTTTAGTCAGTACAAGAGTGCTAAGACCTTGTACGATGCTGTAGTTGCACGCTACTCTTCCCCTGCCACTGCTGCCCGTAGCCGCCTCATGCTGTCGTACCTGTTCCCTGACCTCGCCGCCTTTCCCACAGTCGCTGACCTCATTACGCACCTTCGCACTAGTGACACCCGCTACCGCGCTGCGCTTCCTGCTGAGTTCTGCGCCAAGAACCCCCCCCCCCATGTACATCACCCTCTACTACATAGTCACCCGGCTCCCTGACTCCCTTCGCTCGGTCAGGGACCAATTCCTCTCTGTTTGCCCTACCACGCTTATCATTGACCTCCTCGAGGAGCGCCTCCTGGCAGCTGAGAAGAGTGTAGTCGCTGTAGGAGCCTCTCGTGGTGACCCTCGTACCCCCTTCTTTGAGGGGTGCTCCCCCTCCCCCCTTTTGCCCTCTATTGCCTCTGCTGCTGCGGTCGACTTCGTTGGCATCGAGTCGGTCGGCGCTGCGTCTGCCCCTAGCGGGAGACGCCGCACAGGCAAGGGCAAGGGGGGCAAGGGCGCTGGAGGAGTTGGCGGGGGCGGTGGAGGTGGCGGTGGAGGCGGCGGAGGGGGTGGGGGTGGATGTGGTAGTGGTGGCGGGGGTGGAGGCGTCGGTGGCGGCGGCGGAGGCGGAGGCGGCGGCGGTAGTGGCGGTGGGAGCGGAGGAGGCGGCGGTGGCGGCGGTGGCGGCAGGGGCGGTGGAGCTGGTCGGGGTGGCTCTGTGCAGCGGGGAGGCGTCGGTGGTGGTCAGCGCCAGCAGCAGCAGCGCACTCGTGAGACCCCGGCCCCCCAGCAGCTTCGTAAGTGGTACGCTGCGCGTCAGCGGGGTGGTGGTACTGGTCCCTGTGCTTACGTCCTGCGTACCGGCGACCGCACTGGTGAGCCGTGCGGTGGCCCGCACTCCACCCAGCGCTGCTTCGGCCGCCTGACGGACGCCTGGTGTCTCCAGTTCCCTGACGCTACTGAGATCCCTCGCTGGGGCGAGCTGCTTAGGCCGGGGGTTGCTATCTTTGATCTTGATTATGATGCTATTCTTGCTGCAATGTATGTTGTCTCTACTAGTGATGAGGGTGACTGTAACCTGTGTGTTCCGCCTGACCCGGGCATTGAGGCTCCTGCTCTAGGTACTGGTGAGGCTGCTGCTCTTGGTGCTCGTGCGTCTGCTGCTCCAGGTACTAGTGAGTCTGCTGCCCCAGGTGCTGGTGAGTCTGCTCGCTCAGGTACCACGTCGGCTCAGGCTTTGCACACTTTCACCCTTGACTCGGGTGCTTCCCGCTCCTTTCGAGACCGCACCACACTCACGCCGCTTAGTCGGCCGGTTGCAGTCTCACTGGCAGACCCCTCTGGGGGTCCTGTCCTTGCTCACTTCTCCACTGTCTTACCGTGTCCGGCGGCCCCCTCTGGCACCCTGTCAGGTCTGTACCTCCCCTCGTTCTCTACGAACTTGGTGAGTGGTGCTGACCTCCAGGATGGGGGGGTTGACCAGTTCACTCCTGCGAGTCATCGAGTGACCCACTGTACGTGTGCTCGGACGGGCCGACACTTGGCCACGTTTACCCGTGAGCCGGGGTCGAGCCTGTACACACTGACTACTGAGTCTCCTCCAGTTTTTGCGTCTGGTCAGGTAGCAGAGTCGGGTCAAGTGTTTGCTGCAGCGTCCAGGTCTGGGCCTGAGTCTGCCCCCTGCTCGTGTCGTCTCCTGTCTCACCAGACTCTCCTCTGGCACCACCGTCTTGGTCACCCCTCCCTGCCTCAACTCCGAGGCATGGCCTCCCGTGTCCTTGTCTCTGGTCTCCCCAGGTCCCTCCCACCCCTTCCTGCGGGGCCTGCCCCTACCTGCGTTCCCTGCGTCGAGGGGCGGCAGCGCGCCGCTCCTCACTCCTCCGAGTTTCCTCCGACAGAGGCTCCGCTGCAGACGCTTCACATGGACGTGTGGGGCCCAGCCCGCGTCCGTGAACAGGGTCACGAGCGTTACTTCCTGCTGGTGGTTGACGACTACTCGCGTTACACCACTTTCCTCCCCTTGCAAAGCAAGGGTGAGGTCACTGGGGTGTTGATCGACTGGATCCGCGCTGCCCGTCTCCAGATCAGAGACAGTTTCGGCTCGGACTTTCCTGTTCTGCGTCTACACTCCGACAGAGGTGGAGAGTTTTCCTCCGACCTTCTGCGAGCCTTCTGTCGTGCACGAGGCATCCGCCAGACGTTCACGCTTCCGGCCTCTCCACAGCAAAATGGGATTGCTGAGCGCCGCATTGGCATGGTCATGGACGTCGCTCGTACGTCCATGATCCATGCGGCTGCTCCCCATTTTCTGTGGTCGTTCGCGGTTCAGTACGCGGCGCATCAGATCAACCTTCAGCTCCGGGTCTCCTTGCCGGAGACCTCCCCTACTCTGCGGTGGACGGGGAAGGTTGGAGATGCGTCTGCGTTCCGTGTCTGGGGATCTCGAGCTTTTGTCCGCGACTTGTCTGCGGACAAGCTGTCCCCCCGTGCTGTTCCCTACGTCTTCCTTGGCTTCCCCCCTGACGCGCGTGGTTGGCAGTTTTACCACCCCACCTCGCGCCGTGTTCTGTCCTCTCAGGACGTCACGTTTGACGAGTCGGTCCCGTACTACCGTCTCTTCCCCTACCGCACTGCCCCTCTTCCCCCCCCCCGCCGCTCTTCCTCGCGCCAGGTCCCCCTCCGGTAGACCCCCTCCCCCCCCAGGGTCCTGCCCCCTCAGGTGTGTCCCAGGTAGACGCGGTCGAGCCTGTCGAGGTAGCTGTTGACTCTGGTGCTGCTAGGGGTGCTGAGCCTACGGGTGCCGGGTCTGGGGGTGCTAAGCCTGAGCGTGCGGAGCCTGGGGGTGCTGAGTCTAGGGGTGCTGTGCCCGGGGGTGCTGAGTCTGGAGGTGCTGAGCCTGGGGTTGCTGAGTCTGGGGGTGAGGAGCCTGAGGGTGCTGGGCCTACTCGTGTGGAGTCTGGTGCTGCTGGGCCTGGAGGTCCTTCTGGTGCTTCGTCCCGGCGGGAGCCACTCTCTCCGCAGGAGCTTCGCGAGTGGTTTGCTAGGCGCTGGCGCCGTACTGCTGGAGCTGGTGGTGCTTCCGGCGCTGGAGGCTCTACTGCGGCTGGAGGTCCTTCTGCTGCTGAGGCTGCTGGGGGTTCTGGAGCCACAGGTCTCGGAGGTGCTCGTACTGGAGGTACTGGAGCTGCCGAGCCTGGTGGTGCTACTGGAGCTCGAGCTGCTGGCGGTGCTACTGGCGTAGGTGCTGCTGGAGGTACTGGAGCTGGGGGTGCTGCTGGAGGTGCTGCTGGAGTTGCTGGAGCTGGAGGTGCTGCTGGAGCTGGTGCTCCTGTGGGTGCTGGAGTTGGCGCTACTGGAGCAGCTGGTGGAGCTGCTGGAGCTGTTGGAGCTCGCGCTGGGGGTACTGGTGCTGTCCCTGCTGGTTCTGGAGGTGCTGAGCGGCCACGGCCGTACTTCGTTCCGCTCCTTGAGCAGGTACTTGGTCTTCCGCCCTCTACTGATCCTGCTCCTCCCTTAGAGTGTCCACCGCCTGTCCAGTCTGAGTCACAGTTACAGCCCGCCTCCCCACTGCCTGCTCCTTCTCCCTACACTGGTCCTACTAGAGGTCTTGCTGAGCGTCGTGAGCCTGCGTCTCGTCCTGCGTCGCCTGTTCGTGCTGCTTGCACTAGTCGTCGTGTTCCGCGTCAACGTCCTCCTGCGGTCCCAGGCACGCACCAGATGGCACTGCGTCCTTCCACTGCTCCACAGCGTGTCCCTTTGCCGTCTCCTCCAGAGTCCTCTCTTCCTGCTCTTGCTGACCCGGAGTCTGACTCCCTTCGTGCTGCCAGTCCTACTGTCACGCGTCTCCTTGCTACTGTTGTCACTGACCCTTCCTTTGAGTCCACTGCTGCGTCTGCCTTAGTTGCTGAGCTTGTCGACTTCGCTGCTCACTGTCGTCTAGACTACGCTGCTAGTCTTGTTGCTGAGTCTGAGTCTGTCTGTCCTCCGTCCGTCGGGGGTGAGTGTGCTCTTAGCACGGACGTCCTTGAGGACAGGCAGGAGGAGTTCCAGTGCTTTGCTGCTGCTTTACCTCATCTTGTGTCCATGCTGATTGCCCCTGAGGGAGACCCGGATGCACCAGACATCCCGACTCCGCGCTCTTACGCAGAGGCGATAGAGGGTCCCTACTCCTCTCAGTGGCAGTCAGCCATGGACGCAGAGATGGCTTCCTGGAAGTCCACAGGCACCTACGTCGACGAGGTTCCCCCACCTGGGGCGAACATCGTCAGTGGCATGTGGATTTTCAGGGTGAAGCGGCCGCCGGGGTCTCCGCCTGTCTTCAAGGCACGTTACGTAGCTCGAGGCTTTAGTCAGCGGCAGGGAGTTGACTACTTTCAGACCTTCTCTCCCACCCCGAAGATGACCACTCTTCGGGTGCTGCTGCACATAGCCGCTCAGCGCGACTACGAGCTTCACTCTCTTGACTTCAGCACTGCTTTCCTACAGGGCAGCCTGCACAAGGAGATCTGACTGTGCCGCCCACCTGGCTTCTCTGGGTCTTTTCCTCCTGGTACCCAGTGGAGCCTACGGCGGCCAGTCTACGGTCTCCGCCAGGCACCCCATGAGTGGCACGACACACTGAGGACTACACTTGCGGCTCTTGGGTTTGCTCCTTCTACTGCCGACCCGTCGCTGTTTCTACGCACCGACACCTCTTTGCCGCCGTTCTACATCCTCGTGTACGTCGACGACTTGGTCTTTGCCACAGCTGACACTGCTGGACTCGCCCACGTGAAGTCCGAGCTGCAGAAGAGACACACGTGCACAGACCTGGGTGAACTGCGCAGCTACCTTGGCTTGCAGATCACCCGGGACAAAGCACAGCGCACCATTACCCTGACTCAGTCACACATGGTGCAGCAGGTCCTTCAGCGCTTCGACTTCACGTACTCCTCGCCTCAGGCCACTGCTCTGTCTACTCGCCACTCGCTCTCAGCTCTGCCTTCGGATGAGTCCGTAGAGCCGAGTGGCCCGTACCCAGAGCTTGTTGGCTGCCTCATGTACCTGATGACCTGCACTCGACCTGACCTTGCATACCCTCTTAGCATCTTGGCACGCTATGTTGCTCCTGGGAGACACCGACCAGAGCACATGGCTGCAGCCAAGAGGGTGTTGCGCTACTTGTGCAGTACGTCGGGCTTGGGGCTCGTGCTTGGAGGGCGGAGTCCAGTGGTCCTCACTGGTCACGCAGACATGTCTTGGGTTGACGACTTGGCTACGCAGCGGTCGTCACAGGGTTACACCTTCAGCCTTGGTTCCGGTTCTGTTTCGTGGCGGTCTACCCGCTCGTCTTCTGTTCTCAGCTCCAGCTGTGAGGCTGAGATCTACGCAGGGGCCATGGCTGCACAGGAGTTACGCTGGCTCACCTACCTGCTGACTGACCTCGGAGAGCCGCCTCGTTCTCCTCCAGTTCTGTACGTAGACAACAAGGCCATGCTGGCCTTGTGTCGGGAGCACAGACTGGAGCACAGAACGAAGCACATTGCTCTTTGCTACTTCCTTGCTCGTGAGCTGCAGCAGCGTGGTCAGCTGCGCCTTGCTTACGTGGCCTCTCGGGCCAACACTGCTGATATCTTCACCAAGGCACTTCAGCCTTGTGATCATCAGCGCTTCTGTACTTTGTTAGGTCTTGTGCCTACTTGGTCTCACTTGCTCACTTCTTGACTTTGCTTGTACTGTGATCTATATATACCTGCACTTGCATGTTTGCCTTTATATATGTAATCTTGCATGTGAACTGGCCTTGTGGCCTTTGAACTTGTGCTCAGAATGTGTGGTGACGTTGTGATCCACCCTGAGCTTGCTATGCTTTGCTTGACTGGTCTTGTGACCTCTTGTTCTCCCCCACTATGCCTATGGGGGTGTGTCAAACAATTATCATATAGCTTGTCTAGGCTATAGTGGGGTAGACACTAAGGGGTACAGTTTCCTAGGGTTTCCTACTTGTACCCACCCTTGTTCTAGTTCATTCATTCCTCATTCTTTCACAGTCACCGACGCTAGCGACATCGCTGTGGGAGCAGTACTGTTGCAGAACTTTGGGAACGGCCTTTAGCCAATCGCGTATGAGTCCCGCAAGCTTCACCCGCCTGAACGCAACTACCCAATACACGACCGCGAGATGTTGGCGATCGTGCACGCGTTCAAAGTGTGGCGATGTTACCTCACGGGAGCAGACATGACAGTTCGGACAGACCACCGATCTCTACAGTACCTTCGCGCCCAACCGAATCTCAACCCACGACAGATCCGCTGGTTGGACTATCTGGAGTCCAACTTCCACTATACGGTCATGTACAAAAAAGGCGCATCCAACATCGCCGACGCACTCACACGCCCCACCGCCCAACTCCACGCCACCCTACTCGCCCAAACCAACCCACTGTTAACAGGCCTATTCACCCACGGATACAGTACCGACCCATTTTTCACGACCGGAAATTCACAGCAACTGGCAGAGGCCAGAGGAGTCTATTACGTAAAAACAGGCACCAACCGCATCTAGGTACCCGCGTACTCACTATTGAGGGAAGTGTTACTGCAGGAGGCACACGACGGGATTACCTCGGGACATTTCGGGGTAGAAAAAACGCGACAGCAACTGCAGCGGTATTACTACTGGCCGGAGCTGTTGACCGGCGTACAGCACCACGTGGGCTCGTGTCCTACGTGTCAGGTGATGAAGAGCTCGCGAAAACGAAAGGCGGGTCAATTGCAGCTGATTCCACCGCCCGAGCGCACTCGGCAGCAGGTTACCATGGATTTCGTCACGGGGTTACCTTCGAACCCTGGGGGTAACGACACGGTTATGGTCGTCGTTGACAGGTTGACGAAAATGGCACACTTCGCTTCGTGCAAGAAATCGATCTCCGCCAAAGAAACCGCTCGCCCGTTCATCGCAGCCGTCGTTCGACTGCACGGGATACCAGCCGCGATAATCAGCGACCGCGACACGAAGTTCACCAGCAACTTCTGGAAAAACCTCTGGGAGCAGTTCGGGACAAGGCTACAGTTCAGCTCGTCGTACCACCCCGAGACCGACGGTCAAAAGGAGCGGACGAATCGGACGATGGAGCAGTTGATTCGTGCCACGTGCGACGACCCGACCACTTGGGAGCAGCAGCTGCCGCTGATCGAGTTTGCGTACAACAATGCCACGTCAGCGACGACGCAGCAGTCCCCCTTCTACCTGAACTACGGGCAAAATCTTACAGTGCCCATGACGCCGAGTCCGGACAACACCACGTCCACAGCAATTCGCCAAAATTCTGCAAGCTGCCCGCACCAGAGCCGCAGAAGCAATTAAAAAGGCAAATGTCATCGCTAAGCGCAACACTGACCGCCACCGCCGCCCAGTCACGTACCAGTCAGGAGACTACATACTGCTCGACACACAGAACTTCAGACTGCCCGTCGTACCGAAATTACGACCCCGCTAATGTGGACCATTCCAAATCAGCCACATCATTACCCCAGTGATAGCTCACCTAATGTTGCCAACGGACTGGTACATCAGCCCTTCGTTCCACGTCAGCCTGCTTCGCCCATACATCCCAACCACAAGCCAACTGCCTCGTCACCGCCCGCCATCCATGACTCGCCCTGCATCGGAGCCGATCATCGAACCCGAAAAAATCCTGAGCCATCGGATTCGACACCCCACGGGAATCAGGAGGATTTAATTCCTCGTTCGCTGGAAGGATCGCACGCCAACTGAAGATAGCTAGGTGCCCCTGGTCAACATGGAAAACCACCCTGCCCTGCAAGTGTACCTGAGGAGCCGGGGTTTCCGCGATATACACGCACTCGCGTAGCGGAGGGGGCTTCTTGTGGGGGGGGGTGTGTAAGGAATTTTCTCGATATTCCTTAGAGCGCCCTGCAACATCGCGTACAGCAGCAGCCGTTGTTCGCCCGATACTGCTAACGGGGCTTCGCCGACTTCGCGCGCACTGTTTCACCAAACCTCGCACTACTGGCCTGGCCGTGTCGGCCTACGCTTCGGGACTAGCCCGAGCCTCGCTTCCAGAATAGCACTAGCTAGCTCGCACGCACCGCGTTACCGTTTGCATGTTTCACGTATAAATGTTCGCTCATGCCTTCGCTCACATTTTGTACTCGTTTGACACCTTAGTGCAATTCTCGCTACTTCGATCCATTGCACCCGTAACAGTACCATAACAAAGACACAATTATGACACACTTTTTTCACAAAATATGAGACGAGTGTTGTCATTTTGTACAAAAAAGAAAGCCCTGACTTGATTCACCCATACAGTTAATGCTGACGTAACTTCGGCCGTAAATGACAAAGGTTCACTGACAAGAAACTCAATCTTTGGAGTGTGCTTCGATTTCTTGCTGCCCATAAGCCTAAACATCAGGCATTCCACTCCCAGGGAAAATTATTCATTGGTTCAAAACAAGGGGATTCTAGCACAAAAACAGGGACCCAGAAAACTTCTAGAATGGCAGGCTCTAGACTTTACGGTAGTTATGGAATGGTGTAAGGAAAACTCCTTTTCCTTACTTCGCGTCCCCGCTCAGCGCGTACACCACTGTAGCACCACAGTCAGCACCGTTACCACTCGCAACCCTCGCATCGACAATCCTCCCGCCACCTTCGCACGTCGCACCCCGACCTCACGGCTCGGCGGGTAACCCGCGCTACGGGCCTCCGCTTCGACATCTTCCCAAACCTCAGTCCCAGGCCCGTCGCGCGACAACCACAGTCCATTACCGTTACCACTATAGCTTCGCTATATATTCTTCGTTCATGCCTTCGCTCGTTGAACTCTTGCTTCGATAGTGCAATTCTCGCTCGATCACTCAATTGCACTCGTAACACTTGGTATTCAGAGCCTACGATCTCTTCTCGGACCGCACCCACACCTTCGCTTCCCCACTATCTCAAATTTTGGGGGGGTGGATGTCTCTCAGCGACACAGCACCGCCGCTCGTAGTGCTCTCTCGTAAGCACGCACGGCCACGACAGAGGCTCTCGCTGAGCTTGTCCGACACCCCCGCCATGGCCGAATTTACTCTCGCGACACTGACGCAGGAGCAACTCGACCGTCTCGTGCGCCAAGTTGAAGAATCCACGCTCGAAATTGCGACGCTCACGGCGGAACATGACTTCGCGCGTCAGCAATCCACGGTGAATACTCCGGCGCCTCCACACACACCTGCAAATGCACCTGCACAATCGGAGGAGCCGATCGTCATTTCATCAGGCACACCAACACAGAACGACAGCGTCGGACAGCGCTCAGGTGCAGCCAGTGATAGCGCCGCCCAACCAATGCCGGGCATGGGGAGAAACAGGGTCGCGCTAAGCCCGCGGGAGCCTCGTGAAGCCCGTCGGCACGTGGAGTTCGCGGCGACAAGTGGCGACCAGGCCATCATGGCACCAATGCCACTCAAGCCGCAGCGCCTGCCCTGTATCGACCCAAGTCAGCGTGGAGGTCCGACGGTTCAGTCGTGGGTCTTCACGATGAACATATTTTTCGACGCAAACTACGTCGAGTCGGACGCAGCGAAGATCAGATACGCCGTCTCGCTGCTGAGGGGCCCCGCCATGGACTGGTGGCGAGTCATCGTGACGTCGCCACGCGCCTAGGAGCCACCGTCGCAAGAGGAAGGGCCCACGGGTCCAGCCGTCACCTGGAGTTCATTTTGCGAAACCGCCCAGTACAGCACGTGGGATGCGTGGTGCGCAGGGCTTCGGGCGCGCTTCGAGCTGATCGCGGCTTCTATTTCGGCGCGTCAGAGACTGCGTACTTGGCGGCAGCTCGGGTCGGTTCAAGACTACACGAGTGGTTTTCTCGCATTATGCGAGCAAGTCGGCCACATGCACGAGGCGGAGCGGGTGGACCGTTACGTCGGAGGGCTGAAGCCAGACATTTCGCACGAGATCATGCTATGCGGGCTCTCGAACTTCAACGAGATTCTCGCGCTCGCCGAGAAAATCGACATTTTGCGCCGTCCGAGACCGGGGTCCTACTACGGACATCGCCCTCGGGGACCGATCGAGCACGCCACCGTACATGCCGTTGTGACGAATGCAGCTGCCGCGCCGTTTAAAGGGCGCTGCTTTGCTTGCAATAGGCCGGGCCATCGCAAGAGTGAATGCCCAGAGGAGCTGAGGCGCCGCGGAGCAGAGCAGGGGAGGGAGTCTCCAAGGCAGGGAAACGCCAGCAGTCAGTAGGAATCGGGCCAACTACTGACGAGACTGCCTGCTCGCCCAACCCCACCGACCCTCACCGAGTCACAGTACCGATTCATGCTATCGATCGGGCTCGGACGAATAAGGAGGGTACAGCGACGGATTGCCCAGTACTGATCCACGGGAAAATACAGGGAGCAGCAGTTAAGATTTTTATTGACGGAGGAGCAAGCCACTATTTAGTTAATACCGCAACCGCACGAAAACTGCAACTGACACTTAGCCGTTGTTTACCTGAGATAGACGCACGCTTAGTTAACGGCACGCCACTGGCCATACAGGAAAGGGTGGAGAGAGTCAAAGTCCGCTGCGTGGGAAATTTTGGATTTACACAGGAAATGCTCGCGACGACACTAGATGGGCACGACATTTTACTGGGACGTGATTGGCTGCGACGGTATAACCCACGAATTGACTGGACGACGGGTAGCTGCACGGTGCGAAGTAGCGGTAACTGGGTTGAGCTACCTCGCTGGCAGTCGCCCGAGTCTTCAACGGTACACGTCAATGCCGTCACCATAAAACGGGTCGTCGCTGCTGGAGCTGACGTGTACGCAGTAGACATTGCAGTGGTAGAGGGAGCAGAGCAGCCGAGTGATTTCAAGAAACTGCTGGCAGCGGTACCGCCCAAACTACAAGAACTGCTGAAACGATACCCCTTGATTTTTCCCGACGACTTACCGGAAGGACTCCCACCTCAGCGAGCACATGACCACCGAATATAATTAGAACCGGGGGCACAACCAACTGTACAGCGCCAGTTCAGACTGACACAACCCGAGCTCGACGAACTGAGGAAGCAGTTAGATTACTTGTTAGAGAAAAAATTCATCCGACCGATCTCGTCACCGTTCGCCGCACCGATACTGTTCACGCCAAAAAAAGACGGAGGGTTTCGCATGTGCATCGTTTCGTTATGGTGGGCCCTTAGGAAGGAACGGTCCCATGTAGGAACCCGCTCTATACCATGTGAATTAAGAAAACAGGAATGAAATGACTAAGTGAAAGTTGGGTACAAAAAGCAAACCCTAGAAAACTGTACCCCATATGTGCTACCCCACTATAGCCTACAGTAGCTATGTCATATAAATCTGACACACCCCCATAGACAAAGTGGGGGAGAACAAGGGGTCACAGGACCAGTCAAGCAAAGCAAAACAAGCTCAGGGTGGATCACAAAGTCACCACACATTCCGAGCACAGGTTCAAGGCCACAAGGCCAGTTCACATGCAGGATTGCATATATAAATATATAAGACTAGACAAGCAAGAGCAGGTGTATATATATATGCAACAGTACAAACAAGGTCAAGGGGTGAGCAAGTGAGGCAAGGTAGGCACAAGACCAAGCTGAGTACAGAAGCGCTGATGATCACAAGGCGCAAGTGCCTTGGTGAAGATATCAGCAGTGTTGGCCTCAGAGGCCACGTACGCAAGCCGCACCTGACCACGCTGCTGTAGCTCACGAGCAAGGAAGTAGCGGAGAGCAATGTGCTTCGTTCTGTGCTCCAGTCTCTGCTCTCGACACAAGGCCAGCATGGCCTTGTTGTCTACGTACAGCACTGGAGGAGAACGAGGCGGCTCTCCGAGGTCAGTCAGCAGGTAGGTGAGCCAGCGAAGCTCCTGTGCAGCCATGGCCCCGGCGTAGATCTCAGCCTCACAACTGGAGCCGAGAACAGAAGACGAGCGGGTAGCCCGCCACGAAACAGAGCCGGAACCAAGGCTGAAGGTGTAACCCTGTGACGACCGCTGCGTAGCCTGGTCGTCAGCCCAAGAAGCGTCTGCGTGCCCAGTGAGGACCACTGGACTCTGCCCTCCAAGTACAAGCCCCATGCCCGACGTACTGCACAAGTAGCGCAACACCCTCTTCGCTGCAGCCATGTGCTCCGGTCTGTGTCTCCCAGGAGCAACATAGCGTGCAAGAATGCTAAGAGGGTACGCAAGGTCAGGTCGTGTGCAGGTCATCAGGTACATGAGGCAGCCAACAAGCTCTGGGTACGGGCCACTCGACTCTACGGACTCATCCGAAGGCAGAGCTGAGAGCGAGTGGCGAGTAGGCAGAGGAGTGGCCTGAGGCGAGGAGTACGTGAAGCCGAAGCGCTGAAGGACCTGCTGCACCATGTGTGACTGAGTCAGGGTAATGGTGCGGCGTGCTCTGTCCCGGGTGATCTGCAAGCCGAGGTAGCTGCGCAGTTCACCCAGGTCTGTGCACGTGTGTCTCTTCTGCAGCTCGGACTTCACGTGGGCGAGTCCAGCAGTGTCAGCTGTGGCGAAGACCAAGTCGTCGACGTACACGAGGATGTAGAACGGCGGCAAAGAAGTGTCGGTGCGCAGAAACAGCGACGGGTCGGCAGTAGAGGGAGCAAACCCAAGAGCCGCAAGTGTAGTCCTCAGTGTGTCGTGCCACTCACGCGGTGCCTGGCGGAGACCGTAGACTGGCCGCCGGAGGCTCCACTGGGTGCCAGGAGGAAAAGACCCAGTGAAGCCAGGTGGGCGACGCAGCCAGATCTCCTCGTGCAGGCTGCCCTGCAAGAAAGCAGTGCTGAAGTCAAGAGAGTGCAGCTCGTAGTCGCGGTGAGCAGCTATGTGCAGCAGTACCCGAAGAGTGGTCATCTTCGGGGTGGGAGAGAAGGTCTGAAAGTAGTCAACTCCCTGCCGCTGACTGAAGCCACGAGCCACGTAACGCGCCTTGAAGACAGGCGGAGAACCCGGCGGCCGCTTCACCCTGAAAATCCACATGCCACTGACGATGTTCGCCCCAGGCGGGGGAACCTCGTCAACGTAGGTGCCTGTGGACTTCCAGGAAGCCATCTCTGCGTCCATAGCTGCCTGCCACTGAGAGGAGTAGGGACCCTCTATCGCCTCCGCGTAAGAGCGCGGAGTCGGGATGTCAAGTGCATCCGAGTCTCCCTCAGGGGTAAGCAGTACGGACACGAGATGAGGTGAAGCAGCAGCCAAACACTGGAATTCCTCCTGCCTGTCCTCAAGGACGTCCGTGCCAAGGGCACACTCACCCCCGACGGACGGAGGACAGACAGACTCAGACTCAGCAACAAGACTAGCAGCGTAGTCTAGACGACAGCGAGCAGCAAAGTCGACGAGCTCAGTAACTAGGGCAGACGCAGCAGTGGACTCAAAGGAAGGGTCAGTGATAACAGTAGCAAGGAGACGCGTGACAGTAGGACTGGCAGCACGAAGAGAGTCCGACTCCGGGTCAGGAAGAGCAGGAAGAGAGGACTCAGGAGGAGAAGGCAAAGGGGCACGCAGAGGAGCAGTGGACGGACGCAGAGACATCCGGTGCGTGCCAGGGACAGAAGGAGGACGCTGACGCGAACCACGACCACTAGTGCGAGCAGCACGGACAGGCGACGCAGGGCGAGACGCTGGCTCACGACGCTCAGCAAGACCTCCAGTAGGACCAGTGTAGGGAGAAGGAGCAGGCAGTGGGGAGGCCGGCTGTAACTGTAACTGTGACGGGACGGGCTGTGGACACTCTAAGGGAGGAGGAGGACCAGTAGAAGGCGGGAGACCAAGAACCTGCTGAAGGAGCGGAACGAAGTACGGCCGAGGCCGCGCGGCGACTCCAGACACAGCAGGGACAGCACCAGTACCCCCAGCGGCAGCACCAGCGCCAGCAGCACCTCCAGCTCCAGTACCTCCAGCAGCACCAGTAGCACCCCCAGCAGGACCGCCTCCAGGACCGACAGCAGTAGCCTCAGCGCCAACACCCTCAGCAGCTCCAGCTCCAGTCGTACCCGCAGGCCTAGCAGCTCCAGTACTCCCAGTACGAGCACCTCAGGGACCCGCGGCACCAGCACCCTCAGCAGTCGAAGAACCTCCAGCTCCAGCAGCACGCCTCCAGCGCCGGGCAAACCACTTGCGCAGCTCCTGTAGAGAGAGTGGCTCCCGCCGAGACGAAGCACCCGGAGAACCTCCAGGCTCAGCACCTCCAGACGCCACATGAGCAGGCCCAGCTCCCTCAAGCTCCGCACCCCCAGGCTCAGCACCTCCAGGCGTAGCACCCCCAGGCTCAGCACCCCCAGGCTCAGGACCCCCAGTAGTAGCACCCTCAGGCTCAGCACCCCCAGGCGTAGCACCCACACGCTCAGCACCCCTAGAGTCAGCACCCCCAGGCTCAGCACCCTCAGCAGCACCAGAGTCACCAGTAACCTCGACAGGCTCGACTGCGTCTACCTGGGACACACCTGAAGGGGCAGGACCCTGAAGGGGGAGGGGGTCTACCGGGGGGGGACCTGGCACAAGGAAGAGCGGTGGCGGGGGGAGGGACGGAGTGCGGTAGGGGAAGAGGCGGTAGTAGGGGACCGACTCGTCAAACGTGACGTCCTGGGAGGACAGAACACGGCGAGAGGTGGGGTGGTAGAACTGCCACCCTGGCGCGTCAGGGGGGAAGCCAAGGAAGACGCAAGGAGCAGCACGAGGGGACAGCTTGTCCGCAGACAAGTCGCGGACAAACGCCCGAGATCCCCAGACACGGAACGCAGACGCATCGCCAACCTTCCCCGTCCACAGCAAGGCTGGGGAGGTCTCCGGCATGGAGACCCTGGGGTGAAGGTTGATCTGATGCGCCGCGTACCGAACAGCAAACGGCCACAGAAAATGGGGGGCAGCCGCATGCATCATGGACGTACGGGCGACGTCCATGACCATGCCAATGCGGCGCTCAGCAATCCCATTTTGCTGTGGAGAGTCCGGAAGCGTGAAGGTCTGGCGGATGCCTCGTGCACGACAGTAGGCTCGCAGAAGGCCAGAGGAGAACTCTCCACCTCTGTCAGAGTGCAGACGCAGAACAGGAAAGTCCGAGCCGAAGCTCTGCCTGAGCTGGAGACGAGCTGCGCGGATCCAGTCGATCAACACCTCAGTGACATCACCCTTGCTGCGCAAGGGGAAGACTGTGGTGTAACGCGAGTAGTCGTCAACCACCAGCAGGAAGTAGCGCTCGTGACCCTGTCCACGGACGCGGGCCGGGCCCCACACGTCCATGTGAAGCGTCTGCAGCGGGGCCTCTGTCGGAGGAAACTGAGAGGAGTGAGGGGCAGCCCGCTGCCGCCCCTCGACACAGGGGACGCAGGTAGGGCCAGGCCCCGGAGGAAGGGGAGGGAGGGACCGGGGAAGACCAGAGACAAGGACACGGGAGGCCATGCCTCGGAGACGAAGCAGAGAGGGGTGACCAAGGCGGTGGTGCCAGAGGAGAGTCTCGTGAGACAGGAGGCGACACGAACAGGGGGCAGACTCAGGACCAGACCTGGACGATGCAGCAAACACCTGACCTGACGCAGCTACCTGACCAGACGCAGTGACCGGAGGAGACGCAGTGGTCAGTGTGTACAGGCTCGACCCCGGCCGACGTGTAAACGTGGCCAGGTGTCGGCCTGTCCGAGCGTCCGTGCAGTGGGTCACCCGCTGACTCGCAGGAGTGAACTGGTGAACCCCCGCATCCTGTAGGTCAGCACCACTCACCAAGTTCGTAGAGAACGAGGGGAGGTAAAGACCAGACAGGGTGCCAGAGGGGGCCGTCGGACACGGGAGGACAGTGGAGAAGTGAGCAAGGACAGGACCCCCAGAGGGGTCTGCCAGAGAGACTGCAACTGGCCGGCCAAGCGGCGTGAGTGTGGTGCGGTCTCGAAAGAAGGAGTGAGAAGCCCCCGAGTCAAGGGTGAAGGTGTGGGAGGCCGAAGCCGACGCAGAACCTGAGAGAGCAGACTCACCAGCACCTGAGGGAGCAGACGCACCTAGAGCAGCAGCCTCGCTAGCACCTAGAGCAGCAGCCTCATCAGTACCTAGAGCAGCAGTCTCAATGCCCGGGTCAGGCGGAAAACACCGGTAACAGTCACCCTCATCACTAATAGTCACAGTATACATGGCAGCAAGAATAGCATCAAAGTCAAGGTCAAAGACAGCTACACCCGCCCTAGACAGCTCACCCCAGCGGGGGATCTCAGTGGCCTCAGGGAACTGGTGACGCCAAGCGTCCGTCAGGCGGCCAAAGCAGCGCTGGGTGGAGTGCGCACCCCCGCACTGGTCACCCGCGCGGTCGCCGGTGCGGAGGACGTAGGTGCACGGACCAGTACCCCCACCCCTCTGGCGTGCAGTGTACCACTCACGGAGCTGCTGAGGGGAGGGGATGTCACGAGTGCGCTGCTGCTGCTGCTGCTGCTGCTGGCGCTGACCACCACCGGAGCCGACCCTCTGCGCAGCGCCACCCCGACCAGCTCCACCTCCTCCGCCGCCTCCTCCTCCACCGCCGCCACCTCCGCTCCCACCGCCACCGCCGCCTCCGCCTCCGCCTCCACTGCCGCCACCGACACCTCCACCCCCGCCACCACCCCCACCTCCACCCCCACCCCCTCCACCGCCTCCACCTCCGCCTCCACCACCCCCGCTAGCTCCTCCAGTGCCCCTGCCCCCCTTGCCCTTGCCAGGGCGACGTCTCCCGCTAGGGGTAGACGCCGCACCGACCGACTCAAGCCCAACGAGGTCGGCCGCAGCAGCAGAGGCAACAGAGGGCAAAAGGGGGGAGGGGGAACACCCCTCAAAGATGGGGGTGCGAGGGTCACCACGAGAGGCTCCTACAGCGACTATGCTCTTCTCTGCTGCTATGAGGGACTTCTCGAGGAGGTCAACGGTGAGAGTGGTGGGGCAAACAGAGAGGAAGTGGTCCCTGACTACGCGAAGGGAGTCAGGGAGCCGGGTGACTATGTAGTAGAGGGTGATGTACATGGGGGGGGGGTTCTTGGCGCAGAACTCAGCAGGAAGCGCAGCGCGGTAGCGAGTGTCACTAGTGCGGAGGTGCGTAATGAGGTCAGCGACTGTGGGAAAGGCAGCAAGGTCAGGGAAGAGGTACGGTAGCATGAGGCGGCTCAGTGCAGCAGTGGCAGGGGAGGAGTAGCGCGCAACTACAGCGTCGTACAAGGTCTGAGCACTCTTGTACTGGCTAAAGTGCGCACGCTCAGAGGTAGGCAGGTGGCGACGCACAGCAAGACGTGCAGCAGCATCGCGCGTGGCCCACTGTGAGCGAACAGTGGCGTCAGCATCAGCAGCGGGGGCAGGAGAGGCACCAGAAGTGAGGTCAAAGAGGGAGAGGCCGTCTGCCCTGTCGCACTGTAAGAAAAGCTGCAGGTCATCTATCCAGACATCAAAGTCAATGGCCCGACCCTCAGCGTCAAAAGCGAGGACACTAGGGGTAGCCATGACAGTAGTAGACTAGCAGCGCAAACAGTAGGGTGAGGGCAGTGCTGTGAAAGGGGCGCTGCTCTTACCGGACAAGGCGGCTCGGGTGGCTCGGCTGCAGGGCGGCTCGGCGGCTCGGCTGCTGGGCGGCTCGGCGGCTCGGCGGCTCGGTTGCTGGGCGGCTCGGCGGCTCGGCTGCTGGGCGGCTCGGTGGCTCGGCTGCTGGGCGGCTCGGCTGCTGGGCGGTTCGGCGGCTGGGCGGCTCGGCTGCTGGGCGGCTCGGCGGCTCGGCGGCTCGGCCGTTCGGCTGCGACTGCTGCTGCAGAGACGGCGGCGGCTGCTGCCTCAGGGACGGCAGCGGCCGGCCGCTAGGGGCCGCGTCAGGTGCAGGAGAGGGCCGCGTCAGGGGCGGCGTAGGGGCCGCGGCAGGGGCGGCGAAGGGGCCGCGTCAGGGGCCGCGTCAGGGGCCGCGGCAGGGGCCGCGGCAGGGGCCGCGTCAGGGGCCACGTCAGGGGCCGCGGCAGGGGCCGCGGCAGGGGCCGCGTCAGGGGCCGCGTCAGGGGCCGCGTCAGGGGCCGCGTCAGGGGCCGCGTCAGGGGCGGCGTAGGGGCCGCGTCAGGGGCCGCGTCAGGGGCTTCGTCAGGGGCCGCGGCAGGGGCCGCGTCAGGGGCCGCGTCAGGGGCGGCGTCAGGGGCGGCGTAGGGGCCGCGGTAGTGGCGGCGGAGGGGCCGCGTCAGGGGCCGCGTCAGGGGCCGCCTTAGGGGCAGCGTAGGGGCCGCGTAGGGGCCGCGTCAGGGGCCGCGGCAGGGGCCGCGTCAGGGGCTGCGTAGGGGCCGCGTCAGGGGCCGCGTTGGGGCCGCGTCAGGGGCCGCGTTGGGGCCGCGTCAGGGGCCGCGTAGGGGCCGCGTCAGGGGCCGCGTTGGGGCCGCGTCAGAGGCCGCGTAGGGGCCGCGTCAGGGGCGACGTAGGGGCCGGGTAGGGGCCGCGTAGGGGCCGCGTAGGGGCCGCTAGGGGGGGGGCGCTAAAAAAAAATTTAGGGCAGGGGCGCAATGCGCGTCGGGCAGCTAAAAAAAAAAAAAATCGTTATGGTGGGCCCTTAGGAAGGAACGGTCCCATGTAGGAACCCGCTCTATACCATGTGAATTAAGAAAACAGGAATGAAATGACTAAGTGAAAGTTGGGTACAAAAAGCAAACCCTAGAAAACTGTACCCCATATGTGCTACCCCACTATAGCCTACAGTAGCTATGTCATATAAATCTGACACATCGATTACCGAGCGCTCAACAGGGTAACAGTCAAGTCGCGATACCCCATTCCCCGCGCCGACGAACTGATCGACCAACTGCGAACAGCACGGGTTTTTTCGAAAATAGATTTACGGGGAGGTTACCATCAGATTAGGGTCGAACCATCGGACTGCGCCAAAACAGCTTTCCGGACTAGGTACGGGTCATTCGAGTACACAGTGATGCCCTTCGGGCTGACCAACGCACCAGCGACATTTCAGATGACCATGAACGAGGCGTTTAGGCCACTTTTAGATAAATGCGTAATAGTTTACCTCGACGACATCCTCGTCTACAGTCGCGACAAGCAGCAACACTTAGCAGATCTGGAAGCAGTGTTTAAGATTTTAGACAAGAATCGGCTACTAACCAAGGGTTCCAAGTGCGAGTTTCTTCAGGACAGGCTAGAGTTTTTGGGGCACGTTATTTCGTAGGCTGGGGTTGAAATTGACCCGAAGAAGTTAGACACGGTCAAAGCCTGGCACCCGCCGACGAATATTGCGGAACTACAGAGCTTTTTGGGGTTCGTCAATTACGTGCGTCGGTTCGTCCCCGTCATGGCACGGTTAACAGCGCCGCTTACGAACTTGTTACGGAAAGGGGTCGCTTTTACGTGGGGGGAGAAAGAGCATGTTGCCTCCTCTGCCCTGAAAAATGTTCTCTGTTCACCGCCCGTCCTGCGCATCGCCGACCCACACCGCCCATTCGAAGTAGTTACCGACGCAAGCGACATCGCCATCAGAGCCGTACTGCTACAGGACTTCGGCAACGGCCTACAGCCCATCGCATTCGAGTCACGAAAACTGCATTCGCCCGAGAAAAATTACCCGATACACGACCGCAAAATGCTTGCGATCGTGCACGCGTTCAAAGTGTGGCGCTGTTACTTGACCGGCGCAGACGTGACAGGACGGACAGACCATAAATCACTACAGTACCTCCGTGCACAGCCCCACCTCAACCCACGACATATTCGTTGGCTCGATTTTCTCGAGTTCAATTTTCACTACACGGTCACCTACAAAAAGGGAGCCTCGAACATCGCCGACGCACTGACCCGCCCCACTGCAAAGATCCATGCAATACTACTCGCCCAGACCAGCCCCCTACTAACAGGCCTATTTACCCACGGGTACCAAACGGATCCATTCTTCACAGGAGGAAATTCGCAGCAGTTCGCAGCAGCAAAGGGAGTCTATTACGTAAAAGCCGGGACCGACCGCATCTGGGTGCCCGGGTATACACTACGACGGGAATTACTGTTACAGGAGGCACACGACGGAGTTACCTCGGGGCATTTCGGGGTAGAGAAAACACGGCAGCAACTGCAGCGGTATTATTACTGGCCCGAGATGCTGACCGACGTACAACGACACGTGGCATCGTGTCCCACTTGCCAGCTCATGGAATCATCACGGCAGCGGCCGGCAGGACAGTTGCAGCCGATACCACCCCCAGAGCGTGCTTGGCAGCAGGTGACGATGGACTTCGTCACGGGGTTACCGGCCGGGGCGAGTGGGAACGACGCGATCCTGGTCGTCGTCGATCGACTGACGAAAATGGCACATTTCGCAGCCTGCAAAAAATCGATCACAGCCGAAGAAACAGCTCGACTCTTCATCTCCACCGTCGTTCGACTGCACGGGATACCATCAGCAATCATCAGTGACCGCGACACGAAATTCACCAGCAACTTCTGGCGGAACCTGTGGCAGCAGTTCGGCACGCGACTACTGTTCAGTTCTTCGTACCACCCCGAAACCGACGGACAGACATAACAGACAAATCAGACTATGGAGCAACTCATCCGAGCCACATGCGACGACCCAACCACTTGGGAACAACAGCTGCCACTCATCAAGTTCGCATACAACAACTCACCATCCGCCACGACCCAACAGTCACCGTTTTACCTGAACTACGGACAAGACCCGACAGTCCCCATGACCCCGAATCCCGACAACCCGGTGCGACGAGCATAACAGTTCGCCGAAATTTTACAAGCAGCACGGACCCGGGCAGCAGACGCAATAAAAAATTCAACATCATCGCTAAACGTAACGCCGACCGCCACCACCGACCTATCACTTACCAACCTGACGACCTAGTTTTACTCGACACTCAGAACCTCCGCCTGCCCATCACCCCAAAACTCCGCCCCCGATATTGCGGGCCATTTCGCATAAGCCACATGATTACGCCCGTCACCGCCCACCTCCTCCTCCCCGCTGACTGGTACGTCAGCCCCTCATTCCATGTCTGTCTGCTTCGCCCTTACGTCCCGTCCACAAGCCAACTGCCACGTAATCGCCCAGCTAGCATGACACGACCGCCGACTGAACCAATCATCACACCCGAGAAAATTATGAGCCACAGAGTTCGTGACCCTCGAGGAGCCCGAAGGATCGAGTTCCTGATCCGCTGAAAAGACCGTAGACCCACCGAAGACAACTGGGTTCCCCCGGACAGAATCAAAAAACACCCCGTCCTCACAGAGTATCTGCGCAGCCGAAACTTTAGGGATGTACACGCGCTTTCGTAAGGAGGGGGGGGGGGGGGGGGGGGGGGGGGGGGGTAGTGTAAGGAAAACTCATTTTCCTTAATTCGCGTCCCCGCTCAGCGCGTACACCACTGTAGCACCACAGTCAGCACCGTTACCACTCGCAACCCTCGCATCGACAATCCTCCCGCCACCTTCGCACGTCGCACCCCGACCTCACGGCTCGGCGTGTAACCCGCGCTCCGGGCCTCCGCTTCGACATTTTCCCAAACCTCAGTCCCAGGCCCGTCGCGCGACAACCACAGTCCATTACCGTTACCACTGTAGCTTTGCTATATATTCTTCGTTCATGCCTTTGCTCGTTGTACTCTTGCTTCGGTAGTGCAATTCTCGCTCGATCACTTAATTGCACTCGTAACAAATGGCATAAAAATCAGGAAAACTGGAAAAGGCCACATCCACCAATCTAAGCATCCGCGTTACAGATGGGGGTCGCAGGCCTCAGGAGCTGTTCCAGGCGAGTTGCTGCTGTCCCACCTGAACTAGCGGCTCGCACGTCGCTGGTGGTGGTTTTCTTGGGGGTCACAGGGAGTGCAAGCTGAGAACGTTCGTTTTTGGTTTTTATTCGACCTGACGTGCTGTACGAGAAGAACGTTCGTCAAGGGCTGCATTTCCGTCAAGTTCGGCCAGTGTGGGCCCCCCGTCAAGTGCACACATGCAACGCAACTCCACCAATAATGTGCGCGAAAATCGCTGTACGGCTGATCTTGACAGGGTAGACGTCCCAACCAAACCGAACGGCGTCTCAAGACGGAAAAGAACTCCTTGGAAAGAATGACTCGAGCAGAGGAAACGTCGACAACTCGGCGTGGAACAACGTCAACGTGTACTGTACGCTCCTCTCAACTCAAGCCACCGCCGCCCCAGCGGGAGGTCATGTTCGCGCGTCTGGTCTGGTGGAATCAACAACCTCGATTTCTGGTCCTTGCCCAACCACGAACTTTTGAGTGACAGAGCAGACCAACCAAACCCAGCCCAGTGGCAGCAGGTCGTTCTGCAGGTTTACTGGTTGGGTGAGGGGGAGAGCGAATGAGGAAGGCAGGTTCTGCTGTACAATCGTAGTGCTGTAAATGCTGTACCTTCTGGGCAGACCGCAAGATGATATAAGCAATAGGACATGAAATGCATTGAAACGCGAAGTGTTGTTTGTTACACATTCTCATCGCGGTTATATTGGGGATTGTGGACTTTTTAGAGATCGTGTTTGTTCAGTATTCGCAATCGGATTTACGCGGTGTAGCCCTGCGTTCCTTTCATCTCTGCCCTGCCGCCCTGCCCATGAGCGAGCCATCAAACAGAACGCGACACAACGGAACGTAACATAACGTAACTGCGTGACTGGCTTGTCATCGTCCTAGGCAAACCCCAGACCTTCCCTTCCCATCCCATTGCAGTTCATTCATGCAAGATTCCATCCGTCCGCAAATAATCGTGGTGAACGACGCGCGACCATCCACAACACAACCACACCACACCACACTTTGAGGGATAAACCCAAGTGCCCATCGCTAGCCATCCTTAGTGATCTAGTTGCCGGCCTTTTTCCTCCCAACTTAGCCACCTTCCCCATTTTGCCAGAAGTAGCGCTCTTACTCGCCCAGAACTAGTTCCGTCCACTGATTGTTTTCTTCTCCGCACTCCGCTTTGCTGCTCCTAGCTCCCCCAAGATCGATCGACGCCTTATAGTCGATTACTTCCCGGTCCATCGCAAACGCTCCTACTTTTACTCCGCCTCCAGTGCCACGGAAGCTGCAGGCTACAGTCTGCTTCGAGCTCCTCGGCGCGGCCGTCACGCTGTTGCCCCTATAAATAATTAGTCTTCTTAGCCTGATCGTACAACTCTGTATATAGCGTCACCGATTGTATGACAGCGGCGTCCGTCGCCCCATACTCGAACGCACCGCGCTACAGCAGCAGCACGCTATCGAGGTCATCCATCAAACGAATCATGCTTGGTACGAACCTCTCCGCACCAGCCATGCTAAACTCTAGCATCATCGTTTCTTCTCCCATCAAACCGTTCCCCGCCCCCACTCTCCCGCTCCTGCCCCCGCAATAATAACCCTGCCCCCCCATCCCCCTTTCACCCCTTTCCCCCCCTCCCGCGTCTTCCGCATGACAGCCATTCGCCGATCCTTCTGTCTGCTCCGCCGCGATGCGGCGTGGTCCGACCCGTGCGCCATGCACCCCATGATGGAAATCGGCCAGCCATTCAACGTGAAACACGTGGCGCACGTCACCTTCGACCGCTACCGCGGCTTTCTCGGGCTGCCCGAGGAGTTTCTGAAGCACGTCGAAGGCGTCCCTCCCAGCGCCAGGTACGGCGATATTTTTATTTAACCGAATTTAATAACCTTACCGGCGCAGGTTCCTAGTTTTGCAGCCCCAGCCGTAAAGCGCTATGCACGCAAGAAGCCACAGGCCACGGAACGAATAATAGAAAAGTCGTTCGAATATACCTCCCCTCCACCTCCACCTCCCGCTTACGTTCTACCACCCTCCGCTTACCTCCCGACCCCCTCCGTATGTCCACGTGGCAGCCTGTCCGTGTTCGGCGTGCGACCCGAGTCGATGCAGTGCTCTTTGGACCGCCATGGCAACGCGGTGCCGACTATCTTGATCAAGCTGCAGGAGCGCCTATACGAGCTTCACGGCCTCTCGGTACGCCGCGCCGCTCTTCCCTGCCGCGCCAGTCCTCCCTGTCGTGTCTGTGCCGTGTCCGCTTCCTCTGCTGTCGCTCGCTCGTTTTCCACGACCACCGTGTCGCGTATCGACCAGCATTTTATTGCGCTTAAAGAGCAAAATGAGCAAGCTTTTCTTGCGCTGTTTTAGATCCTTCGCCTCGCCGCCCGTTGCGCTCACAGCCCGGTCCTATGATCCGCGACATCCGTCCTCTCCCCCTCTCACGTCACTCCTCCTTGCTCTCCTCACCTCGCTGTCGCCATCTCCGCCCTTTCCTCATCTCCGCTTCCGCTCTTCTTCCCCGTGTTGCGTGTTCTGCGCGCCAGGCGGAGGGCATTTTCCGCATATCGGGCAAGATGGAGCACGACGAGCGCGTGCGCGAGCAGATGAGCGCGGGGACCGTACCCGCGGACATGGACGTGCACAGCATCGCCGCGCTTATCAAGGTACACACCCCCCTCTCGCCCCTGCGCACCTCGCTCCGCGCGCCTCTCCGCGCGCCTCTCCTCGAATCCCTGCCTCTGCGCAAGTTCCGCTTTGATCCAATTAGATTTCGCGCTTTCGGACTTGAAACTCAGTTGGTTCTCTCTTTTCCTCTACTCAATCTCCTCACCGTGCCCCCTCTCTCCCTGTGCCCCCATTCCCTCCCCGACCCCCGTTTCTCTCCCCTCCTCTAGACATGGTTTCAAGAGCTACCATACGGCCTGCTAGACTCCGTGTCGCCCTCCCGCCTCGCCAACACCCCCAACACGACTGAAGCCTCCGTGGCGCTCGCCGCGAAACTCCCCGCGACGGAGCGCGGACTGCTGGACTGGGCGCTGAACCTGATGGCGGACGTGTGCGCGCACGGGGAGGAGAACCGCATGAGCGCGCGCAACATGGCGGTGGTGTTTGCGCCGAATATGACGCAGGTTAGCGATCCCGCGACTGCGCTGCAGCACGTGGTTCGCGTGATGGATTGGATACGACTGCTGGTGGATCATAGGGTGGCGGAGAGGAGCGCGAAGGAGGGGGAGGGCGCGGAGAAGGGAGTGGGGGGAACGGAGGGTGAAGAAGATGCGGAGAAGCAACAGGAGGAGGAGAAGGAGATTGAGAAGGAAGAAGAGAAGAAAATGGAGAAGGCGGATGAGGAGAAGGAAGAGGTATCTGTTTCTGTTGAGGCAACTTGCACGACTGTTAGCTCGAGAATAGTTGAGTCAAGAGCAGTAGCAGCAGCAGGAGCAGCAGAAGGGGAGGTGCCACAGGAGGTGGTGATGAGAGTGCAAATGGAGAGAGCGGGAGGGGTGGCGGCAGCAGGGGCGGCCGAGGCTGGAAAGGAAGCTGTTGTGGCAGTGAACTTGGCTGGGGAGGGTGGTGGCTTGGGCGGAGAGGAGGGCGAGCAAAGAGAAGAGTCTGGTGTGCATAGCAGCAGCAGGAGCAGGAGCAACAATGGGGGTGGCTGTGCTGTGGCTGCAGAATCAGATGCAGCAGCAGCAGCAGCAGCAGCGGCAGCGGCAGCGGCAGCGGCTGTGGCGTCTTTGAAACGGCCGACAGACATGTGGGTAGATGGAGCGCGGATGGAGGGAGAGGAGGATGAGCACGTGCACAAGCGCACACGCAGCAACGGCAGTGACGGTGGCGGCAGCAAGTAGCAAGAAGACTTTTTGGAGGGTCAAGAGAATGCTGAGGAGAGAGGGGTGCTGCAAGGAATGGTGGTTAGGGTGCACGGCTCGTGAACCTGCCAGTTTTGAGTGTTTCATATGTCTGCTGGAATTCATTTGCAGCAGCAACAACCATTTAATTTGTTTATTGTGTAGCTATGAGCTAGATACGCCATCATTTGAGTTTAGGTTACCATCACCAGTTTAGAGAGGTCAGGTCAGGTGCAGACTGCAGAGCAAGCTGTGACGTGCTTCTTCATTTGCACATGAATGTTCTGGTACTAAGGAATTTCCCTTCCCTGTCCAAAGGCCCTTCCCTGATATTCTGCCTGCATTGGAATGATAAACACTAATTTGATGGTATTTTGAGTCTTGAACCGTGGGTTGTGGTGGTGCCGCCCGCCATGGATGGAAGCTTGCGCTTCGTGCATCGCGGGTGACTGACCTGACCGTGCTGTAAAAGAAGCAAACCATTCACTTTAAGACTAGCCACTAGTACAGCAGCTATGCGCGTGTGTGTGAGTGTGAGAGCCCGCAATCTGTCATGCGTGGGCGTGCCTAGATGTTATGGTAAGCATCACTACCATATAGACACCAGTATGTTGCGGGCAGACAGCATACGAGGAAATAAGGGCCTCACGAGGAAATTGAGCATATAAAAACGTCCTGAGTTTCAAATCGACTTTAAATCACCTGAATTAGTATCTCAGACAGAAGTATCCCGATGCAGATTCTGCAGCCGGCCGACGCGGCGCCCTGCGGTGACGACGCGCGGGGCGCATCGAGCAATCCCCGCGCTTCCTCCCCGTCGTCCGCGCATTCTCCTTCCTCCCGCCGCCTTCCCCCCGTTTCCCCGCCTTTCCCCGCGCCGCTGCGAATCGATGCCTGGTCGCTCGTGCTCTCACTGCTCCCCCCGCGCGGTATCGCCTGCGCTGCGCTCGCGTGCTCCTCCCTCGCCGCTGCCGCCGCCGCCGTCACCGCTGCGCGCACCGCCGATGCGACGGGCGGCAGCGAGCCGCGTGCCGTCCCGTTCCTCGTGCCGCATCACGGTCTTCCCGCGGGGGCGGGGGGAACAGGGGTGGCGGGGGGATCCGGGGGAACGGGAGCGGGGGTCGCACGGGCGCCGTCCGCCCCGCGGTATTCGTACTTCCGCTATTCGCGCGCGAACGTGCGGGTGACGTCAGACGAATCGTCCTTCCCCTCCTTGCTGCTTCATTTCCAGAATCGCAAGATCGTCAACCCACCGGGAACGCCGCCGCATGAAGGCCGCACCGGATCGCTACAGCACGAAGGCGGCGCGGGCCGATCCGCCGGGGCTCTGCCGATCACTCCGCCGATCATTCCGCCGTATCCGTATCCGCAGCCTCCTTGGTGGTGGGGTGTGCTTCCGGATTATCTCAAACGCGCGGACGATTTAAAGCGCGAGGAGCGGCAGCAGCTGCTCCGACATTCTGACGAGGGGGAAGGGGAAGAGAGGAAGCAGCCGCGTAAATCATTCCCTGGGGAGGGGGACGCGCAAGTTGTGCGGGGCGGGCAGTCAGATGCGCGGAAGCGGAAGCGGGAGGGGAAGAGGGAAGGGGAGGGGGAAGCGGAGGCGGAATGGCAGGCGGAGCAGCGGGCGGTGGCGCGGCAGGCGCTGCAGCCGCACGCGCTCCAAGACGCGCTGACGAGCCTCCTCCCCGCCATCTCTGCCCATGCACGGAGCGGAGGCGGAAGCCGCGCGTGGCCTGGCTGTGACTGCTGCACGCGCGGACACACGCGGGGGGAAGCGGGCGACAGCGCGGAGGAGGGAGAGGCGAGAGCGGGAGAAGAGACGGGGAAGAGCGGAGGTGCAGGTGTGTCCGGTGGTGGCAGGCCTAGAGATTTCCTTTGTGGTGGTGATGAAGGTGCTGCGCAGTCCGGGCACGCGCGTGCGCGTGATGAAGGTGCTTTGAGACGTCTCAAAGGTGCTGCGAGTGGTGGTCGGAATTCTTCTGGTAGAAGACATAGCTGCTGCACGCGCGCCCGTTGCCCTTGCGTTGCGCCCCTGCTCTCTAAAGCAGGGCGCGGGGGACATGCAGTGGTGGAAGCAGGGAGAGAGCGAGAGGACCGGGCGGAAGGGCCGAGGAGGGAACAGCAGGAAGGGGGGGAAGGGGAAGCAGATGAAGCAGAGGAAGGGGAGGCAGGAGAAGACGATGTGGTGTTTGAGTGTGGTCCCTTCTGCTCCTGTGCTCTGCAGCAGCACCGCATGGCCTCACATCCAGGCCCCCGCACACCAACCAGCACAGTCTTAACAGCGGCAGCGGCACCAGCAGCAGCAGCAGCAGCGGAGGAGGAGGGAGCTTCTATCACCACCGCATGTCCCACGTGCCCCAACCGCAGCAGTCAGCGGGGCGTGCAGTGGAGCCTAGCAGTGGTGTGGAGTGGTAGCAAGGGGTGGACCCTGGTCGCCCAGGAGAGCATCCCACGCGGTGCCCTCATCTGCCAATACGCCGGTGAGGCTTTGTGACTGATTTGTCAGAGCTGCATGGGCTTGTGAGATGGCAGGGCAGCTAAGATGTAGCGATTCTTGCAGCGTTTCTTCCTCAAAGATGGCAGGAGATCATCCCATCCATCCCACGCGGTGCTCTCATCTGCCACTACGCTCGTGAGGCCGGTGTTGGGTTCCCCTTGTTAGATACGTCTTCCTTCGACTGCTCATCTCTGGTAAGTTCGTGGCTAGTGAGGGGCCAGCTTGAATGCAGGGCGTGCATCATGCGTGTGGTCTCTGTTGCTGTCCTGGATGTTAGTGAGGCTTGTCATGTCACAGCTTACTGTTCATCTAGATGCCAGCTCACAGCTTACTGTGAGAAGCCAGCTTACTGTGAGCTGCTGTACTAATCAAGGCGTGTCCAACCCAACATGTGTGCTGGCTGGAATTTATTCCTGCTCTTTCACTCACCTGCCAATACCCCCCTTCCCCCTTCATTTCTCAACTCTTTCTTCACCTCTTTTCTCCCCTCTTTAACACCCGCTTCTTCCTCCCGTGATGGTGCAGGCGAGGTGGTGAGTGGAGGGGAGGCAAGTGCACGGCAAGCTCTGTATGATGCTGCTGCAGGTTCGCATGTAAGGGCATGTGCACATGCGAAGGGAAAAGCCCAGGAGGATCAAAGCCCACAGCAGCAGCAGCTGCAGCAGCACCAGCACGAAGAGAAGCAACCGCAGGAGCAGCAGGAGCAGTTTCAGGGAAAAAAACAGCAACAGCAATCCCAAACGCACACGTCACCGCCACCCCGCCCCTCTCCACGCTTCCTCTTCACCCTCCGAGAGCACCTGCCATCAGGTGCAGTCCTGCGCACGCAGATAGACCCGTCTCGCATGGGCTCCCTGGGTCGATTCATGAGCCATGAGTGCGGGGGAGGGAATGTGGCTCGCGTGGTGGTTCGGCAGGCCGGCTGCTTGCTGCCTGCTGTGGGCCTTGTGGCTCGGAGGGAGGTTCGGCAAGGAGAGGAGCTTACGTTTAGCTATGGGGGTGTGGGGGAGGGGGAGGGGGAGGTGGAGGATGGGGATGGGGACGGGAAGAGGGAGGTGGAGGGGAGTGAGGGTGGGAGTGTGGGAGGGGATGATGGGGAGGGTGGGAGAGTGGAGGGCGAGGAGGGTGGGAGGGAAGAGTGTTGGAAGAGCGGTTGGGAGCAGCAGCAGCAGCGGCCGCTGGTGAAGCGGAGCAAGTGTTGCTGTGGTTCAGTGCGGTGCAGCGGGTATCTACCATTTGATGTGCTGTGATTCTACAGAGATTTCGGTATATACAAATGTAGCATTTTAATATCCTAGGCAAGCTGATGCATGATATGATGGGATGTGGTGGTTACAACCCCTAGAAAGCTCTGTTTGGCATAGCTGGTTTACAACGGCTATTTTACAACACAGCTCAGTTACGGTAATGAAAGCCATTACGCTACTGTAGGTACCTGCAATCACGCCATATCAACACCCTACAAATCCTTATCCTACGCAGAGTCAACCTAACTGCTACCCTCCCTCCTCCCAACCAGTTTCCCTCCCCTTCCCCTCCTCTTGCCCCTCACTCCACGCTAGACCAGTGCCGGAACTTGCAAATGCCCCGCCGGCCCTCGCCAAAGGAGGCGCGCACAGATGTGAGCAGGGCAGCCACGTTGGGGTCAGCCATTAGCTCGCTCGCCTCCTGATGTAGGGGGAGGGAGAGGTGGGGTGGAAGGGTGGAAGGGGGTATTACTATGCAATGAGGCAGAGACAGACGTGAGCAGGGCAGCCACGTTGGGGTCAGCCATTAGCTCGCTCGCCTCCTGATGTAGGGGGAGGGAGAGGTGGGGTGGAAGGGTGGAAGGGGGTATTACTATGCAATGAGGCAGAGACAGACGTGAGCAGGGCAGCCACGTTGGGGTCAGCCATTAGCTCGCTCGCCTCCTGATGTAGGGGGAGGGAGAGGTGGGGTGGAAGGGTGGAAGGGGGTATTACTATGCAATGAGGCAGAGACAGACGTGAGCAGGGCAGCCACGTTGGGGTCAGCCATTAGCTCGCTCGCCTCCTGATGTAGGGGGAGGGAGAGGTGGGGTGGAAGGGTGGAAGGGGGTATTACTATGCAATGAGGCAGAGACAGACGTGAGCAGGGCAGCCACGTTGGGGTCAGCCATTAGCTCGCTCGCCTCCTGATGTAGGGGGAGGGAGAGGTGGGGTGGAAGGGTGGAAGGGGGTATTACTATGCAATGAGGCAGAGACAGACGTGAGCAGGGCAGCCACGTTGGGGTCAGCCATTAGCTCGCTCGCCTCCTGATGTAGGGGGAGGGAGAGGTGGGGTGGAAGGGTGGAAGGGGGTATTACTATGCAATGAGGCAGAGACAGACGTGAGCAGGGCAGCCACGTTGGGGTCAGCCATTAGCTCGCTCGCCTCCTGGTGGATAAGAAGGGAGAGGGGGAGGGAATGGGGAGGGAGAGGGGGAGAAGAGGGGAGCAGAGAGAGCAAATGCAGGTGGGAGGGTGCACGGATGGACACGAGCAGTGCAGCCACTCGAGTTGACTTTTGAGTCGACTCAAAAGTCCACTTGCACGGATGGACACGAGCCGTGCAGCCACTCGTATTTGGGTAAAGAGTTGATTTTTGAGTCGACTCAAAAATCAACACGAGCAGTGCAGCCACTCGTATTTGGGTAAAGAGTTGATTTTTGAATCGACTCAAAAATCAACACGAGCAGTGCAGCCACTCGTATTTGGGTAAACTAATGGTCGAATTCGGATCGGCTATTGGCTTATTCGACTCCCAGTGAGTGGGGGGGAGAGGGCACGAGGGGGTAAGGGTGAAGTGGGAGGGGTGGAGGGACCTTATCAGTCGTTCAGCAGCCTGCCTGACGGCTCAAAGAGGAACGAGCCTTCACCAGCTGAATGCGCCTTAAGGGCCTTATCAGCTGGTGGAAAGACCTTATCACCTGGTGGAGGGACCTTGCGTTTGAGACGACTCAAAAGTCGTCTCTAGTTGAATTGAAGAGGCTCACTCACCAGCTGGTTGAGACGGTCCTCGAGGCCTGAGGCGGCATCGGAGGAGAGGAAGAGCTGCTGGTAGGCCCGCCGCACGTTGCGCACCTGGTAGGGTGTGGTGCGGTGTGGTGAGATGTGGAGGTGGTGGTGGGGGGTAGAGAGGGGAGGTGGGGGGAAAGCAAAAGGAGAGGAGGGTGTGGTGCTAAGTTGCAATATACGCTTATAGCGTATATACGCGTATCGTATATACGCTAGCGTATATACGCTATACGCGTAAGGGAGCGATTTGGACATACGCTTTTTGGGGCAGGGAAAAAACTTTCCCGGGCAGGGAAAAAAATCCGCCCGGGCTATTATAGGGGGGGGGATCTAAGGGGTTATGTTTCAGAGGTAAGTTTTTCTCCATACTAAGATAACCACCCTCAACTCGGCCCGAATTCGGGTTAAGATGCAGAGTTCGTAGGCTATAGACTGCAATAGCGTTGCGCGAATCTGCTCTGCTTCGGGCTCGCAATCAAGGCATGATTGCTAGAGTGTAGGAGGAGGCGTAGGAGAGATCCTGGACAGGGAAACCATCGCCAATGCTGGAATTCGTGCCCCACACCCATCGCCAATGTTGCCTCCAACCAATTCCCCCTCCCATCACCTATCTTCACCGCATTGCATCTATCTCATCCAACCAATTTGATATTTGAAATTTGTACAGTCGTCACGTCACTTCCTTCCAGTCCAGATCTACAAGACGTTTTTCTAGGGAGAGTCTTTCCCCCCATCCCTTCTGCGGGAAGAACCTTCGATCCGCGCGGATCTGCGGGGAAGGGAAATTGCCGATCAGCGCGGAAATCGCCGTTCACCCTTGCACAAATCGCGGACGTGAATTTTGACGGTGGCAAAATGCTCGTCGTGCAATTCCGCATCTTTCCGTATATTCACATTTTTTTCGGTCGGGCTGCCCCAGAAAAAATTGGCAAGCGTATAGCGTATTAGCTTGCGTTTAGCGTTTAGCGTGTAAACGCTAGCGTATATCCGCTAAACGCACAGTGTCCTGAGCGTATTTGGCAACTTAGGTGTGGTGGGGTTGGGGGGCGGTGAAGGGGAATGGGTAAGGCGAGAAGGACATAGGCATGGGCATGGACATAGGCACGGGCATGGGCATAGGCATGAAAAACCTCGCTTGGTTGGTGGAGAAGCCACAGTGCCCGAGCACTTCAAGTGCCAAATGCATAATGGCACAGCGCCTGAGACCTGCAAACGTGACTACACCCGATCATTCCGAGTAGCCTTCATGCAAATGTGCATTTCAGCAGCTCACCTGGTCGCGGGAGAAGAAGCAGCGCCTGAGCCCTTTGAGGTGACCTTTGAGTTTGAACGGACGCCAAAAACTCGAGAGTCACACCCCGTCCGTTGGGAGAGCCGGCCGCAGCTCACCTGGTCGGTGGAGAAGCCGCAACGCCTGAGCCTATGGAGACCAAGACTCCTTTTGAGTCGACTCAAAAGGAGACCAAGACTCATAACCCGAGTAGACTTCACCAGTGCAGTGCATTTCAGCAGCTCACCTGGTCGGTGGAGAAGCCGCAGCGCCTGAGCCCTTTGAGGTGACCTTTGAGTTTGAACGGACTCGAGAGTCACCCCGTTTGTTGGAGAAGCAACAGCGCCTGAGCCTATGGTGGTGCAGTGCATTTCAGCAGCTCACCTGGTCGGTGGAGAAGCCGCAGCGCCTGAGCCCTTCGAGATTCAGCCCTCTGAGCTCCGCCCTGTCGCCCGCCACCATGGTGTATATCGGCACGTCGCGCACCACCTGACCGATGAGGGAGGGGAGGCAGCAGGGGAAAGGGCGGGCAGAGAGGAGGCAAGGCGAGTTGAAGAGTACACGGTGTAGCCCCCTGAGCTCCGGGGACCTCCTGTTGCCCGCCACCACCACCATGGGTGAACGTGGGCACGTCCCGCACCACCTGGGGGAATGAGGAGCGGGGGGAAAGGGGAGAGAGGATACAGGAGGCAACGCGGGGTGAGGGCTAGACGGCAGAGGCTGATGACCCGGGTGACTTTGAGTCACACGTACCTCAACAGTGACCCACACGTGCTTCTGCTTTGCCCATCATGGTGCACCCACATACACAGCTACCCACACGGACACTTCCTCCCCTCCCCTCACCACCAGCCTCCCTCACAACTACAGGCGTACCATACCCCCCCCCCCCCCCCCCCCCGCAAGGAAGGGGTAGGAGCCGATGCGACAGAAAGGATGCACTGCCACGGCATGCATTACTCACTCTCTCAATGAAAACACACACAGCTACACACATGTCCATCATACCCACCAACCCACACACCTCTCCCCTCCCCACACCCACGCACGCACCATGGACCCTCCAGCAAGGAAGGAGTGGGAGCCGATGTGACAGAACTGATGCACTGCCGCCACATGCTTCACTACACACATGCTTCACTACACACATGCCACGCACGTGCCTAGTGCTTACATACACATCTTCTTCTCTCATGCACACCCACCCCCCTTCCCCGCACACACAAAAAACGAACACACCACACACCTACCATGGACCCTCCAGCAAGGAAGGAGTAGGAGCCGATGTGGCAGAACTGATGCACTGCCACCGCGCCCCCTGTGTGCACGAAATCCTGTGACCGGGGGCAAGGGGGAGGAGGGGGGAGTGGCAGGGAAATTGTCAGGAGCACAAGGTGACTCTTGGTTGACTCAAACGGCCACAGAATTCGGTGACAGGGGACGGGAGAAGAGAGAAGAGTTGTGGGGAGACGCGGGAGTTGGGAAATGACATACACACTTACATGTGCTGATCACAAGTAGTCTTGTACGCAACCACTGCTCCTATCTTGTTACTCTTAAGAATACCATTGCCCGCACCACATGGACATACAATCACACACACACGCACAACCACACACACACGCAATGACACACTTACATGCAGCACAACATGCCCCCCAAGAAGCGTGCCATTGGCGAGAATGTTGCGGTTGCCCAGCTTGCAATCATGTGCCACGTGGCATGATCCCATGATTAGATTGCAGTCCCCGATAATCTGACGTGGAAAGGCGGAGAGGGAGCGGGGGTGGGGGTGTGGGGAGGGTTGAGGGCGGGGTGGGGGAGAGAGGGAGGGAGGATAGGAGAACGAGAGGAGGGACCGGCAATGGGAGCGGAGCCAGCATGGACCGAGAATGCAAGGCGGAGGGAGAGGGGACAGCACAGACATGTTGCAGATACCTTGTCACCCACGCATGCACCCAGAAAACAAAGCACCAAGAAGGCTTACAGTTGTAGTGACGAGAGGAGAAGGGCACCTTTGAGGCGCCTCGGAGGAGAGGAGAAGGAGAAACACCAGTGAAGAGCACAAGGAAAGACAGGCACGACGGCTCACAGTGGCATCATCTGGCTTGGAGGAACGATGGATTTGGGTGTGCTCTCTCATATCGTTGAGCTTTTCTGTGCCATGCTGCGTTTTATGTCCTTGCCCCACATGCTCGCTCACACCCATGACAACGCAATCACATGCATGCATGCATGTACGCTCACAGTGGCATCGTCGGGCTTGGAGGAGCGGTGGATTTGAGCGTGCTCTCGAATGTCGTTGTGTGAGCCCAGCACCAGGAAGCACTCACTGCCCTCCTGCTCCGAAGATAGGGGGTTGGAGGGAGGGGGGAGAGGGCACACACACACACACACACACAATTCTTAAGTCGACGCAAAGGTCAGCATGAATGTCGTTGTGTGAGCCCAGCACCAGGAAGCACTCACTGCCCTTCTGCTCCGAGGCGGGCGGGGGGAGCGGAGAGGGGCAACACACACACCGGAGAGAGGAGAAGAGAACACCATATGAATGCGAGCACATGCACACACACACACACACACGCGCGCGCGCGCGCACACACGTGACGAAAACACTTTCTGATGCGATGGGTGGTGTGCAAGCCCAGCCCAGCCGCACGGAGCATGCGGTGTTTTTTTTTGTGTTGGGAGGGGGCAGATGAGCAATGAGAGCGCAGAAGAGTAGCAAGGAAGGTGTGGAGTGGAGACACAAGGAGAAGGGCACGAGTAGACAGGGTAACGGAGGGGCACTTGGCGGGACAAGTGCGCCTGCCCACATGGTATTTGAGGTCCTGACACTTGACGCCCACAGTGGCATGGTATCCGATGCTGTTGTGGCTGCCGACCACTGTAATTCCCTTCCCAGTGACTTCCGAGTTGACTTGAAACGAAACCTCTGCATGGGCTTCCTTCCTTGCCCACCTGGTAATTGAGGTCCTGACACTTGACGCCCACAGTGGCATGGTATCCGATGCTGTTGTGACTGCGGACCAGAGACACAGCCTGTGACTCCTTAGTGAATTCAGAAGTTACCTATGCAAGGAAGCCTCCCTGCGCACCTGGTATTTGAGGTCCTGGCACTTGACGCCCACAGTGGCATGGTATCCAATGCTGTTGTGACTGCCGATCACCGTCGTGCCTGGTAGGTCTGCTCCCACCACTGCTCCACTGGGAGCAAACAAGGGAGGGGAGGAGGCGCAGACAAAGGGTAACATTTTTAAGGAGACTCAAAAGTCACCTAGCTACAATGGCACACGACGCATAGGTCTGCTCCCACCACTGCTCCACTGGGAGCAAACAAGGGAGGGGGGGCATGAAGGAGCAGAGGGGCAGAGGAGAGGAGGTGCGGAGGAGAATAGGAGAGGTGGAGGAGAGGGGGGGAGGAGAGGAGGGAAGGAGAAGATGTGCAAAGGAGCTGGTAACATAGAAATGGGAAGAAATGCTGATGTGTGGGGCTTTGAGGGGCGAAGAGGTTGAACATGCCTCAAAACACACCATACAGACCAAGTGCCAGGCGTTGTTGCAAAAGACGAGCGGACTACCTTAAAGAAAATGGTAGCATAGCATAGCCAATGGTAACCGCGTTTTCTCCCTCCTCGTCTCCCTCCCCCTCCCTCCCGCATTCCCTTTCTCCCTTTCTCCCACTGTCCCCCGCACCCTCCCCGTTCTCACTCGCCCGACAGAAAGCAATGTCTCCTCACCTCATCAGCGTGCAAAACTCGCCAATTGTTGTGTTCCCTGCCACGTGGCACCCGGGCAGCAGCTTACAACCCCTCCCTATAGTCACATGGGGGCCAACAGTGCAGAACGGCCCAATCTCCACACCCTGGCCGTGTGATTAGTGGGATCGGGGAGAGCAGGGGGGAGAAAGTGAGAACGGGACATGGGCAGGCAGGAAGGAGGGGAATAAAAGGATAAAATTGGCTATTATTGTACAGTTGCTACGCAATCACATCGTTTAGAAGCGGTTTGGGACCAGTAAAGATACTAGCAATGGTCCGTTGCCGTAGGCCCTCCAGGTGCCCTACGGCAACGGACCGTCAGTCAAGGCTTCAAATTGATATATATATATATATATATATAATATATATATATATTTCGCTGCTCAATGTACTTACCTCCCGAATCATAGCATCAGGATGCACAACAGCGTTCGGATGGATCAGAGGAGGCGCGTCCGCTACAACCGCTCCGCCCGCCGTTTCCGCTATTCCCGCTGCTGGCCCCACCACAGCTCCCGCCACCGCCCCCACCCTTGATCCTCCCCCCGACCCTCCCCCCATCCGCGCAGCAGCTGCGGCTGCGGCTGCTGCGGACGACTGGGATGCGACAGGGCCTGTCGCACGAGCGGAAGAGCTCATCGCACGGCTCTGCTGCTGCGACTGCCGCAGCCACGCGCTCTGCGACGGCGCGACGCGGAAATGCAGCGACTCGCGCGTTACCGGGGGAGCGAGGAAAGCGGAAGCCCCCGCGGCGGCACGCGGGGGAGAGCCGGCGGAAGTAAACGCGGCAGAGCGGGCTGCTAGTGAGACGGATTCGGCGGAAGAAGGGCCGCTGCAGGGGAGACAGGCGCACGCAGTGCGCGCCATCTGCGCGAAACGCGCAGAATTGGGGGAAGCGGGAAAAAGTATGGATCAGGAAAGAGCATATGCGCGGGCAGAAGAGGGAATCAAAAGGCAAGTCGCGGACAGATCAGCGAAAGGCAGGGGGGGAGGGGGTTGCGAAGGGAATATCTTAGGACTATTAGAATTCCGCAGCAAAACAATCACTAGCTGATCACTAGCTGAAAACTCGTGTTAATTGACACGCTCCCTCAGCGTTAGACCCAATGAAGATTCGCCTTATGATGGATATTCTCAGCTTGTTCCTGATTCGAGTAATTAGAGTCGTTGCAGTTCTTAGAACAACAAATGCCATTGCGCCAATCAGCCATACCGGCGAGCGGCTCGGGGCGGAGGACGGGGGTCGGGATGGGGATCGCTGGGGATCGCAGAGGAGCGCCTGCGAGGGCCTACCTGCGATTGCAGCATCATTGCCACGGGCGACGACGACGACGGCGACGGCTGCGACACTGGTGGCGACGACGACAACAGTGGTGTTGATCTCCCGATTAAGCTGCTTTCAACACCGCTTCCACCTCCTCCTCCCCCTCGTCCCTCTCTTTCTCCAGATCCTACCCCTCCTACACCTCCGAAGCTGAGTCCAGTGGTGAATGTGCCTCTTGTCGACGAGATTCGGATCTTTTCCCTGGTCCGATTCTGAAATCCGGGCAAATCTTCAGCCTTTTCAATCCCGTCGTCGCCACTCTCAGCGCTTATCCTGGGGAAGAATTCGCGCCATGCGCCAAGCCGCTCGCGCTCCGATCCTCCTGATCCTCTCTCCGGGGTAAAAAGAACCTCCTCTGATCCAAGAGAGTCTACCGGGATTGTATTAAAAAAAAAACTCCCTTCCTCGCGCGATTGGCGGAATGTGGGGGCAGCAGGAGACTCTGCGCAGCACCGCTTCGCAAGTTGGAATCTTCGCGGGACGCGAACGAGCAGCAGCGCCGCAGCGAAGAGATTCTCGCGCATGCCCCTGAGGCGCGCCGGTACGCGAATGGGGACCCGACCCGCACGGCGGAAGCAATAGCGGCAGCAGCAGGCAGGCAGACAAGCAGACAGGCAGGCAGACTGACCTAGGTTCCAAAATCCAACTCTAAGTCACTCGAGTCGGAAGTGCCTTTACTGTACAATCTTGCAAGTGCGGCGACGATTTGCGGAAAACACTGTGGCACAGCAGAGACCACCACGAGGGCGCAACTCCCTAGGCTAGGCTTCTCTTTCGTTGGTCTGTTGCACGACACTTGCGCAGAGCAGCACTCAGGTCTCGGTTCTGGGCGAAGTTTGCCCGCCATCAACCCAAAATGACCCTCACTGACGTGTAAAAACACCCTATCATTGGTCATCTCACAAGTTTCCAGATATCTTGGAGCATGGAAGCCAATCAGACGTGTAATTTCGTCTACACTTGTCAAAGTCGAAAAATGAACATTTGAAAGCTGCGCGTGCGTGAGGGGTTGGGGAAAGAATAGGGGGGAGGAGGGCAAATATGGGTGAAGCGGAAAGAAATATCGACTCGCGCAGGGTGCGGCGGAGGGGAATTCAAACTTGGGTTGCGCGAGCGCGAGTGAAGGGGGAAGAGGAGAAGCGGAGAGCACCCTTGAGTTCCCGACAATCGCCCCGCCCCACCCCACGAAACCAGAGCGATCCGAGCGACCTCACCAAGTCGCGCAGATCGCGGAAAGGCGGGCCGAGCGGGAGGAGGTATTCGCTAATTGGTTCTGCTTCCTGAAGCTTCTCGTGATTGGCTGCCTTGCGGATTATCATGCAGCGTGGCGCAAGTTATGATTCAGCAATACGTGGCACTACCGATCGTTACTACTGAGTACACAGCAATCAAGTATGCCACTACATTACCGTCCCTATTCTGAAGCACATAGGAATGTATCGTGATGGAAACTAAAATAAGTCCTAGGAGTGAGGAATTAGAGAGGAGAAATGGGACACAAGCAGCATACTCAAACCAGGACTCAATATCCAGACAAAATCTCAAGCTTTCTTGACACAGGAGTTAGTAGTCGACCCGCTGACACTCTCATCCAAAGAAACCCCTTTTTCCTTGGAGCAGACACTCTCCCCGATCACAGCACCCTTCAATATCCTTGTGTTATTGCTTGCTGTTGATTCCATAAGCACTTCCATTCCCCCCCTGCTCCCCTGCGAGCTACCAGTCGTCACCCCACCCCTCACACCGCTCCCCCCACCACTCCCCTTTGCACTTCCACCACCACTCCTCCCACTCCTGGCGGCACCACTGCCGATAGCAGCAGCAGCAGCAGCAGCACCAGATCCCACACTAGGATGCGCCATAGCAAACCCTCCTCCAATGCTCCTGTGCCCTTTACTTCCCATGGCACTGACATCAGGAGAGCATGACCTCACAGGTACCATCTCCTCTGCCGCATTCCCCCCTCCTCCTGCTCCTCCTTTCCCTCCCTCCACATCCGCCCTCCCTCTCGCCCTACTCCCTGCTTCACTACCCGTAGGAGCCACCATTAGCAATCCATCAACCGCTGCCATCGGATCATTCTCTTCTAAACTCGCCCTCCCGTTCCCCTCCATCGCATTCCCTGCATGGAACCCCAGGCTAGACGCGGTACTCTCTGCAACCCGGATCGCCTTCTTTACTCGCTTCTGCTTCTTCTTCTTCTCCTTCTTTCCCGTCTCCCCTGTGTATTGACTGCTGCCCTGGCTCGTATTGCTCCATGTCTCTCCCATTGAGCTCGTTTCCCCCATGCCCTCTGTACCTGACGCAGAGTGCTGCTCCTTGGTTCTATCAACAGCAATAACTGCTGCTGCTGCTGCGGCTGGTGCAGCTGCTGATGATGCAGATACTGACGCAGCAACAGCAGCAGGAGGAGGCGGAGGAGCAAGTCCAGGGGCAGTAATGACAGCAGCAGAACGAGCAGACACATGAGAGGATGTCCCACTGGCAGCACCATCACACGCAGCACTACCTTCTCCTCCAAACCCTTCCCTCCTCCCGTTCCCTGCCCTAGCTCGCCCATACGCCTCTGCTCCAGGGCTATCCAGAGACTCCCGCTGCTGCTGCTGCTCCCCTCGATACTCCTTTCTTTGCACCAGTTGCGGCAGGTGTTCACTCGCTTGTCTTACTCCCTGCCCTGCAAAGCTGAAGTCCAGGGACGTGGCGAATGGACTCTCACACATCTCTGGAATGGGCACAGGGAAGGCCCCTGGCGTGCCGTATACTGCTGCCGGCGTGCCTGCAGCTGCTGCTCCTGCATGCATTGCCGTTGCTCCTGCTGGGGTGGGAGTGATGAAACCTGCTGCTGGCAGCTTGCCTGCTGCTGCTGTTGCTGCTGCTTCTGCAGGAGAGGGAGCTGAACCAGGTTGGATGGACACAGGCAGCGGCGTTCCAGTTGCTCCTGGTGTTTCCACAAACACACGTGCTGCAGCAGCAGGAACCACTGCTGGCGTAGCTGCTGCTGCTGCTGCAGCTGGGGTGGCTGCTGCTACTGGCGTAGCTACTGCTGCTGCTGCTGCAAAAGGCACCCGCGCAGGGCTTTCAAGAGGCAGAGGTCTTGGTTGTTGCCCATCAGCAGAAGGAGGAGTTGGTGTGGCAGAGCCAGACACAGGGACAAGTGCAGCAGCAGTCGTGACGGAAGCAGGAGCAGCGGCAGTTGGGGAAGACAAACCAGCAGAGTCAGCAGCAGCAGCAGCAGCAGCAGCAGCAGCAGCAGCAGAAACAGCAGGAGGAGCGGCAGATCCCACAGCAGAGGCAGCAGACATGACAGAAGACGATGTTGATAGCCCCTTAGCAAACACACCGCCACCGCCACCAGAACGCACACCAGAACCAGCAGCACCGGCAGCAGCAGAGACGGATAGTGCGGCGCTGCTACGAGCCGACTTCACCTCCTCGCCGTCGACGTTTTGCCCCACGGACTCGCGCAACGGATACTTGCCGACAGCAGCAGGATTGCTGTGTGCCGAGCCCATGCGTACTGCCTCAGGAGTGGGCATCGTGGAAGCATGCGGCTGCACAATTGCGTATGCTGCTGCTCCCGCTGCTCCTGCTGCTCCTGCTGCTGCTGCTGCTGCTGCTGCTGCTGCTGCTGCTGCTGCTCCCACTGCTGCAGGAGGAGCGGGAGAAGCAGAGAGGGAGGGAGCAGGCAAGGGGGATACAGGAGCTGGCCCACCAGTGTGCCTCTCCTCATAGAGCGCTGCTGCTGCTGCCAAGATCCCATCCACCACCTCCCGCCTGATCCCCGATATGCTTGGGCTCATTCCGTCAAACGGGTTGGTGCCCTCACCTACAGCCTCCCCTGCCGTGCCCTGCTTGATCAGAGGAGTAGCGACCGCTGCAGCAGCAGCAGCAGAAGCAGCAGGGGAGGCAGAAGTAGCAGCAGCAGAAGCGTGGGGAGCAGGAGAGGCGGCAGCAGGAGGTGCAGCAGCAGAAGAGGCGGAGGAGTCACGGAGGGCAGGAGGGATGAAGTCCCTGGGCCGGCTACCGCAGCTTCCAGTAGACCCTACACTCGCCCTCATCACGCACGGGTTACCATCACCAGCAGCACCAGCAGCACCAGCAGCACCAGCAGCACCAGCAGCACCGGCAACACCAGCAGCAGCAGCATAAGCAGCAGCGCCAGCACCAACCATACCATCTGCACTCCGTGGTGCCGTTCCCATGTCTTCTCCTGCTATACCATCCCTCACATTCCCTCCCTTCACCTCCACACTCGCATCGGATGACCTCACTCCACGCTTCCTCCCATCACCACCCCCGCCCACCGCACTGCACGCCACAGCACCCCCTCCTTCCTCCTCTTCCACCACCATCTTCCCGCCCCAAACTCCCCCTTCCCTTCTCCCCCCCACCCCAAAAGGCTCCCCTGTACTCCCCACGCCCTCCTCCACATCCTCTCCCATCACACCCCCGTCCTTCTCCCCCTGCCTCTTACTTCCCGAGCCTCCGCCAGAGGCTTGGCTCCAAACCTGGAGGCTTCCAGCCCTCCCGCTCCTCCCACTCCCCACCCTCCCTTCCACACTCATCCCTCCTTCTCCCACTCCCCGTGTCCCCTCGTCCGTCTCTCCATCTGTCCCAACCTCACCCCTCTTCACTTCAGCTATCACTGCCACACTCTCTTTTGTCCCTCCTATTCCTCCCTCCTCCATCACGCTACCTGCTTGACCGCCCTCAGTTATCCCTACTCCTACACTCACACTCCCAGCAGGGAAGGCAGCAGCCGGATGAATCGCCTCCGCAGCAGCAGCAGCTGTACCTGCAGCAGCCAATCCTGCCGGCACTCCATATGCCCCACTACCAGCACCATTAGCCCCAGCACCATCAGAACCAACAGCTACAGCAGCAGCAGCAGCGTCAGCGCCAGCAGCGTCAGCAGCAACCGCAGCAGCAGTCTTCTTCACGCCAGTGAGCCCGAGAAGGGAGGCCCAGAGGGAAGGCTTGGCCTCTGGCCATCTGCTCTGTGTCACAGGGGACACTGGCAGGGTAGATCCCGCAACAAAGGAGCTCGCTTCCGATCCCTCTCTGTGCAGCTCTGACGCCCCGTGAGATGCCTCTGCTCCTGCTGCTCCTGATTTACCAGCAGCGGCAGCAGTAGCAGCAGCAGCAGCAGCGAATGCTGGTGGGACGTTCTGCTGCCTACTGACTGAATAAGCCCTAGGAGCGGCGGCAGCCACACTGCCGGAATAGGCTCCTCCTGAACCATCCATGCTGTGTGAAATCACAGGACTGACAGCCGGCAGAGGGCTATGGGTACTCGCCCAGAGAGCAGGAGCAGAAGGTCCCTTTTCAGACCCACCTGCAACCAACCCAGGACTGTTAAACCCCATACCCGCTCCTCCTATCACCCCACCAGCAGCCCTTCCTGCTCCACCTGCTCCCACACTCCCCACCCTCATGTTCCCACCACTAAACGCGGCACTTAGCCCGGCACTGCGCGAAACACTAAACACCCTGTTACTAAGCGGGGTCGACCCATTCGGGCCGCCATTTGACCAGCCCCAGGAGCCAGCCATCGAGCTTATAGTGAGTCCGTCTGTATGGGATCCAGTAGCCCAGTCAGTAAAAGAGACCCCCGTGCTAGCCTCGCTCCCGTTCGCGTTGCTGGTGTTGTTGGTGTTGCTCCTAAGAACATCCTCCTGGTTACCACTGGTGGCGGTGGCAGTGGTGGTGGCGGTGCCAGCAGCGGTGGTGGTGGGTAGGCTGTTGTGGGAGAGTGCACTAGCCATGCTCGTTCTGCTAGCAGACGCTGTGAGAGTGCCTGTGCCTGCTGCCACACTAGGAGAAGATGTGTACGTGCTTGCACGCTCGGTCCTGTAGCCTTCCTCTGATGCTCCTCCTCCTGCTCCGCTGCCTCCTCCTGCTACCGCAAAGATCCCCACAGCAGCAGCAGCAGCAGCGGCAGTGCCAGCAACAGCAGCGCCAGCAGCAGCAACAGCACCACCAGACCCATCAGCAGCTACAGTCATTGCGTCGCCCGCCTCTCCCCCTCCCTGGCCCTCCACCCCCTCAGCAGTTTCACACCCTTCTTCACCTTCCTGCACCCCTGCCTCTTCCTCTCCCACCCCGCCCGCCCCTCCCATCCCTCCCTCCCCATCCCCACCGCTACTCCCATTACTAATCTCAACCGCACACCCATCATTCGCCACCAGCGACTGCTTCCCCATCTCCTCCGCCGCACCCCCTCTCTCCTCATCCTTCTCCCTCTTGCTCCCACACCCGAGCCACGGACGAACAGCCACCGGCAGCAGCAGCCCGAACCCCTGCCACACAGCCTTCAGCCCCTCCCAGAACTGAACAACCGCAGAGGGCAAGGGGGAGCACGCGGAGGGGGAGGAGGAGGAGGAGGTGGGGAGGGAGTAGGACGGCGAGAAAGTCTTAGGAGAAGAACCAGGCCCAGCAGTCAGAAGCTTCTTCGACCGAACCCCCACCACCCCTCCTCCCGCTCCTGCTACTCCTCCTGCTACTCCTCCTGCTCCTCCTCCTCCTCTTGACGGCCCAAGCGCCTTACCAGGGCACAGGGCTCTAACCTGCTCCACTATCCCATACCAGAAGGTCACGGTCTGTCCAGCCGCAGTAACCACAAGCATTGATACCATGGCTATATCCCAGGAAGAGCCGGGCTGGCACGCAGTGGGGTTTGCAGATGGGTCTAGAGAGATGAAAGCGAGGGCGAGGGAGAGGAGGGCGATGTAGGCGGCGTGGGAGAGCGACTCTGTCGCGAGGATGAGGCGAGAGATGAAGGGGCGGACGAGGAGGAGGAAGAGGAGGTGCAGCGAGGAGAGCACGAGGAGGGCTATGACCTGGGAGGAGGCGGCGTGGGACGAGGAGGAGTGCAGGGGGAAGGCTCCCAGCAGCGCGCCGAGTGCAATGCGGTGGGAGAGGTCCGCCAGGAGGTGCAGCGTGCGCAGACGCCCCTTGGCTCGCGACACCGTGGAGGGACGTGCTGGGGCGGAGGAGGAGAGCCACGGAGCTGCTGCTGTGGCTGTGGCTGTTGTGGGCGAGTCGGTTATGACGACCTGTTGAGTAAGGGACGAGGGACAGAGGGGGGGATGGATGGAAGGAAGGAGGGAGGAGATTGAGGAGGGTGAGATTGAGGGTTACAGGGGAGCACCCAGAGCAGTGCGGTGGGAGAGGTCTGCCAGCAGGTGCAGTGTGCGCAGTCGCCCCTTGGCTCGTGACACTGTGGAGGGGCGCGCTGGGGCGGAGAAGAACCAAGGAGCGGCTGCTGTGGGCGAGTCGGTTATGACGACCTGGTGGGTGGGTGTGGGGGGGTAGGTAGGGAGGGGAGCGGTAAGGGTGGGGGGTTAGAGGGGAAGGAGAAGGAGGGGGGTTAAGGGGAAGAGGGTAAGGTGGGAAGGAAGGACAGGAATGAGGGAGGGAGGGGGGGAGGGAGGGAGGGAGGGAGGGAGGGAGGGAGGGAGGGAGGGAGGGAGGGAGGGAGGGAGGGAGGGAGGGAGGGAGGGAGGGAGGGAGGGAGGGAGGGAGGGAGAGGGAGGGAGGGAGGGAGGGAGGGAGGGAGGGAGGGAGGGAGGGAGGATAGCGAGGAAAAGTGGTCAATAGGGATTCCACGTATGCATGTGATTCACAACCCATCCAACCATCCTCCTTCAACCCCCCTACCACGCCTCTCACTACCCTCCCTTCCAGCCCACCCACCTGTCGCATGAAAGCAATGGTGAAACTTTTGAGTCCACCCAGCAGCCTACCCACTCTACCTCTCACCCCCAGTACCCCCAGCACCCCACCCACCTGTCGCATGGAAGACCCATCGCGGACCAGCCTCACTCTTGCCACCTGCATCGTCTTCCCCACCACCCCCCCAACACACCCTGCAACCGCCGCTCCTCCACCCATTCCCCCCCCCCTGCTAACCACCATCTCCCCTCCTCCCGACCACTCCCCACCCCTCCAAACCCCTACCTCCTCCCCCTCCCCCTCCTCCACTTTCTCCTCCAAAGTTTTCTGCCACCATCTTCCCACCGCCGGCACCCCTCTCCGCGTCTCCACCAGAGGGCCCCACTTAGCTAAGTGCTCAGCGCCTGGATTCTCCACAATCCCAGCAAGGCCTTTGCTGGTGCTGAGAATGAGGCTGCTGCTGGTGCTGGGGTGAGGGGAGGGTCGCCAGGAGGCTGAAAGCGGGCGACCCAGGAGCAGGCTTGATAAGCGGGAGAGGAGGTGCTGTGAGGGAGGAGGGCAGGAGTGGTGGGAAAGGGCCTTGGTGTCTCGCTCCTGTTTGGGGAAAGTGTGGGGGGGAGAGCGAGAGCGGGAGAGAGGGAGAGAAAGAGGAGGAAAAGTGGGGAATATGATGAGCTGCCCTTTTTTACGAGCAAATGAATGATACAAAGCAGGGTGATTCTGAGAACTCCCATATACACATTACCGGAGACATAAAAACACATCCGCACGCAGGGGGAAAGGAAGGCAATCAGAGACAGGAAAACGGTTTCGTTTCTTCAGGTCTCTCAAAAGCCAGCCCATAAGAGGGGAGGCAAGTAGAATCTCAACAAGACCAGGAATATTGTGAGAAATTGCTAGAAAACGTGATTTTTCTTCTATTTTTCCTCTTTCTTTTGTTCTGGTGAAAGTCCTTCCAACGTAGCTCGTACACAGCGAGGGGCCGTCCGTCCTGCATTAGCAAAGATCTCGACAACACGACAACGAAGCGAAGAGCGGCCAGCAGGAAAGCAGCAAGTTTTGAGACGTCTCAAAAATCCTTCCATCGTACGTACCTCGTACACAACGAGGGGCCGCCCTGCACTAGCAAAGATGGCGATGACGAAGCGAAGAGCGGCCAGCAGGAGAGCAGCGAGCAGCAAGAGCAGCACCACTGCCACTACCAGCTGCGCTGCAGCCGTGCCTGCAGGGGAGAGGGCGGAGAGGGAGAGGTGGGAGGATTCTTAGTCAATGTGAAACGAGAGCAGCGAGCAGCAAGAGCAGCACCACTGCCACTACCAGCTACGCTGCAGCCGTGCCTGCAGGGGGGAGGGTGAAGAATGGAGGTGAGGCATAAGTTGAGCTGGGTAGAAGCGTTGCCATGGATAACCCAAAAGCGTGGCAACAGAGACACACTCCCCTCCCCGCACCGTTTCCGCCCGGGAAAAAAAGGGAACAAGAGCAGTCAGTCACGTATAGCGCCCCATCAATCGTGGCAGGGGATGGCTGGCTGGCAGGGGGGTTTTAACTCACCTTGGAAGAGAGTAGCCATGGAAAAGGAGAGCGCGGGCAGCAGAAACACCCCCAGCACGACCTCCGGGCGCGGGAACGAGAGCAGATGCGCGGAGGGAGGCGCGGGGGACGAGGGCAGCGAGGGGGAGGAGGCGCAGGGGGGCGGGGAGGCGGAAGAGGCGCGTCTGGAAGCGGGGGAAGCGCTGTTCCGCTTCTTGGGGGGGGAAGGGGAGGAGCAGAGGCCGGGGCTGGAGTGGGTAGAAGCGGGGGAGCGGGAGTGGCGGGAGTAGGGCGAGGGGAAGGCGTAGGGCGAGCGGAGGTAGGGCAGCGGAGTGCTTGGGGGAGGGGAGGAGAACGCGGGGGGTGTGGCGGAGTGAGAAGCAGCGGAGGAGGAGGAAGAGGAGGAGGAGGAGGAGAAGAGGGAAGAGGAAGGCTTGGGCAGGAGCAGGAGGGAGATGAGGTGGAGGAGGATGAAGGAGGAGATGAGGATGGCGGTCCAGAAGAGAATCTCCATGGCCTTAGTCCATCTGAGCAGGTGAAAAAGGGGAGGGGAGTAGAGTATTGAGTTGGCAAAAAGAAAAGATGAAGGAGGAGATGCGAATGCCCTTAGTCCATCTGACCGACGGGAGGGGAGGGGAGGGGAAGGGAGGGGAGGGGAGGGGAGGGGAGGGGAGGGGAGGGGAGGGGAGGGGAGGGGAGGGAGGGGGTGAGAGGAGGAGAGTGATCAGAAGTCAGGCACCAGATACCCTAAACGTGCATTTGCTTCTGAGGCGTGTATCGGGCTAGCATCAGGACTCGCTTCTGATCACCCGCGTTGCCCTCCTCTGCTTCCCTTTAAGGAGGTGACTTTTGAGTCTACTCAAAAAAGTGTCGTGTGTCATTGTAACGACGTTGACTTTTGAGCCGACTCAAAAGTCACCTAACATCAGGACTCGCTTTCGATTACCCACGTTGACCTCCTCTGCTTCCTTTTACGAAACGCGGGATGATAGGAGCTAGAGATGATAGGAGCAACAGAAGCAACAGCAGCAGCTTCAGCACCATTCCAATGGATCATATCATATCACAAAGGAGCCTGCGAGTTTGCTTTTGAGTCGACTCAGAACTCAAAAGCTGGATCATATCATATCATATCATATCATATCATATCATATCATATCACAAAGGAGCCTGCGAGGGAGGGCCTTACATGAGGTTGCTGTGAGCCTCGGAGGCAGCCTCGTCCCAGTACGAAGCAGCGCCCGCCGCAACCGCTTCAAGCTCCTGATCACGTCGTTCGGAAACCAGGCAGATGAAGAGGAGGTGAACGAGTGAAGGGAGAACGGTGGGAAGGGGTGAGAGAGGGTTGAGGGGAAGGGGAGGAAGGAAGGGGGCCGGGGAGGGTTGGTCACCACAGGTCACGCCTGTCTTACTGTTCAATGAATGCTGCAAAACGGCTCTCGAACCTTCTCAACCGCTCTCCACCGTACCTTTTGAAGGTCTCTGTATTCTGTGGTTGTAAGGTAGCTGGTATCCGCCTTCATCTCCTCTTCACTGCCACTACTGCGATTCTTCGCTTCTCCATCCGTCCCATTCAACCACCCTCCTCCATGCTCCCTGCGTCCCCCTTGAACAGCAACAACAACGCCACCATTTCTGTCTCTCACGCTATCGCCACCATCACCACTACCTCTGGTGAAAGCGGGAGTGGGCAGGCCTTGCACCCCCTCCACTTCTCCCTCCTCTCCATCCTCTCCCTCCTCATCCACCTCGTCAACCTCCTCCTCTTCGTCCCCTTCCTCCTCTTCGCTCCCTGTCATCATCGCATCGTCTCCTGCCACCCTGTTCGCAGGAGCCTGCTGAGGTGAAGCTTGTTTCACAACAGCAGCAGGAGCAACAGCAGGAACAGCAGGGGTATCTGCAACATTGACAGCACGTGCATGAGCAGCAGCAGCAGCAGCAGCAGCAGCAGCAGCGCCAGCAGTAGGGTCTGGGGTAACATCAGCAGCAGCAGCGCCTGCAGTAGGGCTTGGGGTAACATCAGCAGCAGCAGCGCCTGCATGGATCACACCAACAGTCGGCCCATGCTTTGGGGTTACACCCCTGTTCCCCTCCGCCGTTTCTGCTCGTGCTAGGAGTAGGAACATCTCGTTAGTATCACCTTCAAAGCCACCACCACCAGTACCCCCTGACGGCCGTTTGGCACCCCTCCCCTTCATGTAATGCCGTACCAAGTCCGACCCACCAGATTCGCTTCCTAACTCACGTCTCAACGCATCAGTTGCATCAGTTGCATCACTCACATCACCCCTGAAACCGCCTCCTAGATCGCCCATCTCTCTCTGGAGGTCCCCATTCGATTCTCCTCCATCATTCCCTATGCTATCCCTTCCATCCCTTCCCAGCAGCCTCCTGGTGTGCGGGCTTCGCGCGGGAAAAGTGTTATCTGCGTGTCCAGACTCGCTCGCGTATGTTGCTTCACCGATACGAACAGTCACAGGGAGGGCAGAGGAGGGAGAAGAGGAAGACGTGGATGAAGCCGAAAGTGGGGAGGATTCAGAGGCGTTGACTGCGGTTCTATGGGCTTCAACTGCAGCGGCTGCTGCTGCTGCTCCTGCTCCTGCTGCTGCGACTGCTCCTGCTCCTGCCTCTGCTCCCGTTTTGGGAATCTGCATAGCTGGTCCCTCTATCTCTCCAAAACCACCACCAGAGGCAGCACCACCAGCAGCACCAGCAGCAAAACCACCAGCTACAGCAGGATTCTGCAGCATGTGCGGGTTGAGATCTTGAGACCAGGGGAGCTTGGCGGAGGGTACGATCCAGAGCAGGTTGTGTGCCGCTTGGGAGAAGGTGAGCGGGAGATCGGTGGCGAGGGAGGAGGAGAGCGCCATTGCCTGCAGATGAAACGCCATGTTCTGTGGAGGGAAGGGAGGTGGAGAGACGGGGAGACAGGAAGACAGGGAGACAGGGAGACAGGGAGAGAGAACGAGCGGGAGGGACGGTTTATGAGTCAACTCAAAGACCCGTGGCGAGGGAGGGGGAGAGCGCCATGGCCTGCAGGTGGAACGCCATGTTCTGTGGAATGAAGGGAGGTGGAGAGACGGGGAGACAGGAAGACAGGGAGACAGGGAGACAGGGAGAGAGAACGAGCGGGAGGGACGGTTTATGAGTCAACTCAAAGACCCGTGGCGAGGGAGGGGGAGAGCGCCATGGCCTGCAGGTGGAACGCCATGTTCTGTGGAATGAAGGGAGGTGGAGAGACGGGGAAGCGGATTGCGAGAGAGACGGCATTTGATGAGAGGAGAGATATGGAGCGACAACGGAAGAAAGAATGGGAGGAGGGGAGGTAAAGCAGAGATCTATCATCCACTTGGAAAAGATTATGTTGACTTTTGAGTGGAATCAAAAGTCAACTCAAAAGTTGAGTCGACTCAAAAGTTGAGTCGACTCAAAAGAATGGGAGGAGGGGAGGTAAAGCAGAGATCTATCATCCACTTGCAGAAGCTTATGTTCCTCCGTTATTATTCCAATGCACGAACGCCTGGGGCCTCCAAACCCCATAGAAACAGACTTATCAGGAAACTGCACGAGGGCACAGCACAGCGAGCAGGGCAGGGCAGCAGAGGCGGCGGTGGTGATTTTGAGGACTAGTGAAAGAGGCTAAGGTTCACCCACCCGCCAGGAGACTGCACAGCCCTGCCGACTGCGGGTATCAATCATCCCCCACAAGCACACACACACCCACCCACGCACCAGGAGACTGCGAGAGGGCACGGCGAGCAGCGCAGCAGAGGCGGCGGAGGTGGCAGTGGTAGCATGGCCGGAGAGGGCGAGGGCGGAGGAGGAGAGGGAAAGCAGCGCGGAGGCGGCCATGGAGAGAGATGCTGCTGCTGTTGTGACTCCTGACACCACCGACGCTGCTGCTGGTGACTCGTCTGCAGGGTAAGAGGGGAGAGGGAGAAAGATGGGATGGAGTTGGGAAGGGATGGAAGAGTTTTGAGGCGACCCAAAACTCGAGTTCGGGAGGGACGGAGGAGGGGAGGGACGCAACAGAAAGTGCCACATGCAATGCACCACTCGCAATGCAATGTGCCACGTACACTGCACGAAGGTGAGAGTGGTGGACGCCTGCTCGTTGCTGCGGTTGGGTTTCGGTTAAGTTTTAAATCACCTCACCTCACACCATGCATACCCAGATTCAACAATCCACCACCCCTGGTGCCACGTACACTGCACGAAGGCGAGAGTGTTGGACGCCTGCTCGTTGCTGCGGTTAGGTCGTGACAGATAACACACCTCAGAACATGCCCTCCCACAACCAACAACGTGACTCAACAGCACGGCTCAACAACCCACCACCCCTGCTGCCACGTACACTGCACGAAGGCGAGAGTGTTGGACGCCTGCTCGTTGCTGCGGTTGCACGGGCCTTGCAGCGCCCCAGCAGGCACATGGATCGACGCCGCCTCGCCCGCTCCGCTCGGCTGAATGCTCACCACGTTCTCCAACAGCGACCGCTGGTAGATGCTGGTGCGGGGGAGAGAAGGGGGGGAGGGGGTGCACGGAGAGAGGATGGAGCAGGGTAAGAGGGACGGGAAGAGTGGGTTGACTGACACGATGTATGAAGGTTGAGCTAGGCTGCTAGCTGTCGTCTCGCTTGCTGCGCTCGGCCCACCCGACAACAGGCGATGAACTCGCTGTCACCCTCACACTCGCAGCGGTGAATGCGCGCACTGGCGCTGCCCAATGGGTCAGTCCGCGCGCCAGGGTTGCTTGGTCCCCCCGCCCCCACAATGGTGCACCCACTCCCCCCCATGGATACAGCCCACAACCCCCCTCCCCCGCCCACGCGTGCCACCGAACTTGCTTACTCACCCGACAACAGCAGCGCCCGCCACCCTCACACTCGCGGCGGTGAATGCACGCACTGGCGCCGTCAGCGCCACCAGCACGCGTGCTACTGCTTCCCCCATGGGCGCAACCAGCACGTGAGACGGGGAGAGCGCCGTGAGCTGCGCGGATAGGGGCGCGGGGGCTGTGAGAGGGGAGTGGAGGGAGGGGTGGGGGGGAGGTGGGGCAGGGACGACAGTGGGGAAGGGAAGGGAAGGGAAGGGAGGGATTGCCGGGGTGGAGGGGATGGGAGAGAGGGGAGGGATGGGAGGGAGGGAAGGGGAGGGGAATGGGGGAGGGGATAGCAGGATGGGCTGAGAATGTTACGCAGATAAAGAATAGTGAACGTAATGCTCAAAGGGGGCGGATAAACGCGTGACAGAAGGTAAAAGAGACGCAGGGGGAGGGAGGATAGGAGTTTGCGAGGAGGGGGGCCGGGGAGGTAGAGACGGCATAGGGCGGAAGAGGGGGGAAAAGAAAAAGGCGAGGGGAGACAAGGTTGCAGTGAGAACGGAGCAGGAAGTAGAGCAGAGCACAGGAGGGCAAGCAGCACAGCAGACAGGCAACAGAACAGAGCAGGCAGCAGAGAAGAGCAATCAGCCGTGGCAGGCAGCAGAGGGAGAGCAGGAGGCAGGCAGCAGGCACGGCTGACGCGGAGTATACCATAGAGGATGAACCCAGGCGAGGACGCATGGCTGACGGCCCCGTATTCATTGGTGAGGGCAGCCTCAGGCAGGGCGAGAGACACGAGCGAGACGGCCGCAGTGGGAGTCACCTGCGGGTGAGAATGGATGGAATGAACACGAGGGAGGGAGCAGAAGGGGAAACGGGTTTCGTCTCGGGAAACAGATGGGTGAGGGAGAAGGGAAGGGGCCATCACTTTGAGCCCCCTCTCACCCCACTCTCCCTTGCCGCTCCGCTCGGCAATCCCAACTGCTTTCCCCTCACACGAAGCTTCATCCTTACGATTGCCTCAGTGCGCTCCCCATGCTCCCCTCTCAACTTTCGAGACGTCTTTAAACTCAACCACACGCGAGGTGACTTAGAGTCGACTAAAACAATATTGCCTCACTCTGCCCCACCCTCCCCCTCCCCGACTTTCGGAACGTTTCAGAACTCACCCACACGCGGAGCTTCTTCCTGCTGATCGCCTCAATGCGCTCTATCCTTTCCCCCAAAGGCCTCGTGTTACCACGAGCTCTCAGTGGACCGGTATGGGAAAGGGGGCCTGATTTCCTCCTGGGCTCACCCAAAAGCCCCCCCCCTTCCCCCCCAAAAAAAAAATATATATATTATATATATATATATATATATATATATATATATATCCTTTCCCCTCGCACCACGCCCGCGCCCCTCACTGCGCCTTCCAGCCCATCCGCCGCAGTCTCACCCAACTCTCCTCCCAATTTCCCCTCAATCCCACCCCATTCTCCCCCCAATCGCACTCACCCACACGCGGAGCTTCTTCCTGCTGATCGCCTCAATGCGCTCTATCCTCCCGCCCCGCACCACGCCCGCGCCCCTCACGGCGCCCTCCAGCCCATCCGCCGCCGTCTGCAGCCGCACCAGGAACCGCACGTCGGAGGGGTGCAGAGCGGTGTAGAACGGCCGCGGCTTCCCGTGGAAGAACACGGGCGTAGGGTCCAGATCGGGGGTGATTCGCACCTTGAGGTCGCGCTGGTCTGCTCCGGGTGTGTGGGAGAGAAGGGGGCCCGGGGAGGGAGGTAGGGAGACTTGTTAGTCAAGTACAGAGTCCGCTCAAGGGTCCAGATCGGGGGTGATTCGCACCTTGAGGTCGCGCTGGTCTGCTCGGCGCGCGGGGGAGGGAGGAGGGTGAGGGAGGGAGGGGGGGGCGGAGGTGAGGGAGGAGGGCGAGGGAGGGAGGGGAGGGAGGAGGTGAGGGTAAGGGTTGTTGAGGTGCCTCAAAAGCCAGAATGGGAGTGTGATTCGGACCCTGAGCTCGCGCTGGTCTGCTCGCGGGGCGTGCGGGGCGTGTAGGGGATGTGGGGCATGTGGGGCATGTGGGGCATGTGGGGCATGTGGGGCATGTGGGGCATGTGGGGCATGTGGGGCATGTGGGGCATGTGGGGCATGTGGGGGATGTGGAGGTGAGAAGTGGGGCCAGGGAGGGGAGGGCGGATTTCTTAGCCGCCTAAAGGGTACACAAAAAACGTCCAACTAAAGAATCTGTTAACTCAAAAAGGGTCCAATCGGGCGTGACTCGGAACGGAAAGACGGGGGGAGAGGTGGTGATATGGAGGAGCGAGGGAAGGAATGGGCGAAGATGAAGCGTGACGGATGTGGTGCTGGTATGGCGACAAGTGGCAACAGAAGGCCCTCGCTTCACACACTCCGCCCTTCACACTCCGCCCTTCACACTCAGCCCTTCACACTCAGCCCTTCACACTCAGCCCTTCACACTCCGCCCTTCACACACTCCGCCCTTCACACTCCGCCCTTCACAATCCGCCCTTCACACGTGCTCCACACACTCCCTCACACCTACCGTATCGGAACTTCAAAGAGGCAGAAGAGCACGACTCCACCAGCTGCTCCTCCCCCCATTCCTCCATTGCCGCTACTCCCCCCTCCCCCTCCCCTTGCGCCTCTCCGGTTCCGCCCTCTCCGCCTCCCCCTGCCGTCCCATTCAACCGCGGCCTCAGGTCGTTAGGAGCCAACCGCGTGTCTGCAATCCGAATACTGCGACTGGCCCCACCATTCGCACCCTCACCACCACCATAACCACCACCACCACCAGCACCAGCACCAGCAGCAGCAGCAGCAGCAGCAGCAGCGTCGCCATCCGTGACTTGCCCCAGGGTGGCACGGACCATGCAGGCCTCTCGGGGCATGCGCACGATCACGCGGCCGTACTTGGCTGTGAACGCCACTCGTGCTGTGTACCGCAGCCCTGGCACCACCTCCTGGAAACTCCCCGGGACAATCTCCGCTGGGCCCCGAACCACGATCTGCGGGAGCAGCGCAAGGGAAAGCGTGGAGTGGGGGGGGGGGGAGTGGGGGAAGTGAGGTTGGGGGGGATGGTGGACGGTGGGGAAGAGGCACAGCCACTCGTGCTGTGTAGCGCAGCCCGGGCACCACCTCCTGGAAACTCCCCGGGACGATTTCCGCTGGGCCCCGAACCACGATCTGCACAGGTGGGCAAGGGAGGGGAAAAAGGGAGAGAGGTAGGGGCGCCTTTCAAATGAGTCAACTCAAAAGCACCTCCTGGAAACTCCCAGGACAAATTCAGCCGGGCCCCGAACCACGATCTGGGGGAGCAGCAAGGGATGGGAGCAAGGGAGGGGAGCAAGGGAGGGAGGGAGGGAGGGAGGGGCCCCTTATGAGTTAACTCAAGAACCACCAGCAGCAAGGGAAACTCCGGTACCACCTCCTGGAAATTCCCAGGACAATTTCCGCTGGGCCCCGAACCGCGATCTCGGGGAGGGGAGCAATGCAGGAGAGCAAGGGAGGCAGGGGGGTATGGCAGTCTTTAGAATCAACTCAAGAACCACCGTCTGGACACTTCCCAGGGCGACCTTCACGGGGCCTCGTACCCTGAGCCGTCTGAAATTTTTGAGACGTCTAAAAAAAATAAACTGCACGAGTGGGGCAAGGGAATGTGTGGAGGGGGAAGTCGGAGGGGGGGTGCGGGAGAAACGACGCATGAGAGGCTGTGGGGATGGCGGACGGGATATTGCATTCTCCCCTCTTCTCTCCTCGCTCTCCCTTCCCGTTCCCCTCTCCACTCCTGCTTTCTCCGCTCACTCACCCCTATCCGCCCACCCCTCTCTGCCCACTCCTCTGCGCCCAACCCTCTCCGCTCGCTCCTCTCCGCTCACACCCCTCTGCGCCCACCCCTCCGCGCCCACCCCTCTCCCCCACACCCCTCCCCACTAACCGAGCAATTGCTCCTGGAGGAGCAGAAGAGGCCGAGGCAGGGGCGCGAGAGGTTGAGCAGGATCTGCGTGGACGCGTTGAGGCTGGTCGGGGGCACGGCGGTGATCTCCGCTGGTACCAGGCACGACGGGTCTGAAAGAGCAGTACGAGCGGGGTAGGGGCGAGGGTAGGGGTATGGGCAGGGGCGAGAGGGGCGAGGGCAAGGGCGAGGGCAATGGGAGGGGCAATGTCGTGAGAAAATAAAATGGTGGTGATTGCCGCAGGTACCAGGCACGATGGTTCTGGTAGTGCAGTACGAGAGAGTAAAGGGCGAGTGTAGTGGCAAGGGCAGGCGCGAGGGCAGGGGCAAGGCCAAGGGCAAAGGCAAGCGCACGGGCGGGCATTGTGAGCGGATTTGTGAGCGGGCTCACAACGGGGTAAGCTCGGTTGACATCACGATGAATATGCACGATGGGTCTCAGAAAACAATATCAGAAGGGTAGAGAAAAGTGGGGGCTTTCGAGGTGAATCACAGGCAGTGACAACCGCAAGCATCAGACACTAGGGATTGAGGCATCAGGCACATAAAGGCAAGGGAAAGGGGCAGGTGGGAGGGGGTTGTCGGGGGGTGGAGGAGGATGGGGAAGGTGGGGCGGAAGCAAGTACGAACTGCAGAGCATCGCCAGATCAATCAAAATAGAAGGGGCGGGGTTGGGGCGGGGGGCGGGCGGGAGGGCTGGGGCGTGGGGTGAACGTGAGCCATCTTGAACGTGGACGGTTCATCACTTTCAAGATGGCTCACGTTCTCGCATGCGACGTATGCCCGTATGCGACGGAAATGTCTCACCTGCGACGAACGTGTGCGACGCAGTCGAACTGACAGCCGCAGCAGCAGGGGAGGCTGCAGCAGCGGTGCCATTTGCGGAGTTTCCGCGGAGAGACGAGGGCGGCGCAGTGGCGCGCACGCGGAAGGTGTGCTCCCCCGATTCGAGCGCGGAGTATCGCTTGTGGCCCCTGTTACACGTGGTGGCGGGCTTGCCATCGATCTGTGACCACACCCGCGGCGGGAGGGGGGCAGGGGGAAAAGACGGACGGACCGTTTGAGATTAGACGGACGGACAGACGGACAGACGGACGGCCGGAAGGAAGATTGGTGGTGAGTGAACACTAGGGGCTTGGGTTGAGTATCAGTGCAGCCATGTGCACACTCAGAACCAGAGAGAGTGCTGCATATTTGATTCGCGGGGAGCATAGGCGGCTCAGGTTGGAACGCATGGGGGACACAGCCGGACCATGGTGTTGCACAGACTGGGTTTTGCAAGAGCAGGAGGGACGAATCCGTGCACAAAACGCAGCACGAGCGGGAGCAGTCACGGCAACGGCGGCTTCTCGCCGGCCTTCAGGTCGACTCAAAAGTCACCTCCACACACTCACCGAGCACGCGTAGGAGCAGTTACTGCAAGGGCTTCCCGTCGGCAACCAGAACGCCGCGAACCGGAACGACGCGTTGCTGCCCGCGCTGCGCTCCGACGGCGCCGACGTGATATTCACCGCCAGCACCGCTGCCGCTGCTCGCTCCCTCTTCCCGCTCCCAGAGTCTGCTGGTAGCTCCTCGTCTAGGGAGTTTCTTGATGGATCTGTGACTGGCTTTGTCGAATTCAGCTTCGATCGGACACTCGCGGTCCGCGACTCGGCTCCCAACGTCGCCGCGCCACGAGAAGCGGTGAGAGCTCCCGTGCCTTCTTCTGCTGCGGCGATTCTCGAAACCGCGGCAGCGGCGGAGGCGGCGGATGGATTTAACCTCCCGTCCTGGCCGCCCTCAGAGGAAGGATTCGCGGATGCGGGAAGGACGGAGGGGGGCAAGAGACATAGTGCGAGGAGGAGAGGGAGGAGGTGACGGAGCGGCGGGATGGTACCGTGGTGATCACGCCGAGTTGCCGTTTTCTCGGGCAGGTTGAGGTTGCGACGGGTGGGCGGGCATCTGCCCGCAAGCAGATTGCAACGCTGCCGCCGCGTCCTGCTGACGGTTGTCGCTCTGTCCGAAGCCATGGCCTACAGTGACGACTGCTCCGGAAGACTGCAGAATGAGAAAGCGGTGGCAGGTTGAAGATACGTTGACTTGATTTCCTGTGCTTTCTTTGCCGATGGGTGTCTCCTTGGTCGAACGTTGATGTCTTGGCGGGGATGCGAATGTTTGAATGAGGCTCTTTGGAAAGCCGAATCCGCACTCGCAGTCGTTTCTAGCTGCTACTGCTGATGGACGAAGAGTCAGGAGTCGAGTTCAGGTGTCAGAATGGCAGGTATTACAGGTACACGTGGCCAGGGGTCAGGTAGAAGTACAGGTGTCAGGTTTAGGGGTAGAGTACACGTGTTAACTTCAGATGTCAGATTAAGCAGCAGTCAGAAGCCAGTTGGTGAAGAATTGCGAGCGAAGCGCTTTGCACGCCACTTGATCCGTGGCGCCAACTCCTTGGAGAAGTGCGGGTCCGAGAAGGAATAAGGTCGTGCGGAGAACGAGGGACGCGATCAGTGTGAGGGGTCGTTGTGTCTGGCTGAACGAGCGAACGAAGGTACGTTCTCGGCAGTGAATGGCGAAACCAAGATCCAAACTCTAAGCAAAAAAAAACTCAAGGAAGCTAGATGGTCATTGGTGGCTTGTTAATCGCAAGGTCTCAAACATTCGAGAGGAGAATCTGGAGACGTGGCAAATGTGTCTCATAAATCCTTGGAAGTTAATCATTTGTCTCGAACCTTGCAGAAGTGCCGCAGCAATGAAACTTCCCGACACACGGGAAGCCTTGCAGCACCACGACTGCTCCTCGGAATGTGGAATGCCTCAGACTCTTGCTCCTGAGCTGATCCTGGGAAGCCCTTCCAACCACGGTTTCTAAAGGAGAAACACAAGGTGATAAGTTAGTGGGCGGCGAAGGTCTTCCTCCAGTAGTCAACGACGCGGAGTAGGCCCAAGTGAGGCCGTTGAAACAGAAGTGAACGCAGCGCCGAATCAACAGGCTCCTGGTCTATGGCTAAATGTTAAGTTACGGATTGAGGGAAAGAAACAGTGTCTCTTGTCTGTGGAACGAAAACGGAAGGATAAAGACGTAAGGAAGAGAACAGGATATTGAATTTGAGGTGGAGCACTAGCGCAAGGGCCAGGCAATGTGCGACGCACGGGGGGCTTGAGGGGGAACCACGAGATTCACAAATCTTCCACTCTCGAGTCGCTCACTTGCTCGTCAACTTCGAGGCCAATCTGGGAATGCAATTTGAAGATGGCAGGAAGGTTGACCGTGAGTGTTGGGAGGGAGGGCGCTGGTGAAACTTTGGAACTGTGTGAACCTCGAACTTTGCCTGTCCGGATTCGGACGTTATTTTCTCTCCATCCTGCCCTATTTCCTTCCTCTTCTGCCCCTCGGCCAGAAAACTAAAACAAGCGCCAGGCTGTTCACCTTTGATTGGTGCATCAGTAAATTAGCGCCAGAGGCTTGACTGTGTCATCTTCTTCTGTCGCTTGGCCCCTCCCTGCTCGAGGTGTCACAACCCTGCTGTCATTCTTTGTTTGAATCGAATTTCCCGCCATTCTGCACACTTTGAAAATGTCAGGGATCTTTCCCCCATTTCAGGCACTCGAAGACACTATTGGCCCACATCCTGACCCTTCCTGGCAACGTCCCTTCGGTGTAGTATATGTCTCAAACACGTACCATAGTTATCCTATCCTGAAATACTGCACAAGATCACATTCCTATACCTGTAATTGGATCTGAATCAATAGTCAGAAATACTTGCCAGACTATACCCTCGGATGACAAATATTATATAACATATATGTGTTGCCAGTATTGATGTTACGATAGAACAAAGTGATTGTTCAATCTTTCAATGTAAAATTTCTTGATAGCATATTATTACATTAGCTAACATCGTCTTTAGTTGAAGCTATTATTTACACTTGTATGTATCTTATAAATACTTTCCTAGCGCTAGCACAAGTGAGGACAACTCCAGCAGCAGCAACTTCTGACATCAGCATCAGACACATTTGAGCTTCATCTTGTGATGTCACCAATCAATTGACAGTGTGGATCCCGCCATCTGTCAACTGTCACAACAACACTGGCAACCGATTTCCCGCCACATCAGTACTTCTGCCCCTCCCGTCAATTCCATACCGCCATCCAGGCTTGCGCGCATGCCTACCCTCGCAATCGCAAGGGAGGCGCCTGGGTCAGCGCTTCCCCTCACACTTCCATCAGCGCGCATCACACTCCCTTGAGCTGGGAGGGGAGCACAGATCCCAAGGGTCTGCGGCAGGTTGTCTTGCTGCGTTCAGTGATCTCCACCAATCGGCATGCAGCCAACCAGCAGTCTTATCAGAACTCTCCACCAATAGCTAAACAGCATCTCCTATCCCACCACCTGGCCGCGTCCCCAACCAAATGTACATCTGATGCGGCTTTATGCGGTCGGATACGTATTACCACGGTATCTCTGAGATCTAAATCGGCTGAGTAGGGTGGTAGTGGAACGAATGTTTCGGGAATCACAAATCACAATTCACTAGCGCTAGAATTGATGTCTGGTCTCGTGCTCTGCTAATGTGTCCCTCTCCACCACATCTAAGATTGCCGCTAAATGTTAGCCATCGGGGGATCTAGGGCTTGTTTCTCCCGTACATTCTTCTGGAGCATCGCCGCTGGTCCTTCAATGCGCGGTTTTCCGTTTGTCCCAAGGATCACCTTCGCACATTGCAATATAGCTCTTTATTGAATCGCTGGGAGCTTAGACCCCCGGCTGGTCGTTCTAAAATCCCTATCCAGCATTTCCTTTGAGAACGACTCGTGCACCCGTCCGATTTCGTCTTCGGCTTTCACATACCTTGCTGGTTTCAAGTTTCATTGCTGGTCCCTTCGCCAGAGCGACCAGCATACCCTCTTCCAGGCCACATTAGTTTCCAGAGTCAAGCATGGCAGCAGCATCAGCAGCGTCGTCATTAGCCGGTCAAACAGCAGCCGCGATTTCACATTTCACGGCTGCCGACATCTCTTCCTCCTCCTCCCGCCTGTCCCGCTCTTCATCTTCGCGCAGTCATCGGCCCTTGCCGAAACCGAAGCCTTCCCTTCTAACTGTCCGTTACCACAGTCAGTCAATTGTAACATCGCGTTCGCTTCCCTGCTCTCGGTTAAGCCCATGCGCGGCGTTCACGGGAGGCGGAGGAGATGGCGGGGATAACATCGGCGGAGGATGGGGGAAGGGCGGTGGCGGGGGCGGGAGCGGCGGAAATAATGGTGGTGGCGGAGGAAACGAGGGCGGAGATGGAGATTCGGGTCCGAACGACGAATATGGTGGGATTAGAGGCCGCTTGGTGGTGGCTGTTGCAGCCGCTGCAGCAGCAATAACCTTATCGTCGTCAGACGAGCTTCGTGCGCGAGCAAGCAATCCGTTATTCGCCTCAGTCTCTGCCTCCGCTTCCGCCGCCAGCGCAGCGAAACCTTCCGCGACGTCCGCCGAGGCGGAGAACGCGAAGGGGTCGGCGGAGGTCGCCATTTCCCCCTCCTCCGCCGGCTCTTCGCGTCCGTCGAACCCTCGAACCGCCGAGCTTAACGTCGACGATGACGGCTTCGGGGTGACGGACTGGCTGGGCGGCGCTTTGTACGCGTTATTGTCGAAGCACGTGGACCGGCAGATGAAGCGGCGCGTGGAGGCGGAGCGGCAGCAGGTGCTGGCGGAAGCGGCGGACATGGTGGCGGCGGTGCTGGAGGAGAAGAAAGCGCGCGAGAGCGAAGACCCCGTCGCGCACCGCTCTGAGGTAATGTGCAGGGCTGAGGTGCCTGGGACTTAAGACGAGTCGTCTATTTACGTGGGCAGTGTGTTATGATTAAGAGATAAAAACAGGGTGATGGGAAAGGGATGTTAAGGGGCGTGAAGATGGAAACGTGGGAATGGTCAAGAGGGGTTCGCATGGATGGGTAGGTGACGTTTGAGTCGTTAAAAAAACAACTTATATAGACTTGGAAGGGGAGGCTGCGAGTGAGATATCTGGGAGAGTTCATACGGAGGGCCATTGGATGAAAGAGCGCGTGTGCCAACCGCACAGCATGCAGCGTATGTTGCAACGTAACGAGTGGAAGGAAAGGGAACGGCAACGACCACAGCGATGCAGTGCGCGATGCGGGGCCTATTGTTAAGACTGAACTGAACGTATGAACTCAAATGCCCCCCCCCCTCTCCCCCTCATCGCTCGCATTCTTCTCATCCTCTCCTCTCCCTGCCAGGTGGGAGCTCTCCGCAGGTTGCAGCGCGAGGCCTTTCAAGACCTGCTGCGTCTTAAAGACTCCATGCACACGCTTCAGATCGTCACCGGTCTCCGCCACCGCGACCCCCCGCGCGGACCCAACGCGCGCGCACCTCTCTCCGCCAGCAGAATCGGCGCCGCTGGCGGCGCTGCGGGCAGCGCGGGGGCGGGTGCTGGGGGGGTGACCGGCGGGGGAGCGGGGGCGGGGCTGGGGAGAACGAGGCTGGTGGGGGAGGTTTCGGGGGGGGCGGCGGTGGTTCCTGGCGCGGACGGGCCCAGGGGGCACTCCGCGCGCGCAGCGCTGGAAGAGGCGGGAATGCGGTCAGGCCTTCTGGTGAAATTCAAGTTTGAAACGCTGTGCCGCGCAGCGGATCTGCTTATAACGGAGCTGACGGCGGGGTTGGGCGAGGACAGCAGTAGCTTCATGCTGGGAGGGCCGATTAATCTGCACAAGGTGGTGTATAGCGCGGAGGTGGCGGACGGTGTGCGGGTGGTTGCGGCGCCCGTGGGGGCCACGGGCACGGATATTGCCGAGTCCATGAACCCTCTCAAGGTGCGTGCGCGCGTGTGGTGTGGGTGCGGACGGTGTGAGGGGGGTTGCGCACTGGTATTGCCGAGTCAATGAACTCTCTTAAGGTTCGTGCGTGCGTGCTTTGTGGGTGCTGTGTGGGTGCGTGTTTGCGTGACGTGTGGCCCTTACCTTCCTGAACACTCGAGTGCGGTCGTTCCTTTCTAACACGTGAATCCCCACTCCCTTATAAAGTTTTCCATAACTCCTTTTCCTACGCCATTCCTCACAACGCTCAGCCTCCCATTAGCAACCAAACTATCCTCCCATTCTCGGCACTCCCTCTCACCCACCCTCGCCTCCATCCCTATCCATGCAAGCCCAGCCTTCCTCCCTACGTATCTTAAAACAGATCAACACACACCTCCTTCCCTGCACCCTCCCGTCCCAACCCACCCGTTCCCATCCCTCCTCCCAATTTCCCCCAACCCCCTCTCCCCTCCTCCCAATCCCCCGGTCCCATCAGAACCAAGGCCTGACTCGCTTCGCCTCGAACGGCATTCCCCTGCATCAGCGCGCCAAGGGCACGGCTCTCGGCCTCTCCCTAGCCAGCTCCTCCGCCTCTTTCTCTATAGCCCAGTTCCTGCATGGATGGGGAGTCACTCCTGACGCTGCAGAGGGTGGCGATGCTAGCGCTGGCCTCTGCTCGTCTTCTATGGTTCAACTCGCGCTTCAGCCTCAGGATAATGTCCTCCTCTCCTTCTCGGCTCTCCGGCGGGTGTGGCCTGCTCCCCCGCTCCCGTCTGCTCCTGGCCTGCATTGGTCCGAGCTCGGCCCGATGGTGCTCCCGAGGCTGCTGCCGTGGTTCGGCGGGAGGTCCGGGGGCGTGGTTGGGGGGAAGGAGGATCCTACCCGGGCTGCTCCGGCGGGAGTGGATGAGTATTCTGGGAGTGAAGGGAGGGAGCTGTGGCTGCCACCGCCAATGGATCCTACTATTGTTCAATCAGTGGCAGTGGCAGGGGCTGTGAGGCTGAATGCGAGGACGACTATTGCTGCATGGGCACAGGCGGAAGGTGGGGAGTGGGTTCCTGAGGAGGCTCAGAAGCGGTTGCAGTGGTCTCTTTCCCTGCTGCGGCAAGGGAAGGGCGAGGCCGGGGAGGAGGAGGAGGTAGAGGAGGAGAGCGGGGAGGCTGGAGAGGAGGGGGAGAAGCAGGAGGTGCGACGGGGGGGAGCAGCAGCAGCAGCAACAGCAGCGCCGGTGTCAGGAACTGGGAGTGGAGATGCGAGCGGGGAGCCAAAGAAGCAGACAACAAAGAAGAATAAGAAGGCAGGCTGGGGCGTGTGGAAAACGCTAGACAAGGCCGGATACGGCCTGTGCTTGGGGATCATGCAACCAGACGCGGTTACAGCAGCAGCAGGGCCAAGCTCGAGCGGCAGCGGTAGCGGCGGCATGGGAGCGGTAGCAGGCGGAGGAGGAGGGGGTGGGGAGGGGAACGGGGGAATGGGGCATGGAGGGTTGCTACCTGGGCAGCTTCAGGCAGAGGCGTTTGCGAGGGTGACGTGTGGGCAGGGAGTGGTGCTGCAGCCGGGGATAGTCGTTGCGATGAATGAGCACTCAGGGTGCCACCCGGCCCTCATGCTCCGCACCTCGTGGTCTCTCTGAGTGGGCAAGACTGCAGTCAATGCAGCCGGCCCTTTTTACCTTTTGACTTGTTCTCTCTGCCTTTTTTTCGTGACTGGGTGCTTGTGTCCTTGATTGGACTGCTTTTCTTTCCTGTGCTGTGGTTATTGCAGCAAATGCGCACTGTGGATCATGTGTGTGTGTGAGGGAGAAGGAGAGTGTGTGTTTCTGTGTGTGAAAGGGTTTGGTTTATTCCGTAAGTTAGGGAGAAGCTATATGAATGAGATGCTGAGTAGTGTGTAGGGGTTCATACGGTAGGAGTGCACAGGGGTGAGGGAGGGAGGAAGATGAGGGTTGGGAGAGGGAATGGAGAGGAGACTTCAGGGTGCTGTCACTAAATAGCAGGAGCAGGAAGGCTGCTCCTAGTTTGAAGGATCTGGTTTCAGAGACTGGTTTTCCCTGTGGCTCTCTATAGGGGTATTATTTACAGTAATATAATAGGACTTCTTGGTGAGGGTTCAGTATTTAAAACTACGGACATCCGGCACTCCTGTGTGGTGCAACACTGATTGCCTTTTGTGAAGTGTAATATGCTCTTCTACACTGACTGACAGGCAGAACCCCTGTCTCACATTCACGGCTAAACAAACAAGGTGCTAGGAGCGGTGACGAGGGGTGAGAGAGCAACTACATAAGGGGGTGTCCAGCTCGTTCATTTACTGTTCGTAAAGCCCTTCAGTTACCACAATTTGCGTTGTAACACTGAGTTTTTCAAAAATGCCAGACACGATCAGCTCCCGTTCACGATACGGCACACCCCCTGCACGTACCTCGAATCGTGTGACGCACGTTACAGGAATCAGCGTGCGCATCGAACAATGGTACAGAACCGCGTCCTGCCCACTACAGTGAGTGCCCATCGTATCGCGAGCTTGATTTCGCATGTGCCGCCTGACACTCGCCAAAACCTATAGTGGAAGTGTTGGCCTGGCGAAAATTCTAACGCTTTGGTTGACGAGGGAACTGGTTACCTTGGTTGCCACACGGCCCCTGCACTGTTGAAGTCTGTGTGGGGGGATGGTGTCCGCGCGCCAGAATGACAGAAAGGGTGGACTCGAGCAAGGCACGTTCGTTTATAGGTACAGTGTTCAGTTTTGAACCCCGGATCGTGAGGAGGTACTAGATTTCCCGAAATGAACGAGCTGGACACGCCCTAATCTTATGAAGGCCGTGAGTCGAGTCATGTCCAGACATACCGTAGTACACACGAGGGTTTAGTGTGTCAGTCAGTTCATGTTCAACCGAGAAGGGAACGCAGCAGAGCACAGCAGAGCAGAGCACCATGCAATACACATGCTGCTGTGCTGCTGCTGCATTGTACGGCATAAGTGCCACTCTGCTGAGTATCTGCAAGCTATTGACACACTCATTACTGGTACAAGCGTTTCCCCCCTCAAAACACCCAACCAACCTAGCCCAACCTAACCAAACCCAACCTGACCCAACCCAACCCAACCCACCACTAATGGTCCGACTGCCAATCAGCCCATCCATTCCTAGACCTCCTCTTCCCCAAATTTTCCAGTGCCATACATCGGCTGCAATCCAACCCTCACCCCACCGTTTTGCCACTTTCATCTACTCCCCCTTCCTTGTTCGCCTCCGTTCCTTCCTTCTTCACTACTCTTCTGCTCCTCGCAAATCTTTTCCCCTCGTCTGCGCTCCTCCTCACCCCTCTCGCACCTCATCCTTGCTCCTCACCCCTCTTGCCCCTAACCCTCCTTGCTCCTCACCCCTCTCGCCTCCGCATCATTCTTTTTTTTTGGACCCATTTAACCAAGCCTGGCCTCCCCATTTAGCTAAGCTCTAAGCTTCCACCCACTCCTCATCTCCCCCAACTTTGCACCTCCACCACCACTAACAGCTTCCTTCCCACGATTATCTTCCTTCCCACTGTCATCTCCCTTCCCCATCACTTCCCTCCCCGACCCGTCCCTTCCTTCCCACTCTACCATTCTTCGCCTCTCCCTCCCCTCGCTTCTCCCTCTCTCCCCTCCCTTCTCCCCCCGTCCCCTCACCCCCCTGTGTTCCATCCCATGCTTCTTCCAGCAGCAATGCCGACACGCCTTCTGCTCTGCTTATCTTGCTCTTTCCTCTCAATCCACTGCTGCTCCCACGACTGCTACCAGCAGCACTGCCACTCCCACTCCCACTCCCACTCCCACCACCACTGCCTATCCCTCCAGACAGCCTTCTAGTCAGCTTCTTTACTACTTTTCCTTCCTTCCCTCTTCCCTCCTCCTCTCCTCCCGCCCCCCCACTTCCATGTGCGGGCGGGGGAGTAGAAGCGGGGTTAAGTGAATTGCTATGGCTGTGCGGGGGCGGGAGAGGCGCGTCACACGCTGCTGCAAGAGCGGCACGAGAAGCAGACGGGGTCTTTCGAAGACGGGGCTTCGAAGGTGTTCCCGTTCCTCCTCCTCCTCCTGCTCCTCCTCCACTCACTCCTCCTGCTCCTTCTAGCCCTGCTACGCTCGATCCTGAATCACTGCCATACCCACTCCCACCCAAGGCTCCACTCAAGTCGATGCTACTGCCACTACCCAACGACCCTTTACCTCTCCTCAGTTTCCTCACTGGCTTATCCTTACCACCAGCACCACCAGCACCAGCGCCACCAGCACCAGCACCACCAGACCCTTCATCTGCGCTTGACCAGTCACTAGCCCCGCCGATAGACCCCTGTTTCTTCCTCACCTTCCCACTACCCGTTCGCTGCACTCTCGCAGGCTTACCCTCCCTGCTCTCCCCATCTGCAGCGCTCTCATTCCCGGCCCCATCTGCTACAGCAGCAGCACCAGCAGCAGTAGAAGGTGAAGCAAGAGCATCGGCAAAGTTTCCACTACCTAGGGAGGACCGTCGTACTATCCTCTTCTTTACACCCCCAGCTGCACCCGCAGGGGGGAGCGATGACACCCCCTCTGCTACTCCACTTGCTGCTGCTCCTGCCGCTGCCCCTGCTCCTGTTGCTACACTAGCACCAGCAGCAGCAGCACCCGTCCCATCCCCCTGCCCACCTAAAGAAGGTTGTCGATTGACCTTGCCGGCCTTCCCTTTCCCCCCTCGCTTCAGTGCCGACTCTCCTGCTGCTGCCTCTCTGCTTCCCTCCCCTTCTGTGACCCCCTCTGCTCCTCCTCCTGCTTCCACTGCATCAGCTGCTGCATCTGCTGCACCTCCTCCCTGCCCTTCCAAAGGGCTGCTGGCAGCACTGCTGCTGCTGCTGCTATTGCTAGAGACACCAGCAATCAAATGGGAGATCTGCCCGCTCCCGCCGCTGCTGCTGCTGTCCCCACCTTTCGACCTCCGCAAGCGTCTCACGGGTGCTGCTACTGCCTCCCCTGCCGCTGCTCCTCCTGCTGCTGGTCCTAGTCCGAGCTTCCTACCTCTGCCTTCTCCCCCTCTATCTTCCCCTCCTCTCTCCTCCCCATTGACAGCAGAAGGAGAGTTCTCAAACCCACCTCCCAGATCCCCCCTTTCCTCCCCTCCCCACTCTCCCCCACTCCCTCCCAGTCTCATCTCCCTTAGCTGAGCTTCCGCCTCTGCCACTGTCCCTCCGCTACGAGCCAAACCATGCCGGCCGCGAGAGGAAAGCCCTGCTGCCGAACCTGCTGCTTTGGCTCGGGGTAACCTAGGGGGGCTATGCCCTGTACTGTTGCTCATAGGGAAACCCATCGCTGCTGCTGCTCCTGCTGCTGACAACTTTTTGGGAGGGGAGCGGGAAGGGGAGGAGCGGGAGGGGGACGAGCGGGAGGGTGAGGAGGAGGATGGGGAGGAGGAGGCAGATGGGGGGTTCGAGGAGTGTTTGGATTGAGCGGAATTTTCAGACACAGATCGACCGAAGTGTTGGCTTGATTGATGGTGGTGGTGGTGGTGGTGGTGATGCTGCTGCTGGTGGTGCTGCTGGTGGTGTGTTGGTGGTGATCTCGAGTGTGGTTGGAAAGACGAAGGCGAGAGGGGGGGTAACCCTGAGGGGTGTATGTGCTGGTGTGTATAATCTTCTGTTGCTCCTGCTCCTTCTTGTGATGCCCCTGCTCCTTCTCCTGCTGCTGAAGCAGCATTGTCGAACCTTTCTAAACCGGCACTGCCGCTTTCTGTTCTCTCATTCACCTCCCCTGCCTCCCCACTCCCTTCTCCTTCTCTCTCTCCTTGCCCTGACACCCCCTCCCTACCCTCCTCCTCTCGCCTTTCACCCACCCCCACCGTTCCTCCATTTGTTCTCAACTCACCCCCATCCCTCCCACCAGCAACCCCATCTCTCGCCTCCTCCTCCTCTTCATTCTCCTCCTCCTCCTCCTCCTCCTCCTCCTTCCGCCCATCATCTTCCTCCTCGTCCTCTTCATCCTCCACCGCCCCTTTCTTCCAAACAGCGCGCCCCAACATACCAGAAACGCTGCCTTTCCCCATCCCTTTCCCCTTTTCTTTCCCCTTTTCTTTCCCCTTCCCTTTCCTTTTTCCCTCCCCACCCCTGATCCCCTCCGAATAAGACTGGCCTGACCGGCCATTCTCACCAGAATCATCAGCTAACGCCTTGACCAACTCCCCCTCTACCATCTGCTCCTCCCCTTCCGCCTTCCCCTCCTCTTCCCCTTCCTCCTCTAGCAATATCCCTTCGCCTCCATCCTCCTCCTCTGCTTCAGAGAAATCATCATCTTCATCATTATCATCACCATTATCAACATCACCATCACCATCACCCTCCACATCCCCTCTCATCCCTCCTTCTGTCGACTGACTTTCCTTCTCTGAAATTTCTTCCCCTTCCCCTTCTTCTTCCTCTTCCCCTTCCCCATCCACCTCCCCTTCCACTTCCGCTCCCTCCTCTCCCTCTCCCTCCTCCCCCTCCTCCCCCTCCTCCCCTTCCTCCCCCTCCTCCCCTTCCTCCTCCCCATCATCCTCGTCCTCATCCTCCTCCTCCTCTGTGCGTCCCTTCAGGTTCCGGATCACTTTCACTCGCACCACTTGGTTAAAACGAACGCTTCTCTTTGGTCTCGCCTCGCCTCCTTCCCCCTCCGCCCCTTCCCCATTCCCCCCTGCCGGCTTTCTTCTCAGGGAGCTCTTTCGCTTCAACTCCACTCCCCCCGCCCCCCCTGCTCCCCCCATCCCCCCGGTTCCCCCCATCCCCCCCATTCCCCCGCCCACTGCGGGGCCCCCATTTCCCCCACCAAATTCCCCACCATACTCTTCCCCTTGCTCCCACCCCATATCCTCCCCTTCCTCCCCTTCCTCCCCTTCCAACCCCTCCCCTTCCATCCCCATCCCCATCCCCATCCCCATCCCCATCCCCATCCCCATCCCCATCCCCATCCCCATCCCCATCCCCATCCCCATCCCCATGCCCATGCCCATGCCTGAATGCTCTGTATCCCCATAGGGCCCTTCCATTTCCATTCTCCCCCCAGCGGTGTTCGACCGAGTGATTGCCCCAGGCCTCATCATTCCCCCCCGCCCCAACCCCCTTCCCCCTCCCCCTGCCCCCTCCCCAAACTCCCCTTCCCCATCTCCGCCCCCCCCATCCCCCCTCAGCCCTGCCGCCCCAGTGGTATTGCTCCGCCTCATCATGCCATTGCCCCGCCCCCTCCCCACTCCCCCTTGCATTCCCCCCTGGTTGTTCCATCCCCTCCCCCTCCCCTCCATCCCCTGTGCGCCCATGCCCCGCCCATACGCTCTCCCTCTTCCCCCCATGGCCTTCCCCCCGCCTCTGCCCATCCCCCTCCCCATCCCCATTCCCCCATACTCCCCCCCTTCATACTCATACCCCTGCTGCTGCTGCTGCTGCTGCTGTGGTGTTTGCATCCCCCCCATATGCCCCATCCCCCTTCCTCTCCCCATCCCCCCCATTCCCCCCATTCCACCATATCCGCCCCCCATCCCCCCCCCTGCGCCCATCTGTCCGCCATAGTCCCCCTCCCCATACCCATATCCGCCTTCCCACCCCCCCATCTCCTCCCCATACGCATCTCCCCCCATCTCCCCCCCATACTGTCCCCCATACCCCCCTTGCTCTGCATACTCTCCCCCATACCCCCCCTGCTGATCCATATACCCCCCTTGCTCCCCGTATTGCCCCCCATACTCCCCGTATTCCCCCATTCCCCCGCTTCCTCCCCCATACCCTCTCCCCCAACTCCCCCCTGCGCCCATCCCCCTCCCCATTCCCCCGTATTGCTGCATGTACTGTTGCTGCTGTTGCATACCCATGCCCATATGCATCCCACCCCCATGCATTCCCCCTCCATGCATTCCCCCCGCATGAATGTTCCCCCCATGCGCATTCCCCCCGTGCATCCCCCCCCCATGCATCATCATCTGCTGTTGCTGCCAGTTTCCCCCCATCCCTCCCCCTCCCCCTCCCCCCCGCCCATATGCTCCCGGACTAGGCAACACAAACCCTCCCCCTCCGCCTCCCCCTCCCCCCGCGCCCTGCCCGCGCCCATACGGGCTAAACGGCGCTCCCCCAGCCGCCCCCGCCCCGCCATACCCCATGGGGGAGATGGGGGGCGCGGGGAGGGGCGCGTGGGGGAGGTTGGGCGCGTGGGGGAGGGTCTGGGGTGAGAGGAACTTGGCCTGCCAGGCGGAATGCGCCTCAGACACGAATTCCGCGGCTGTTTTGGTGTCCACCACTCGCTCTATGCTGCTCGCTGCTGGGGGTAGGGGCGTGCCTGGGGGGAAGGGGAAAGGGAGGGAGGGGGGGAGGGAGGGGGGAGAGAAGGGGAGAGAGAATGGGGAGTCTGTTTGTGGCTTGGCGCGTTAAATGGGGGTCTGAAGGTAAGGGAATGCGCCCCTGAGACGAATTCCGCGGCTGTTTTGGTGTCCACCACTCGCTCTATGCTGCTCGCTGCCGGGGGCAGGGGCGTGCCTGGGGGAAGGGGGAAGGGGAGGGGGAGGAGGGGAAAATGGTGAGAGGGGATGGGCGATGGGGGAAACCGGAGGAAATGTGTGGAATGTGGGGAAGGAGCAAGAACGTGGGGGGGGGGGGGGGGGGGGGGAAACAGTGAGTGCAAGGAATGTGTACTGTGCGTGAGAAAGCATGCACTCAGTCGGGAGGTATGCGGCATGGAATAACGACGGGCCGAAGCAGCAGCAGCAGCAGCAGCAGCAGCAGCAGCAGCAGCAGCAGCAGCAGCAGCAGCAGCAGCACTGGTTTCAGGGAGGAGGATGGGTAACCAAAGCACATGGAACCCACATCGCACCACACCGCACCTCACAGCACCGAACTGCACCTCACCACACCGCACTGTACCGCACCGCACCTGGCTGGTGGTGGTAAAACGCCTCCAACCACTCGCGAATCCCCGCAAGCGTCTCCTCCAGAGTCTCCAAGCTCGCCTTGCTCATATAATCACACACCTCCGCAGCCTCGGGATCATCCGCCGCTACAGTCACCAGCGTCCACACCCACTGCCCCGGCCCCACGGCCACACAAATCGCCACCAGCGGACACACCTCATACACCTCCCCGGTCCAGGACGGGTTGGTGCCTATTTCTACCACTTGCACTGGCTGCCCGCCTAGGTTTGCCGCGGTTACTCCCGTCCCGTCCCCTATCCCGCCGGTAGCACCGGCAGCAGCGGCGGCAGCGGCGGCGGCGGCGGCAGCGGCGGAAGCGCCGGGTTTGAGCACCCAGGTCTGGGGCAGAAGGCCGCAGTTGCAGGGTGCGGGGACTTCAAACGGCTTGGCGAGACGCCCCGCCGCGGAAGGCTTCTGCTGCAGCATTGCCGCTACGGTGGACGTGCGGGGGAGGACTCTTTTCAGGCGCAGCGGCGTGTTGGGTTCTGAGCACGCGAGATCAAATCCCACGACGGAGTCTCGGGGTGTTTGGCAGATGAAGTGGAGGAGCGAGGCCGGGGAGAAGAGCGGGAGGTCATGCCATGGGGAGACGATGTGCCCGTCTGGTGTGGAGAACATGATTCGGTAGCTCGTGGTGCCGGGTACGCCGCATTCCATGGTTTGCCATGCCTCCTGCTGCTGCTCCCCCTCCTGCTCCTCCTGCTCCCCCTGCTGGTACTGCTGCTGCTGCTGCTGTGGAGAATACTGCTGCTGCGGATACTGCTGGTGAGGCTGCTGCTGCTGCTGCTGCTGCTGCTGCTGCTGCTGCTGGTACTGCTGGTGCTGGTGATGCGTGTTTTCCTCCGCTTCCATTCCCTCGTTGCCCACGTGGCACTGTCCCTTGTGGTTGCTGGTGCTGCTACTGCTGCTGTAACCGCCGTGTCCCGCGCTGCTGCTGTTGCTACTGTTACTGCTGCTCCAGGTCACACTAACCGGGCTTGCACTGGACGTACTGTAACTGCTGCAAATGCTGTTACAGTTACCGTTACAGTTACAGTTGCTGTTGCTGTTGCTGCTGCCGCGGCTGATCCAACTGCTGTTACTCGCCGGACTGCTGAAACCGCTCTTCTGCAGCAACGAAGAGCTGCGAAATGCGGAGTTAGGGTTACCAGCGTTGCTGTAGCTAGCAGGGTTACTTGGGTTACTGCGGTTACTAACGTCACACGGATTTCCAGAACTATTAGGGTTACCACCACTAACAGCGCTTCCGCAGTCACTATGTCTGTTAGCAATCCTACTATTTAACTTGTGGGGAGGACTCGTGTTAAACTGCTGCGCGCCAATCGCGCCAGTCGGGCAAATCGCGACCCCCGCTCCGCCTGAGCTCGTGAAACTATCCCCCTCGTCGGCGCGAATCTGCGCAGATGTTTCCGCTACTCCCGCTTCTTCTGCCTCTTCCGCTTCTTCCGCCAAGGCTACCGCGCCTTGATACTGGCCGGTCCGCGGAGCACCGGCACCGCTACTTCCGACAACACCCCCGGCCGCCCCGCCCCCCGCTTCACGCGCGGAAGCGTCGGCGGACGCTTTGGCGGAAGCTTTGGCGGAAGCGTTAGCGGAAGAGTTGGCGGAAGCTTTGGCGGAAGCGGAGGGCGCGCAGCGCGGCTGGGTTGCTGCTGCTAGCGGCTTGGCTCGGGCGGCGGCTGGGCGCACCCCCATGGAAGGGCCCCGAGCGTACTAGTTCCGAGGCGCCTCGCTACGGGCGCCGAACGCGCTAGCGCACTGTGCGGTTTTCGCGCGACTGGTCGCCGCTACTGCTGCAGCTGCAGCTGCTGCTGCTGTCATAGTTTCGCGGCGCCTCAAAAGCAGGTGCTGTGGCGGTTACTCGTTGCTGTTTCTGCTGCTGATTATTGTGATGGTGATGATGATGGTGCTGCTGTCGCAATGGCACGAAGCGCATTTCCCAGCGCGATTTAGTCCCGCTAGAGAGTATTTCCGAGACGAGGCGTTTCTCAGTGCCGATTCCCCTGGAAGAGCGAGGTAGGTTGAGGAAGAGAAAGAATTAATAATCTCCTCCGCAGGAAGGTTGAGGATGGTTCAGCAGCTACGGCGCATGGACAAGAGGTGAGTTTTGAGTCGACTTGAAAGTCACTACTATGGCATGGACGTCGGGCCGGCGATCTCGAGGCTCGCTCGCAGCTGCGGGGCGCGCGAGAGACGTTTCGTGATGATCAGTCGACAAGCATGTCGTGGCGCGAGAGGCGTTTGAGACGGCTTCAATCCACTACACCCACCTAATCTGCTGTGGTCCTCCTCCTGTAGTCCCGTGCTCCTGCCCTCCTAAGCTACGCTGCTGTTGCTGCTGCTGTTGCTGCTGCTAATGAGGCGTACTCCGTGCTGTGCTGCTTCTGTTGTTGCTGCTGTGTGTGTGAGTGATACGTACTCAACTGTGTGGTTGCGGGGGGGAAGGGCGGAAAAAGTTGGTTCGGTTCGGTTATATGTTTTCGTCGTGGCGTGCGGGTGCTGCTCTTCTCTGCTGCTGCTGGTGCGCTTGCTGGGCGGCAAGCCCTGCTTTGTTCAGTAAAGCGGACAGGAGGGAGGGAGGGAGACCTTCAGGTTGTTTGTCACACGGCGATTATGACAGAGCTCAGGCTGGGTCACAAGAGATCATGGTTGACTGCAGTTTTGTGCTTTTATAAGCGGTTGTTTACACTTTTTTTTTATGCGCTGTACATTTGTGTTAAGGATAGCCATTGTTAAAACCAGAATATAAAATAATGAACCCTGTCCCAACTTGAAATGGTGCTCCAGAGAACTGGAGGGCGAAGGTGAAGTGTTCGGGGCATAGCTGAAGGGCGGGCATGTAGGGGATGGGGAAGAGCCAGTCTCCTGCCCCATAGCCCGTGAGGGAGATTAGGCGCTGCGTATGGCCTGCCAGGGGGTTCAGCTCCATTTGTCTAGATGCAGTGATCTGCGCGACACTACGGCCCCTTGGTCTATCAGTGCGAGGCGGTGTTGTAGCTGGCCTGCGGGTTTGGCTAGTTCGGAAGTGATCAGGTCCCTTGCTTCCTGTGTTAGGATGTCTCTGCAGTCATTGATCCATCTCTGCAGCTCGTTGGGGTTCGGATCTGCTGCTTCGGGGCTGTTTAGTGCTGCTGTCAGGTAGGCCCCTGCTGGGCCCGGGAGGGGACGGAGGAGGGAGTGGGCCTGTACGAGGCTGGCCAGGAAGCTGTACCGCCCCTCAACCACGGGGTCAGCGATGTGAGAGTACGACGGCTTTGCTATGATTTCCTAGCTTGATTCTGCTTTATTCTGCATTATCTAGCTTAGCTTTATTTTGTTTTGCTTGTTTTTGCTAGATTTCCTAGGCTCGTTGCTATTACTATATTATTATAGTTATAGGCACCGAACTAGGTTTAGTGCACCGAATTCTAGGCTTTTCGGTTGCCACCGAATTGCCTTCTACCGAATTCGGGAAGGACCCGTTCGGGACGCTTCGCGACCCGCGGAAACTTCTAGTAACACCAGGGTTACTGCCTTTGTGGCGAGCCTATATATAGCCTCGCCTTGTACCCAGGTGAATCATTCAATAGAATTATCTTTCCTGAACCAGATCTTCACACTTGGTATTAGAGCCTGTTTACACGCTAGGCCTTCAACCGTTTAGCCAGTCAGAATTGTACACATGGTCAAAATGTTCTCCGTTCACAATGGCGTTGTTCTGCAGGCGTTTAGGGTTCCGCACCAATTTGACCGCGGTAGCCTTCCGTGCATTTTCTAGGCGCATTCATGCTGGTTGCGTTGCGCGGATGTTGCTGCCTCGCATAACATATGCGGAGGCTGATGCTAGCTCCCGAGGTAGAATTAGCACCGCACTAGTTGTGCGGCCATTTGCCCGGCGAAGCAACAACTTCGAGCCTGCAGACGGTTAAATTCGTGCGCCCCAAAAGTGGCGTTCTGCAGGCTGATGCGTTAAATTTGGCGCAAACAGGTTCGGCAGGACCTTTTTTATCACCAAACCTTGATAGGCAGAAAACCACTTATCAACGAAGTATCTGTGGACCCAGTTTTTGGAATTTTAACGCCTACAGAACAGCGCCAATGAGACTCGTATGGAGTGGAAAAATAAAAAGCACAGCACTTCCAACTTTCCGAAGTGTTCCAAAAAAAACTCTGTTTTCAAGTGGACCCAACTAGAAGGGGGGGGGGTCACTATTTTAGCTGCTGGCTTTAAGGGGTACTTTACAGTTCAAGGGTATTTTACCCTAAACAGTCCCCCAACCTCATCCCAACCTTATCTTCATCCAACTCATCCAAGATTTCCTAGTGCCACGTGGCACTCTAGCTTTCTTGCCTTCTACTTTTTAGTCTCACGAAGTACTTTCCAACAATCGCTCTTGCATGCTACTTAAACCTTGCTTGTATTCCTTCATATGAACCAATTCTCATTCAACTCTTCAATTACCCAGTAACATCTTCGCCTATTTCGCCAATAGTTGTTTCGCCAAAGTCTTCCCCCGTGTTTTCATCCTTGGCCTGGTCGATCCCGCTAATATTTAGCGGATCTAGGCCAAGGGGCCTAACACTTGGTATCAGAGCCTTCACGGGGAGCGACTTCCAACGAGCGACCGTCGACGACGAGACTACGACGTCATCGTCCCGCGGTGCCGACTTGTAGACTTGGAGTCGTCGAGCCGACATGGATGAAACCATGAACGGGCAACACGCTTACTCAACTAATGCGCCAACTCGAAACGTTGACGCTGGAAAATCGTTAGGTACGGGCTGAAATGCAACAGCTTCGTGAATTCGCGTCAATTTCCCATGGTCATGCCACACCATCTCCTGCACCCAACATGTCGACTGGTGCGGAAGCGCCGCCGGAACGTCGAAGCGCGCTCAAGCCGCAGAAATCCGAGCCGTTCGACCCAAGCCAGCGACGCGAAAGCGGACATGGATCTTCATGCTCAACAAATACTTCGCCGCGAGCACGGTGCAAGAGGCGGACGCGCAGCAGCGGACGCGCAGCAGCGGATCGAATACTCCGTTACGCTGCTGAGGGGCCCGACCTTGGAGTGGTGGCGCCAACTCACGCAAAATGTTGTAAGAAGGGCTCATTTGGACGGGCATCAACAGGGCGAGAGGCATGCAGCTGCAACTTCGAGCTTAGGGGGTTTAGCTTTGGGTGTTACCACGGTTCCGACGACATGGGAAGGATTTGAAGCGGCGCTGAAGAGTAGGTTCGACTTGGTGAACGCCTCCGAAGCTGCTAGGAAGCGTCCGCGTCATTTCCGACAGATAGGAAATGTCCAGGAGTACACACGATGGTTCTTGAGCATCTGCAACGAAATAGATGATATCACGGAAGCAGAGATGCGCGATCGCTACCTCGAGGGGTTGAAGCCGGACATAGCGGAGATCATAGCGATTCACGGATTGTCCACCTTCGAGTCGGTAGTCACAGCAGCAGAACGCGTCGACACAGTATGAAGCCGACGAGGTCGTGACGATCGCGATAGGGGATACAACAGACCGATCAACGATGCTCGATCGAGGGACGGACCATCGCCCATAGAGATTGGTGCGGTTGACACTGACGGCTCACAGAAAACGAGATTTAGGGGAAACTGTCATTACTGCAAAAAGCTGGGACACATGAAGCGGGACTGCCCACAGCTTAAGGAGCGGCAGCAGGGAAACGGAAACCGCCAGTAGATAGCGGGTCGCTAGCTGGTGTGGAGGCTTCTGTACCCACCAAGTTTACCGACGTAGAGGAGATAGCTCTGGAGCAGTCATCTACGCCGAACTCGGTAGACGCTGTTGATCGTCCGGTCGTACTTCTAGGGAAGCTTCGTGGAGTTTATGTTAAGATTCACGTAGATAGCGGAGCTAGCCACTCGTTCGTCACTTCTTCATTAGTTAGTCGTCTCCATCTCGAAGCAGATTCAGCAGTCAACTTCAAGGACGCTCGTATGGTAGATGGGACGCCACTTTACATAAGACCAGTCATTTGCAAGTTGCGCGTAGTGCTAGGACCAATCACGGTTAGGCGTGATTTCGACTCTGCGACGCTGGACGATTACAACTTCATTTTCAGTAAAGATTGGTTGCGGACGGTGAGTTCCGGGAGCTGCCACAGTGGAGCGATGGGCCCACATCATCCACAGCTATCATTAATGCTGTTCATGTGCGAAAGTTAGTCAAGCGTGCGGCACGGATCTTTGCCGTTTTCCTTGAGGAGGTGGAAGTTGAGGAGGGGAAAGGAGGGAGCGCAGTAGTTGGCGATAAGACAACTCTTCCTGCTAAAGTGGGTGCACTGTTAGCGGAGTTTAGAGACGTCTTCCCCGACGAGTTGCCCCCAGGGTTACTGTGAAGAAATGAGGAATGAATGAACTAGCAAGCAGGTGGGTACAAGTAGGAAAACCTAGAAATGTTGTACCCCATATAGTCTACCCCACTACAACCTACACAGACTATAGCATATAAGTTTAACACACCCCCATAGGCAAAGTGGGGGAGAACAAGAGGTCACAAGACCAGTCAAGCAAAGCAAAGCAAGCTCAGGGTGGATCACAACGTCACCACACAATCCGAGCACAAGAGCAAGGCCAAAAGGCCAGTTCACATGCAAGATCATATATAAAGGTAAACATGCAAGTGCAGGTATAGAAAGATCACAGTACAAGCAAGGTCAAGAAGTGAGCAAGTGAGGCCAAGTAGGCACAAGACCTAGCATCGTACAGAAGCGCTGATGATCACCAGGCGGAAGTGCCTTGGTAAAGATATCAGCAGTGTTGGCCTCAGAGGCCACGTAAGCAAGGCGCAGCTGACCACGCTGCTGCAGCTCACGAGCAAGGAAGTAGCGAAGAGCAATGTGCTTCGTTCTGTGCTCCAGTCTGTGCTCCCGACACAAGGCCAGCATGGCCTTGTTGTCTACGTACAGAACTGGAGGAGAACGAGGCGGCTCTCCTAGGTCAGTCAGCAGGTAGGTGAGCCAGCGTAGCTCCTGTGCAGCCATGGCCCCCGCGTAGATCTCAGCCTCACAGCTGGAGCCGAGAACAGAAGACGAGCGGGTAGACTGCCACGAAACAGAGCCGGAGCCAAGGCTGAAGGTGTAACCCTGTGACGACCGCTGCGTAGCCTGGTCGTCAGCCCAAGAAGCGTCTGCGTGACCTGTGAGGACCACTCGACGTCGCCCTCCAAGCACTAGCCCCATGCCCGACGTACTGCACAAGTAGCGCAACACCCTCTTCGCTGCAGCCATGTGCTCTGGTCGGTGTCTCCCAGGAGCAACATAGCGTGCCAAGATGCTAAGAGGGTATGCAAGGTCAGGTCGTGTGCAGGTCATCAGGTACATGAGGCAGCCAACAAGCTCTGGGTACGGGCCACTCGGCTCTACGGACTCATCCGAAGGCAGAGCTGAGAGCGAGTGGCGAGTAGACAGAGGAGTGGCCTGAGGCGAGGAGTACGTGAAGTCGAAGCGCTGAAGGACCTGCTGCACCATGTGTGACTGAGTCAGGGTAATGGTGCGCTGTGCTCTGTCCCGGGTGATCTGCAAGCCAAGGTAGCTGCGTAGTTCACCCAGGTCTGTGCACGTGTGTCTCTTCTGCAGCTCGGACTTCACGTGGGCGAGTCCAGCAGTGTCAGCAGTGGCAAAGACCAAGTCGTCGACGTACACGAGGATGTAGAACGGCGGCAAAGAGGTGTCGGTGCGCAGAAACAGCGACGGGTCGGCTGTAGAAGGAGCAAACCCAAGAGCCGCAAGTGTAGTCCTCAGTGTGTCGTGCCACTCACGGGGCGCCTGGCGGAGACCGTAGACTGGCCGCCGGAGGCTCCACTGGGTACCAGGAGGAAACGACCCAGTGAAGCCAGGTGGGCGGCGTAGCCAGATCTCCTCGTGCAGGCTGCCCTGCAGGAAAGCTGTGCTGAAGTCAAGAGAGTGAAGCTCGTAGTCACGCTGAGCGGCTATGTGCAGCAGCACCCGAAGAGTGGTCATCTTCGGGGTGGGAGAGAAGGTCTGAAAGTAGTCAACTCCCTGCCGCTGACTGAAGCCTCGAGCCACGTAACGCGCCTTGAAGACAGGCGGAGAACCCGGCGGCCGCTTCACCCTGAAAATCCACATGCCACTGACGATGTTCGCCCCAGGTGGGGGAACCTCGTCGACGTAGGTGCCTGTGGACTTCCAGGAAGCCATCTCTGCGTCCATGGCTGACTTCCACTGTGAGGAGTAGGGACCCTCGATCGCCTCAGCGTACGATCGAGGAGTCGGGATGTCTGGTGCATCCGGGTCTCCCTCAGGGGCAATCAGCGTGGACACGAGATGAGGCAAAGCAGCAGCAAAACACTGGAACTCCTCCTGCCTGTACTCAAGGACGTCCGTGCTAAGAGCACACTCACCCCCGACGGACGGAGGACAGACAGACTCAGACTCAGCAACGAGACTAGCAGCGTAGTCTAGACGACAGCGAGCAGCAAAGTCGACAAGCTCAGCAACTAGGGCAGACGCAGCAGTGGACTCAAAGGAAGGGTCAGTGACAACAGTAGCCAGGAGACGCGTGACAGTAGGACTGGCAGCACGAAGAGAGTCAGACTCCGGGTCAGCAAGAACAGGAAGAGAGGACTCTGGAGGAGACGGCAACGGGACACGCAGAGGAGCAGTGGAAGGACGCAGTGCCATCTGGTGTGTGCCTGGGACCGCAGGAGGACGCGGACGCGAAGCACGACCACTAGTGCGAGCAGCACAAACAGGCGACGCAGGACGAGACGCAGGCTCACGACGCTCAGCAAGACCTCCAGTAGGACCAGTGTAGGGAGAAGGAGCAGGTAGGGGGGAGGCGGGCTGTAACTGTGACCGCGACTGGACAGGCTGTGGACACTCTAAGGGAGGAGCAGGATCAGTAGAGGGCGGGAGACCAAGAACCTGCTCAAGGAGCGGAACGAAGTACGGCCTCGGCCGCGCAGCGCCTCCAGAACCAGCAGGGACAGCACCAGTACCCCCAGCGGCAGCACCAGCGCCAGCAGCACCTCCAGCTCCAACAGCGCCAACTCCAGCACCCTCAGACGCACCAGCGCCAGCAGAACCACCAGCGCCAACACCCCCAGCAGCTCCAGCTCCAGTAGCTCCAGCAGCACCAACGCCAGCAGGACCGGCAGCTCCAGTACCGCCGGCAGCTCCAGCAGTACCTCCAGCAGGACCAACTCCAGCAGCCCCAGTAGCACCCCCAGTCCCAGCAGCTCCAGTACCTCCAGTAAGAGCACCTCCGGGACCAGCAGCAACAGTAGTACCTCCAGCTGCAGCAGCACGGCTCCAGCGCCGGGCAAACCACTCGCGCAGCTCCTGCGGAGAGAGTAGCTCCCGCCTCGACGAAGCACCGCGAGAGGCCACACGAGCAGACCCAGCACCCCCAGGCTCCGCACCCCCAGGCTCAGCACCCCCAGGCTCAGCACCCCCAGACTCAGCACCCCCAGGCTCAGCACCCCCAGACTCAGCATCCCCAGGCTCAGCACCCCCAGGCTCCGCACCCCTGGACTCAGCACCCCCAAGCTCCGCACTCCAAGGCTCAGCACCTCCAGACCCGGCACCCGCAGGCTCAGCACCTCTAGCAGCACCAGAGTCAACAGCTACCTCGACAGGCTCGACTGCGTCTACCTGGGACACACCTGACGGGGCAGGACCCTGAGGGGGGAGGGGGTCTACCGGGGGAGGACCTGGCGCAAGGAAGAGCGGCGGCGGGGGGAGGGGTGCAGTGCGGTAGGGGAAGAGACGGTAGTAAGGCACCGACTCGTCAAAGGTGACGTCCTGGGAGGACAGAACACGGCGCGAGGTGGGGTGGTAAAACTGCCACCCAGGCGCGTCAGGGGGGAAGCCAAGGAAGACGCAGGGAACAGCATGGGGGGACAGCTTGTCCGCAGACAAGTCGCGGACAAACGCCCGAGATCCCCAGACCCGAAACGCAGACGCATCGCCAACCTTCCCCGTCCATGCAAGGTGGGGGAGGTCTCTGGCAAGGAGACCCGGGGCTGAAGGTTGAGCTGATGCGCTGCGTACTGAACCGCAAACGGCCACAGAAAATGGGGGGCAGCCGCATGGAGCATGGACGTACGAGTGACGGCGCTCAGCAATCCCATTTTGCTGTGGAGAGGCCGGAAGCGTGAAGGTCTGGCGGATGCCCTGTGCACGACAGAAGGCTCCCAGACGGGCAGAGGAAAACTCCCCGCCTCTGTCAGAGTGCAGACGCAGAACAGGAAAGTCCGAGCCGAAACTCTCTCTGAGCTGGAGACGAGCTGCGCGGATCCAGTCGATCAACACCTCAGCGACGTCACCCTTGCTGCGCAAGGGGAACACCGTGGTGTAACGCGAGTAGTCGTCAACCACCAACAGGAAGTAACGCTCGTGACCCTGGCCACGGACGCGGGCGGGGCCCCACACGTCCATGTGAAGAGTCTGCAGCGGAGCCTCTGTCGGAGGAAACTCGGAGGAGTGAGGGGCGGCGCGCTGTCGCCCCTCGACGCAGGGGACGCAGGTAGGGGCAGGCCCCGGAGGTAGGGGAGGTAGAGACCGGGGGAGACCAGAGACAAGGACACGGGAGGCCATGCCTCGGAGACGAGGCAGGGAGGGGTGACCAAGGCGGTGGTGCCAGAGGAGAGTCTGGTGGGACAGGAGACGACACGAGCAGGGCGCAGACTCAGGACCAGACCTGGACGCTGCAGCAAACACCTGACTCGACGCAGCTACCTGACCAGACTCAGCAACCGGGGGAGACTCAGTAGTCAGTGTGTACAGGCTCGACCCCGGCCGACGGGTAAACGTGGCCAAGTGTCGGCCCGTCCGAGCACACGTGCAGTGGGTCACCCGCTGACTCGCAGGAGTGAACTGGTCAACCCCCCTATCCTGTAGATCAGCTCCACTCACCAAGTTCGTAGAGAACGAGGGGAGGTAGAGACCTGACAGGGTGCCAGAGGGGGCTGCCGGGCACGGTAAGACAGTGGAGAAGCTAGCAAGGACAGGACCCCCAGAGGGGTCCGCCAGGGAGACCGCAACCGGCCGACTAAGCGGCGTAAGCGTGGTGCGGTCTCGAAAGAAGGAGCGGGAAGCACCCAAGTCAAGGGTGAAGGTGTGTAAGGCCTGAGCCGACTGGGTACCTGAGAGAGCAGACTCACCAGCACCTGGAGCAGCAGACGTACTAGCACCTAGAGCAGCAGCCTCACCAGCACCTAGAGCAGCAGCCTCAATGCCCGGGTCAGGCGGAACACACAGGTAACAGTCACCCTCATCACTAGTAGACACAGCATACATGGCAGCAAGAATAGCATCATAATCAAGATCAAAGATAGCAACCCCCGCCCTAGACAGCTCTCCCCAGCGAGGGATCTCAGTGGCGTCAGGGAACTGGTGACGCCACGCGTCCGTCAGGCGGCCGAAGCAGCGCTGGGTGGAGTGCGGGCCCCCGCACTGCTCACCAGCGCGGTCGCCGGTACGGAGGACGTAGGTGCAGGGACCAGTACCCCCACCTCGCTGACGCCCAGCGTACCACTCACGAAGCTGCTGGGGGGACGGGGTCTCACGACTGCGCTGCTGCTGCTAGCGCGGACCACCACCGGAGCCACTCCTCTGCGCAGAGCCGCGACCAGCTCCACCGCTGCCTCCGCCGCCTCCGCCACCTCCGCCGCCTCCGCCACCTCCGCCGCCTCCGCTCCCTCCGCCACCGCCGCCGCCTCCTCCGCCTCCACTGCTGCCACCGACACCTCCACCCCCGCCACCACTCCCACCACCACCCCCACCCCCTCCACTGCCTCCACCACCACCTCCACCGCCCCCGCCAGCCCCTCCAGCGCCCTTGCCCCCCTTGCCCTTGCCGGTGCGGCGTCTCCCGCTAGGGGCAGACGCCGCGCCGACCGACTCGAAACCAACGAGGTCGGCCGCAGCAGCAGAAGCAACAGAGGGCAAGAGGGGGGAAGGGGAACACCCCTCAAAGACGGGGGTGCGAGGGTCACCACGAGAGGCTCCTACAGCGACTATGCTCTTCTCTGCTGCTAGGAGGCGCTCCTCGAGGAGGTCAACGGTGAGTGTGGTGGGGCAAACTGAGAGGAAGTGGTCCCTGACTAAGCGAAGGGAGTCAGGGAGCTGGGTGACTATGTAGTAGAGGGTGATGTACATGGGGGGGGGGTTCTTGGCACAGAACCCAGCAGGAAGCGCAGCGCGGTAGTGAGTGTCACTAGTGCGAAGGTGCGTAATGAGGTCGGCGACTGTGGGAAAGGAAGCAAGGTCAGGGAACAGGTACGGCAGCATGAGGCGGCTAAGCGCAGCAGTGGCAGGGGAGGAGTAGCGTGCAACTACAGCGTCGTACAAGGTCTGAGCACTCTTGTACTGGCTAAAGTGCGCACGCTCAGTGGTCGGTAAGTGGCGACGCACAGCAAGACGGGCAGCAGCATCACGTGTGGCCCACTGTGAGCGAGCAGTGCTGTCAGCAGTAGCAGGCGGGGCAGGAGAGGCACCAGAGGTGAGATCGAACAGCAAGAGTCCGTCAGCCCTATCGCACTGTAGGAACAGCTGGAGGTCATCGACCCAGACCTCAAAGTCAACAGCACGACCCTCAGCATCAAAGGTAAGGACACTGGGGGTAGCCATGACTGCAGTGGCCTAGCAGGGAGGGATCTCACCAGTCCGAGTAAGTAGGGCCGGGGCGCGCCGGTAGGAATAGTAGCGGCTCAACGGCAGGGCTGCTGGGCGGCTCAGCTGCTGGGCGGCTCGGCGGCTCGGCGGCTCGGCTGCTGGGTGGCTCGGCGGCTCGGCTGTTGGGCGGCTCGGCTGCTGGGCGCCTCGGCGGCTCGGCTGCTGGGCGGCTCGGCGGCTCGGCTGCTGGGCGGCTCGACGGCTCGGCTGTTGGGCGGCTCGGCGGCAGGGCGGCTCGGTGGTTCGACTGCTGGGCGGCTCGGCTGCTGGGCGGCTCGGCGGCTCGGCTGTTGGGCGGCTCGGCGGCAGGGCGGCTCGGTGGTTCGATTGCTGGGCGGCTCGGCTGCTGGGCGGCTCGGCAGCTCGGTTGCTGGGCGGCTCGGCGGCTAGGCGGCTCGGTCACTGGGCGGCTCGGCGGCTCAGCTGCTGGGCGGTTCAGCGGCAAAGGGGGGGGCTAGTAGAGGCGGCGATGGGGCCGCTAGGGGCGGCAGCGAGGGCCGCTAAGGGCGGCGAGGTGGCCGCGAAGGGCAGCGACAGGGCCGCGAGAGGCCGCGAAGGGCGGCGAAGGGGCCGTGAAGGGCGGCGCGAGGTGCCGCGGAGGGTGGCGACGGGCCGTAAAGGGGCCGCGAGAGGGGCCGCGAAGGGCGGCGTAAGGGGCCGTAAGGAGCCGTAAGGGCGCCGCGAGGGGCCGGAAGGGGCCGCGCGAGGGGCCGTAAGGGCGGCGCGAGGGGCCGTAAGGAGCCGCAAGGGCGGCGCGAGGGGCCGACGGGCGGTGCGAGGGGCCGTAAGGGGCCGTAAGGGCGGCGCGAGGGGCCGTAATGGCGGCGCGAGGGGCCGTGAGAGGGGCCGCTAAGGGCGACGCGAAGGGGCCGTGAGGGGCCGTGAGAGGGCGCGACGGTAGGGAGGGCACACGGGGCGCGACTCGGGCAGGAGCAAAGCGCGCTCCGGGCAGGAAAAAAATCGTGGTGGGCCCTAGGAAGCGTTCCCACTAGGGAACCTGCTCTGATACCATGTGAAGAAATGAGGAATGAATGAACTAGCAAGCAGGTGGGTACAAGTAGGAAAACCTAGAAATGTTGTACCCCATATAGTCTACCCCACTACAGCCTACACAGACTATAGCATATAAGTTTGACAGTTACCTCATAGCCGAGCAGTCGACCATCGAATAGAGTTAAAGCCGGGGAGCAGGCCAGTAGCGAAGCCGCAGTGGAGGCTGAGTCTAGCAGAGACAAAGGAGATGACGCAGCAGGTTAGGCATTTCCTAGCACAAAGGGTTCATACAGGCATCTAGGTCGCCTTGGGCAGCACCGATCATTTTCGCGCCTAAGAAAGATGGAGGGTTACGGATGTGCATAGATTACCGCGCACTGAACGCCGCCACCGTCAAGAATAGGTTCCCGGTGCCGAGAGTAGAGGATCTTCTCGATGCAGTGCAGGGCGCTAGAGTCTTCTCAAAGATCGACCTTCGTTCGGGTTACCACCAGATTCGCGTAGTTCCAGAGGACCAGCACAAGACGGCGTTTCGTACGAAGCAGAGGTTATACGATTTTAGTGTTCTACCGTTCGGATTGACCAATGCTCCAGCAACGTTTCAGCCGCTCATGAACACCGTCCTTTCCGAGTTTCTAGGTTCGTTCATTGTAGTTTACCTAGACGACATTCTCATATTATCCAAGACGAAAGAGGAGCACGTGCGGCACTTGCAGAAGGTATTCGAGGTTTTACGGAGGAAGCAGCTGTACGCTAAGCGGTCGAAGTGCGAATTCTTTCTCCCTGAGGTCGAGTTCCTAGGACACGTCGTATCCGCTAGTGGCATTAGGACCGACCCGAAGAAGATCGCAGCGGTACAGGATTGGATAGCACCGACCTCAGTCAAAGAGTTGCAGAGCTTTCTCGGATTCGCAAATTACTACCGTCGTTTCGTTCAGGGTTACACATCGATAGCTAGTCCACTCACCGACCTACTTCGCAAAGGCGTAGATTTTGATTGGGGTTCAGTGCAGCAGCAGATGTTCGAGCACATGAAGCAGTCGCTCACGTCTTCACCAACACTGTCGTACCCGGATCCTACTCGCCCGTACGTTGTAGTGACCGACACATCAGATCGGGCCATTGGAGCAGTGCTTCTTCAGGACCAGGAACACAGGTTGCAGCCGATCGCGTACGAGTCGCGTAAGCTGAGGGGAGCCAAGCTGAACTATCCGATTCACAACAAGGAGGCACTCGCGATCATCCATGCGCATAAGGTGTGGAGGCGTTACCTAGAGGGGGCAGATAGTATTATACGCACGGACCATTGCTCGCTTCGTTTCCTCAAATCGCAGCCGCAGCTGAGTCGTCGCCAGGCTAGATGGATGGAGTTCATGGAAGGGAGTTTTCACTACATGATAGAGTACAAGCCAGGCGTGCGCAACCCAGCAGATCCGCTCACTCGCTCTAGTTGCCAGCTCGCTAGTCTCACAGTCACTGCCGGCCACCCACTTCTCACAGCATTCTTCGAGCATGGTTACACAGTAGTTCCCGACTTCAAACCGCAGCCGCCCATAGGAGCAGAGGTGTAGGGTAGTGTCTTCATTAAGAAGGGTACCACACGGATTTGGGTTCCAGCCTATCGCCCTCTTCGACAACTTCTTCTTTCTGAGGCACACGACGTTGTTAGTGCAGGTCACTTCGGAGCAGATAAGACGGCTAAGACGCTTAGTCGCACGTACTTCTGGCCAGGGCTTGCAGCAGATGTAGAGGATTACATTCGTTCGTGCGACACGTGTCAGCGTACGAAGTCCTCTCGATAGCGCAAGGCAGGAATTTTGCAGCCGATTCCACCACCTAACCGCCCTTGGCAGGTAGTTACGATGGACTTCATCATGGCTCTACCGCGCACAGTTAGGGGTCATGACGCCATCTTCGTGGTTGTGGATAAGTTTTCTCGAGCAGCGCACTTTATCCCCACGCACGGCAAGGTCACAACAGAGAAAGCCACGACGCTGTTCGTAGATAACGTAGTCCGACTGCACGGGGTTCCCAATTCCATCATTTCCGACCACGACCCTCGTTTCACTTCGAAGTTCTGGAAGCAGCTTTTCGCACTGTTTGGGACTCGCTTAGCCATGTCGTCTGCGTACCATCCAGAGACAGACGGGCAGACTGAGCGCGTGAACCAGACTCTGGAGCAGATTCTTCGCTGTCATGCATTTAATTGAAGAATAGTGCGTAGGACATAGCAATATAAAAGCATGACAGGGTACTGTACTGAGTAGGATTAAAGCGAGGTAGGCCAGAGGCGAATAGCGCCAGAGCGGGCAACTAAGCCGAACTGGCGAAACCAAACCAACCGTTGCAGAGCAACGGTAACCAAGTGCACGTACTTAGGCAAGCAACACGAGAAGCATCAGTTGCTTGCTTGTATGTTTCCTCTATTAGCAAAGAGCTACCTAAGACACTACTCGTACTGCGCCAAGTGGAGGAACCAATCCCGGCAAGCCTTTTAAGGATTTTCACTCAGTGCCATCCGGCAGCCAGCCGAGTTAGGTAGGCCTGGAGAGAGTCAACGTGCTAGGAATACTCAACATACAAGCAAGGACTGCGACCTGTCGCCATTTCTCGAGCTAGAATGAACGATAGATTTAGACTAAGATCTGGGCAGAGCTATCGACGAGAAGATATTTCCGCTGAACCAAGCTGGCGCGCTGCCGCGGCGACCTCTTCGGACCGAGTGCCAGCGGTGGAGACAGGGCGCTCGCCAGCTTCGACTACAGGAGTGTACCGGACCCCGCACCAACGAGAGCGGGGGCGGCGCGAAGACATGGAGCCTTCTCGAACTATCGCGTCAGATCCAGGAGAGACGCCTCACGACTTGCGCTGGGCTCGGGAAGCGAGAGCGCGGTGGGAGATCCGCCCAGCTACTAACTCCCCTGGGTTGATGCCTGGGATGGAATCCGACCGAGCGCAGGCACCTACGACTTGGCTGCGTCGCCAGACGGAGGGAGAGTTCCGGACGCCGATGCATCGAGAGATTATAGCGAGTCAGGCTGCGGAGCTACCCTCGGCAGCCGCCCCACCAGACCGGCCTACCGACAAGAGATGGCAGACGGGGTCCCTTCCGAAGCTTGAGGTAGCCGAGCGGTTCACCGGAATTCCCGGCGTGGGTCCCACCCTGAAGAACTATCTGATGCAGTTGGAGAAGGTGCAATACTGTTGGGAACGGGACGGGCTGGACCCGGCTGAGTTCTTCCGGCGGATGGTGGTAACGTTGGCGGGCGAGGCGGAGACCTTTTACCGCATGACGCGGGACGAAGTGCTTGAGGAGCTGGCTTGTGGAGAGATTGAAAACCCGACAGCGCGGTTTGTCGAGCTGCTGAAGAAGGAATTTTTGGGGCAAACTAAAGCGAGAGTGGAGGAATTCCGCGAGTTCCGCCGAAGAAAAGACGAGTCCCTGCTAGCCTACTACTGCCGACTGAGGGAGCTTGCGGACGATTTGGAGAGCCGTGATGAACGGCTACTGGTTCGCAAGTTCGTCCGAGGCTTAGATGAAGATCTGCGGAATGTGGTGCGAAACACGGTGTACGGCGTGGGTGCAGATATTACTCTGAAGGAAGTATACGGATTGGCTAAACGGACGGAGCACGCGCAGAGGATGTTGGACCTGGAAGACGGGGAAGTGCGTCCCAAAGCGAAGTCGTCGTGGGCGGCGGCTGCTCTGGTGGAGGCGCCTCTCGGTGGACCACCGCGGGCGGACGCACAGCGGTGTCACGAATGTGGGGAAGTGGGCCATTTGAAACGCGATTGCCCTAAGCTGCCAGTGTGTGGGAACTGCGGACGGAAAGGGCACAAGGACGACGCATGCTATAGCCGGCGCCGCTCCGAGGAGACCCCCAGCAAAGAAGAGCTACAGGCGGAGATTAAAAGGTTACAACTGCGATTGGAGGCGAAGCCTAAAGTGGAGCCGAAAGCCCGAGCTATGCTTGCGTACGAGGAGGTCGAAGGGGAGGAAGAAAGCGAGGGCGAGTATCTGCGGGCAAGCGGCTTTATGGCGTTCCCACGGGAGAGAGAGGACCTCGACCTCCGGCTTCGAGGGAGCGAGTCGTCCGAAAGTCGCACGAGCAGAGTGAGAGAGCCACGAGGCAACGTGCATGAGGGGAGTAGTACCTCCAAACTGAGGCGCCACCCCAACGAGAGACTCGTGTGCCAGGCGTCCGTCTTGATAGCCGAAAAGGGGAGCATGACGGTGGGTGGGCTGCTAGTGGGGCAAGCGATCATTGACACCGGTGCTCACCACGTGTTGATCGGGAAGGGACTGGCGCGACAACTGAAGCTGGACACGCCTGGGAGGCTCGTGCAGAGGGGTATCCTACTCATGACCGCCGAGGGAGGGGAGCCAAAATGGATGCCGCGGACGGTACGGCCCATTGAGATTGTACTGCTCCCCGGCACGGACAAAGAATGCTGCATCCGCGTGACGTGTGGCGTGTCAGAGTCCGAATATTATGATACGCTGGTCGGCATGGATCTGCTTTACCGGGTTGGCGCCACCATTTGTACCTGGCAGGAGAAGGTGCTGTACCGCGTGCACTACTGGGACGCAGAAAGTTCCGTGGGTACTCTGCCTGTGAAGTTCGTTAAGCAAGAGCCGCGGGAGGCCTACGGGGCTCGGGCAGCAGACCTGGGACCAGTGCTGGACGACTAGAGCTGGGAGAGATACCCGGAGGAGTATGAACGGCGAATAGAAAGGAGGAGGCAGGGGCGAGAACCGACCTCGCTGGAAGAAAGAGTGACCCGGCTCTGGACCTTGGAAGGAGCGGTGTGCATCATGGAGCTGTACGGCGGCATAGGCACGGGACTGGCAGCGGTGTTGCGGGCGGGTTGCAGGGTGCGGAAGTGGATTCACGTCGAGAGAGATCCAGTGGTGCGCCGGATGGCCCAGCATCACGCCTGACTGCTGCTAGCCGAATATCCCGATCAGCTAGCCGAGTCCGCCCTACCCGCTGAAGACGAGGAGGTGGTGGACGATGTAAGGGATATCACGGAGGAGACACTGGAGAAGTGGGGGGCAAATTGATGTCATCATTGCTGGATGGGAATGTCAGGGTTATTCTCGGGCAGGAGGGGGGATGGGAATGGAAGACATCCGCGGGGCCTCCTTCAGGGATTTAAAGCGGGTACTGGAGATGGTTCAGGCGAAGCAAGGAGAAGTGCTATACATCCTGGAGAACGTGGATTTTGCAGACGATCGCAGGAAGCACGTGCGAAGGGCGTTCGCTGAAGTAGAAACCGCCGTCGGCCGGGGGCAAGCGGTTGACGCGGCGCAGCTGGGTTCCAGAGCGCACCGGCCCAGGAGGTATTGGGAGAACGGGATCTCAGAAGCAAGTTTACGGCACTCTCTGGCTCAGATGCAGCGGCCGGAACCGAGGCTGGTCAGTGACATTCTGGGCCCCAACCGTCTGCCAGCGCCGGTCACAGTGCCGGATCACCCATCCCAGTACCAATGTAATGTGCCGGGGAAGCCGAGACAGGCGCTGCCGACACTCGTGTCATACGTGGATGCCTACGGATTCGTGATGGAGGGAGACCTGCCTGGGCCCGGGATAATCTACGACGTCATCGGAAAGAGGTGGGAGCAACCAACGGCAGAGGAGCGGGAGTTAGCCATGGGACATCTGCTGGGAGCTACCGCGCACCCCCGAGTGACGGAGCCTCAAAGGAGGGCGGCGCTGGGTAGGGCCATGGATCTGAACGTCATGGCGTGGCTAGTGGAGACCATTCGCATGCATCTAAAGCGGAAGGAGCTCCAACGTGGCATAGAAGTCAGCGAGCTGTACCAGGAGGAGGAGGAGGCGGAGCAGCGGAAGCGCCAACTGAGAGCCATAGAGGAGCAACAAGAAGCCCGCATCCTGGAAGGATGGGCCTACATGGCAGTGGAAGCGGGGAGCGGGTCTGCCGACCAAGAGATACTGCCGCCAGACGGGGAGAATAGTGTTACGGCGGAGAAGCCGAGCCAGGAGAGGGGACCAGAGGACGCTTGGCCCATAGGCTCCGGAATGGGGGCAGAGGCGGCACAGGCATTACAGGAAGTGCTGAAGCAGCACCGCAAGACGTTCGCCTACACGTTAGCCGAGCTAGGGCAATGCAACTCTCACCAAATGCAGGTGAAGCTGAATACCGAGATGCCTATATACCAGAGGAAAAGGAGAATGAGCCCAGGCGACTTGGACATCTGCAGGGAGAAATGCGCGGAGCTGTTAGCGGCAGGCCTCATTCAGGTTTCTGACAGTGATTACGCAGCGGCGACAGTGGTAGCTGCGGGGAAGGATCTCACTGGGGAAGTGTCGGCAAGGAGAATGTGTGTGGGGACTACCGAGGGCTTAATAAAGTGACGGTGGCAGACAGGTACCCCATGCAATCGGCGGAAGAGATATTCGATCGGCTGCAAGGAGCAGTGGTGTTCAGTACGCTGGACCTCCGGCAGGGGTTTAATCAAATACCGATCAAGGAGGAGGACCAGAAGAAGACGGCCTTTCACGGGCCCGACGGGCTATACGAGTGGAAGTTCATGCCCTTCGGCATGAAGAACGCGCCAGCACTATTCCAACGGGTGATGGACTCCGTGCTGAGGAACGTACCAGCGGCAGCCTGCTACATCGATGATGTAGTCGTGTTCAGTGCATCAGCTGAGCAACACGTGAAGGACGTGAGTGACACGTTGGACGCCATTCGAGCAGCCGGGCTGACATGCCACCCGAAGAAATGCAGCTTCGGGAACAGCACGGTGAAGTACCTGGGCTTTGAAGTACAAGGGGGGCAGCTGAGCATCCAGCAAGGTAAGGTAGAGGTGCAGGATCGAGTCCCCGCTCCTAAGGACCGCAGCACACTGAGGGCAGTATTGGGCTTCCTGAACTACTACAGGAAGTTCGTACCCAACTTCAGCCGCACCGCCTCAGTTCTGAACAGGTTGCTGCGAGAGGACCAGGCGTGGCAATGGGGAGAGGAAGAACAAGGGGCATTCAAGGCCCTCCTCAAGGCGGTGAAGACTGGGACCATCCTTACCTTGCCTAGTAAGGAGGACCCGTTCGTACTCTACACCGACTGGAGCAGCGCAGGCATGGGAGGGATTCTATGCCAGGAGAGAGACGGACAGAAGATGGTAGTGGCCTTTGCGAGCCGGGGCTGTAACCCTGTAGAAGCCAACTACAGCTCATACGAAGGGGAAGGGCTCGCGGCAGTATGGGCCATCACCCACTTCCGGGTGTATCTACAAGGGAGGCCGTTCGTGTTAGTTACGGATCACCAGCCGCTGACTTGGCTTATGACCAACCAGGCCCTGACAGGCCGGAACGCCCGATGGGCCATGCGGCTGCAGGAATATGAGTTTACTATACGACACCGGGCTGGGAAGACGTTGCAGCACGTGGACGGGCTCTCGCGCAACCCGCCACCCTCGAGCCCCGAGGCGTGTCTGGTGGCATTGGCAAGAGAAATCGACGGGGAAGGAGCCAAACGGAAAGCTCAGAAGGGAGCGGAAGACATTTGGGAAGATGAAGAGACCTTGCGGTGGATTCAAGGAAAGACTTCGGAAGCAGAACCCGCGAGCGAGAGGGCCAGAGCCAGGGGACTGCATTATCGGTGGTACCAGGACCAACTTCAGAAAAACACTAAGGAAGGATGGAAGTTGGTCCCGAGGCGAGAGGAGCGGGAAGGGATAATCGCGAGGGTGCATCGGCAGCTGGGGCACTACGGCAGCCTACGGACGAGCCAGTTGATAGAGACAGGCTGGTGGTGGGCCGGGATGAGAGGAGACATCAAAGAGTGGGTGGGCTCCTGCGAGCTATGCAGCAGGAACAAAGCGGAGCTAGAGAGAGGGAGGGAAGAGCTGCACTCGCTGCCTATCAGAGGCCTAGGGTTCCGGTGGTCACTAGACTTGGCTGGAGAAATGCCGCTTAGTCGAAGGGGGAAGCGATTCATTCTCATCATGATCGAGCACAGCAATAAGTGGGTGGAGGTTAAGGCGCTGCCTAGCAAGAGCTCGGCCCGGATCGCTGAGGCATTTGAGGATCAAGTGTTGACTCGCTTCGGGGCATGTGGAGAAGTATTGACAGATCAGGGCACGGAGTTCTTGGGAGAATTCGAGAAGCTACTGAAAGCCAGCGGTATTACTCACCGGCGGACATCACGGTATCACACGCAGAGCGACGGGCTCACTGAGAGATTTGTGCAGACTGTGAAGAGAGGGTTGAGAGCTTACGGGGAGCGATTCAAGAGGGACTGGGACGCGCGGCTCCCGTGGGTGGTTGCAGGCTACCGCTTCAGTAAGCAGGCGACGTTAAAGGACTTCTCGTCGTACTACCTGCTGCTGGGGAGAGAGCCTATCTTGCCCATAGACGCGCCACGGGTACTGACAGATGTGGTCACGGTGAGCTCGGAAGACGCCTGGGTGGGGCTGGCCGATGCAAGGGCAAGATACCTGCGGGAGATGCTGCCAGCGGCGTTAGAGAACCTGCAAGTGGCACAGCTCAGAGATGCACAGCGCTACAAACGAAGGAGAGAAGGACAGGCTGAGCTGAAGGGTGCACAGCTGGGGGTGGGGGAAGAGGTATATGTCAAGCAGGCCAGGCAAGACATGCTAGATATCGGGCTCAGCACTGAGAGGTGGAAGGTGAAAGAGGTCAAGGATTCGGGAGTAGTGGTGCTAGTGGGAGAAAAGGGGCAAGAGAAGAGGGACCATCGGACGAATGTGGCGAGGGCCCGGCCCCAGCGAGTACCCCCAGGCCCAGAAAAGAGGGGGGAGCAGGCAACGGAGCAGCTTTCAACCAAGTAGTCCATCGGCGATACATGCCAGAGCAAGAGCAAGCGCCGAGGAGGGGGCAAGTGGGAAAGGCAGGGGCATCAAACCAAGGCATGAAGAGGGAGCTGAGGAACTTGATGGGGTGAGGAAGAAGACGGGAGGTACAGAGAAGGGAGGGACAGAGCAGGAGGAGCGGCCAAGAGACAAAGTTTCCGACATCGCAGCATCACGATGCACGACGGAGCTGCATGGGACAAGAAGCTGAGCATGGCAGAGTTCGCCTACAACAACACGCACCATTCCGCCATAGGCATGTCACCCGTTCTTCGCACTGTACAGTCAGCATCCCAATGTCCCCACTCGTGTCAATTTCACACCCACAGTCCTTCGTGCGGACAACTTCCACCAGCATCTCACCTTCATCCATGATCACGTGAGATCAAATCGTGCAATCTAAATTGAATCAAGTCATTTGCAGCTGTGAGAAGAACGCTATCAACGTTTGAAGCCGCTGTGCAGAAATCCGTCTGTGCTCTCTATCTTTCGTTTTAGGCACATTCAAGCCTATTGTGACTATAACAAGTGGTATCAGAGCCCCTTGGAGCAGTTTCGACAATGTCTGGACCTGAGGAAAGGGGTGGCAGAGGTGCTGGTGGCAGTGGAGAAGCTCAAGCTCAAGGCCAACCCCGTGATTCAGCCATGGCGCCCATGCAACCAAGTCTTGGCCCACCTAGGGATGAGCCTAGGGTGTTTGGGCTTGACAAGTTCAACGGTGACAACTTTGCTGAATGGTCCTTCAAGATGGAGAACATCTTTGACCACTATGACCTGCTGGAGGTGATGGAAGGAACGGAGAAGCGCCCCGAGAACGACCCGGAGAAGAGCCCGTGGGTGCGGAAGAGCGCACAAGGCCATCTCTTACTTGGGCAAGCGTTGGGGAGCAGTCAGATCCGTCACATCAAGCCATTCCAGCGTGAACCAGAGAAAGGACCAAAGGCATGGGCTGCTCTCAAGGGTGTACATGCTCCTGCAACAGCGGCGGTAGCGGTGGTGTTGGAACGGCAAATGGCGGCACTACGAATTGAAGAAGACGAAGCGGTTGAAGAAGGGGTGCAGAAATTCTTCGACTTGTTGACGCGGCTTGAGGGAGCTGATTTGAACTACAGTGAGCTCCAAAAGAAGACCAAGTTGCTGGCCTTACTCCCAGAGTCATGGTCCTCGCTCATCATCAACCTTAATCGCGACTTGCCCCGCCTCTCGCTTGAAGACGTGAAGCGAGCTATCCTTCAAGAGGATTTCCGCCGCCGTGAGTTGGCGAGTGCGGATGGCGCTGAGGCAGCGAGCATCGGCCATGGATATGGTCGAGGAAGAGGCAGAGGACGAGGGGGACGAAGGTTTGGTGGCAGCAACTTCGGCGGAGGCCGCAGGAGTGGCGGTTACGGCAGCGACGACAAGAGCTACGGACGCGGTCGCGGCCGATTCGACGGCGAGTGTCACTATTGCCACAAGAGCGGACACATGTGGCGCGACTGCTACAAACTCCCTGATGGTTGGACCCCTGCTCAAGGCCAAGAGGGTAGAGGAGCAGGAGGAGGGAGAGGACGAGGCCGTGGAGGCCGTGGCGGTCGCGGTGGCGGAGCTGCAAACATGAAGAGCGGAGACAACGACAAGGACCCGAGCGACGATCGATACCCGGGTCTATTCTACTTCGTGTCGACGCAAGTACCGGCTGGTCCAGAGAAGGATGAAGGCTTTGAGGAGCCAGCAGCTGTGGGGAAGGTGACCCTACACCCCCTGGACTATTGGGTGATTGATAGTGGCGCTACCTATAGCATGACACCTCGCCCGGACTTGCTCACCGAACTCGAGCCGTCACCGGTGAAGCATGTCATATCGGCTTTGGGGCAGCGAGCAGAGGTGAAAGGCATGGGCAAGGCCATGTTCAAGGGTGCTGATGGGAAGATGGTGGGCCTCAAGAACGTGCTTTGGGTGCCCAGCCTTGCTGCAAACCTGATTTCCGTGCGGCGGTTGGCAAAGGCCGGCATGGACACGAACTCGAAGGGAGCCAAGACCTACACCGCAAGGCTTGGCGATCGAATTCTTTGGGACCTTCATGAGGACAGGGATGTCTACAACGAGATGTGGCAGATCCCAGTGGTCCCTATGCCTAAGGAGAGGCAAGTGGCAGCAAGCATCAGCACCAAGGATGGAGCGGTCGGTAGCGACGATGGCGCGAACGGTCGCGCTAAGGAGAATGAGCTCAAGAAGAGCAAACCTGGAGGGACCAGCAAGTTCAGTGAACCTAAGGAGAGTGGTGCAGCAACCAAGGAGCAGCAAAAGGGTGAGGAGAACCCAGAGGCAGCAGCGGAGGAGGACTACGGAGAGAGTATGTGGGGCGCTATTGCGAGCGCGGCATTCTCCAATCCAACTTCGGCTACGGGGGAGTGTGATTGGCTCACCTTGCATCGGCGCATGGGGCATGTGGCCCTGCCCATCTTGCAGCAGCTAGTGAAGAATGAGATGGTTGCTGGCATACGTGTGAAGGGGGAGCCCGATGAGGTGCTTGGCTGCCCGACGTGCATTCAAGCCAAGTTCACCCGGTTTCCGTTCCCTAGTTCGGAGGCAACGGCAAAGGCACCGCTTGATGAGGTGGTGATGGACGTGGTGGGCCCCCTGAAGCTTGGAGCTGCTGGAGCTGAGTATTTTCTCACCATTGTCGACGTCTACACCCGCATGACTTGGGTGTACGTGCTGGCCAAGAAGAGCGACGTGGCTGAAACGTTGAAGACGGATTGGTTCCCGATGGTGGAGCGGCAACAAGACCGTCTAGTCAAGTCAATCCGCACCGATCGAGGGGGAGAGTTCCTGAGCAAGGAGTTTGGGTTGTGGCTGAAGAAGAATGGTATTCGGCACTCCCTCACCATGCCATACTCCCCTGCAATGAACGGCATCGCCGAGCGAGCGAACCGCACAATCACGGAGGCGGCACGCGGGTTGCTCATTGAAGCCGGGCTACCCGACTATTTCTGGCCTGATGCGGTGCGGAGCGCGTGTGTGGCCAAGAACAGAGCCTTGACTCATGTGGGAGCAGACAAATGGGTGCCCTATGTGGAGTGGCTAGGAAGGAAGCCAAAGGTGGATATGCTTCGGGTGTTCGGGTGCATGTGCATGGCGCTCGTGCCTAAGCATCTTCGGCACAACAAGCTTGGTGCCAAGGCGGTGTGGGCCGTGCACTTGGGCATGGCTCAAAACAGCAAGGGATGGCTTCTTTGGGACCCATTCACCAAGAAGTTCTTGGTGAGCAGGGACTGCAAGTTCATGGAGAACTTCATGTACAAGGATTGGAAGGCGGAGAATGAGGCGAAGATAGGCGTGCGGTTTGGGGAGGTGAAGAGTTCCGGTTTGGAGCATGTGGAGCTGCCTTTGGAGCTGAGCAGCGGCAGCACAACCACAAGGCAATCCTCCCTTGTGAATGGGGGAGAGGAGGCCAATGATGCAGAGGAAGAAGAGGAGGAGGTGCAGCAAGTGAGCGAGCGTGCACCGTCACTTCCTTCCCGTACTACGAGTGCTCCACGGATTCGAGCCACACCGCAGCAACGCCAAGGCCTTCAAGTCCCTGCAGATGAGGAGGAAGGAAGGGGGAAGAGGAGAGTTCAACCCCCTAATAGGCTGACCTATGATGCGCCGGGAAAGCAGGGCAAGACAGCCCTGGCCGGAGCGGCAATGATGGTCGGAGACGACGAGGAGAGTGACTACGAGGAGTGTGCCTTCGCGTTCTTCTCTCCGGTGGAGATGCCGGGAGAACCAGCAACTCTCAAGGAGGCTTTGGAGAGTAGTGATGCTGAGGAGTGGAAGAAGGCCATGGAGAGTGAGCTGAAGAGCATTGAGGAGAATGACACGTTTGAATTGGTGGAGCTACCGGAGGGGCGTACGGCGATAACGTCCAAGTGGCTCTTCAAAATCAAGTCGGATGCCGACGGCAAGATCGAGCGCTACAAGTCTAGGCTTGTAGCCAAGGGGTACCAGCAGAAGGAGAAGGTGGACTTCAAGGAGCTGTTTGCCCCTGTGGTGAAGCCGACGACGCTGCGAACCCTATTCGCGGGAGCCGCCATCAAAGGATGGGTAGTAAAGCAAATGGACATCGTAACGGCATTCCTTAACGGCATCCTTGAGGATGAGATTTTTAAGGCGCAGCCAGAGGGGTTTGATGATGGTAGTGGCAGAGTGTGGAAGCTGAAGAAGGCCCTCTATGGGCTGAAGCAGGCCCCTAGGCAATGGTACATGAAGCTGCGCGAAGTGTTGGAGGGGATCGGCTTCACTCCCTCAACGGCCGATCACTCCTTGTTCATGCTTGGCGAGGGGGAGCAGAGGAGTTTCATGGTGGTTTATGTGGATGACATCCTCATTTTCTCACCCTCTTCTGACCTTGTGAAGGAGGTGATGCTGAAGCTTCAAGACAAGTTCAAGTGCAAGGCCCTTGGTGACGTGAGCTTCTACCTTGGGCTCCACATCGAACGAGATGTGGAGAAGCGGTGCATGCGGGTGCATCAACGAAAGTACCTGGAGGCATTGGCTGCCAACTTTGGGCAGAGTGAAGGCCATGTGGCTACACCCTTTCCCTCTGGGTTCAAGTGTGTGAAGGGACCAGAGGAGGAGAGCGTTGGTGAAGAGGAGAGGCGCCGATTTCACTCGTTGGTGGGCAGCCTCATGTATGCGGCGGTAAACACCCGACCGGACGTCGCGTTTGCTACCGGGCAGTTGGCTAGGTTTGTGCAATGCCCTAATGAGGAGCAGGTAGCAGCTGGAATGAGGGTGGCCAAGTATCTTGGCCAAACACCGACCGTTGGGCTGCAATACTCGGCGGCGGCACAAAGGCGCCAAAAGGGCGCGGATGGTGTTGAACCCGGGCGTTTGTTCCTCACCGCCTACTCGGATGCTTCATATGCATCAGAACCAGAGGACATGGCAAGTGTGGGAGGCTTCATATGCTGTGTTGGTGGAGGCCCAACTGCTTGGGAGAGCAAGAAGCAGGTTGACCAAGCTTTGAGCTCGGTGGAGTCCGAGTACATGGCAGTCTTCCGTGCCGTACGGGAGATTGTGTGGCAGCGGCGTTTGTTGGCTGAATTGGGGGAGGAGCAGCAAGGACCTACCCCACTGTACTGTGACAGCCAGGGTGCCATTTCTCTTGCTAAGAACCCTGTGTTGCATGGACTCACGAAGCACATGAGGGTGAAGTGGCATTGGACGAGGAGCATGGTAACCGCGGGTGAAGTTGAGTTGCGCTACGTGAAGACCACGGGGCAGCCGGCTGACATGATGACCAAGAGGCTGGTGGAGCAGCAGCATTGGAAGTGTTGCAAGCTGGCTGGGATGGCTCTGAACTGAGAGAGCAACATATCCTAAGGCCAACAATCCGAGGGGGAGTTTGTTGGTGCAACCCTACGGTTTGCACTCGGCTTGTTGTCCGTGTGCGTGAATGTGTGTGTGTATGGAATGGTATGAGGGCATGGGATAATATATATTTCATGCTTATAATTGTGTGTGAATGTTGAGTCATGATGTCGAGTGTGTGTGTGGAGTCAATAGCGAGTTATCGCTAGACGCGTGTTACGTGGTCGTTTGTGTCTCGCGCGCGGTTTCTATTTTGTCGTGCGCGGTTTCTATTTTGTCCTGTGTCGAACGTTCGGCGTGTCGCAGGTGTGTGCAGCAGACCCATCAAGAACTCAAGGATGAGTTTGTGATGAAGAGCCCGAGCCTTGGTGTCAAGCCTCAAGTGATTTCGAAGCTTGCCAAAAGGGTACACCTCAAGATATTGAAGATAGTTACATTACTTTGTGTAGTGTAACATTTCACTTGGTGTAGGCCCTAGTGAAGGGTAGTTTCGAGACCCTTCGTGGTTGGGGACAGTGTGGCACTGTTCTACATCACTGTACCTCGGCTCTTGGGGTTTGTAGGAGCTGGGAGTCATTCCCAACTCGTAACTCTTCCTATCTTGTGTTCTAAGACTATAGTGGCTGCCATAGTACCGTTCGTTCAAACCGACGCTGTGTCGTCAATTCTTCATCAAATCGTGCAATCTAAATTGAATCAAGTCATTTGCAGCTGTGAGAAGAACGCTATCAACGTTTGAAGCCGCTGTGCAGAAATCCGTCTGTGCTCTCTATCTTTCGTTTTAGGCACATTCAAGCCTATTGTGACTATAACAAGTGGTATCAGAGCCCCTTGGAGCAGTTTCGACAATGTCTGGACCTGAGGAAAGGGGTGGCAGAGGTGCTGGTGGCAGTGGAGAAGCTCAAGCTCAAGGCCAACCCCGTGATTCAGCCATGGCGCCCATGCAACCAAGTCTTGGCCCACCTAGGGATGAGCCTAGGGTGTTTGGGCTTGACAAGTTCAACGGTGACAACTTTGCTGAATGGTCCTTCAAGATGGAGAACATCTTTGACCACTATGACCTGCTGGAGGTGATGGAAGGAACGGAGAAGCGCCCCGAGAACGACCCGGAGAAGAGCCCGTGGGTGCGGAAGAGCGCACAAGGCTATCTCTTACTTGGGCAAGCGTTGGGGAGCAGTCAGATCCGTCACATCAAGCCATTCCAGCGTGAACCAGAGAAAGGACCAAAGGCATGGGCTGCTCTCAAGGGTGTACATGCTCCTGCAACAGCGGCGGTAGCGGTGGTGTTGGAACGGCAAATGGCGGCACTACGAATTGAAGAAGACGAAGCGGTTGAAGAAGGGGTGCAGAAATTCTTCGACTTGTTGACGCGGCTTGAGGGAGCTGATTTGAACTACAGTGAGCTCCAAAAGAAGACCAAGTTGCTGGCCTTACTCCCAGAGTCATGGTCCTCGCTCATCATCAACCTTAATCGCGACTTGCCCCGCCTCTCGCTTGAAGACGTGAAGCGAGCTATCCTTCAAGAGGATTTCCGCCGCCGTGAGTTGGCGAGTGCGGATGGCGCTGAGGCAGCGAGCATCGGCCATGGATATGGTCGAGGAAGAGGCAGAGGACGAGGGGGACGAAGGTTTGGTGGCAGCAACTTCGGCGGAGGCCGCAGGAGTGGCGGTTACGGCAGCGACGACAAGAGCTACGGACGCGGTCGCGGCCGATTCGACGGCGAGTGTCACTATTGCCACAAGAGCGGACACATGTGGCGCGACTGCTACAAACTCCCTGATGGTTGGACCCCTGCTCAAGGCCAAGAGGGTAGAGGAGCAGGAGGAGGGAGAGGACGAGGCCGTGGAGGCCGTGGCGGTCGCGGTGGCGGAGCTGCAAACATGAAGAGCGGAGACAACGACAAGGACCCGAGCGACGATCGATACCCGGGTCTATTCTACTTCGTGTCGACGCAAGTACCGGCTGGTCCAGAGAAGGATGAAGGCTTTGAGGAGCCAGCAGCTGTGGGGAAGGTGACCCTACACCCCCTGGACTATTGGGTGATTGATAGTGGCGCTACCTATAGCATGACACCTCGCCCGGACTTGCTCACCGAACTCGAGCCGTCACCGGTGAAGCATGTCATATCGGCTTTGGGGCAGCGAGCAGAGGTGAAAGGCATGGGCAAGGCCATGTTCAAGGGTGCTGATGGGAAGATGGTGGGCCTCAAGAACGTGCTTTGGGTGCCCAGCCTTGCTGCAAACCTGATTTCCGTGCGGCGGTTGGCAAAGGCCGGCATGGACACGAACTCGAAGGGAGCCAAGACCTACACCGCAAGGCTTGGCGATCGAATTCTTTGGGACCTTCATGAGGACAGGGATGTCTACAACGAGATGTGGCAGATCCCAGTGGTCCCTATGCCTAAGGAGAGGCAAGTGGCAGCAAGCATCAGCACCAAGGATGGAGCGGTCGGTAGCGACGATGGCGCGAACGGTCGCGCTAAGGAGAATGAGCTCAAGAAGAGCAAACCTGGAGGGACCAGCAAGTTCAGTGAACCTAAGGAGAGTGGTGCAGCAACCAAGGAGCAGCAAAAGGGTGAGGAGAACCCAGAGGCAGCAGCGGAGGAGGACTACGGAGAGAGTATGTGGGGCGCTATTGCGAGCGCGGCATTCTCCAATCCAACTTCGGCTACGGGGGAGTGTGATTGGCTCACCTTGCATCGGCGCATGGGGCATGTGGCCCTGCCCATCTTGCAGCAGCTAGTGAAGAATGAGATGGTTGCTGGCATACGTGTGAAGGGGGAGCCCGATGAGGTGCTTGGCTGCCCGACGTGCATTCAAGCCAAGTTCACCCGGTTTCCGTTTCCTAGTTCGGAGGCAACGGCAAAGGCACCGCTTGATGAGGTGGTGATGGACGTGGTGGGCCCCCTGAAGCTTGGAGCTGCTGGAGCTGAGTATTTTCTCACCATTGTCGACGTCTACACCCGCATGACTTGGGTGTACGTGCTGGCCAAGAAGAGCGACGTGGCTGAAACGTTGAAGACGGATTGGTTCCCGATGGTGGAGCGGCAACAAGACCGTCTAGTCAAGTCAATCCGCACCGATCGAGGGGGAGAGTTCCTGAGCAAGGAGTTTGGGTTGTGGCTGAAGAAGAATGGTATTCGGCACTCCCTCACCATGCCATACTCCCCTGCAATGAACGGCATCGCCGAGCGAGCGAACCGCACAATCACGGAGGCGGCACGCGGGTTGCTCATTGAAGCCGGGCTACCCGACTATTTCTGGCCTGATGCGGTGCGGAGCGCGTGTGTGGCCAAGAACAGAGCCTTGACTCATGTGGGAGCAGACAAATGGGTGCCCTATGTGGAGTGGCTAGGAAGGAAGCCAAAGGTGGATATGCTTCGGGTGTTCGGGTGCATGTGCATGGCGCTCGTGCCTAAGCATCTTCGGCACAACAAGCTTGGTGCCAAGGCGGTGTGGGCCGTGCACTTGGGCATGGCTCAAAACAGCAAGGGATGGCTTCTTTGGGACCCATTCACCAAGAAGTTCTTGGTGAGCAGGGACTGCAAGTTCATGGAGAACTTCATGTACAAGGATTGGAAGGCGGAGAATGAGGCGAAGATAGGCGTGCGGTTTGGGGAGGTGAAGAGTTCCGGTTTGGAGCATGTGGAGCTGCCTTTGGAGCTGAGCAGCGGCAGCACAACCACAAGGCAATCCTCCCTTGTGAATGGGGGAGAGGAGGCCAATGATGCAGAGGAAGAAGAGGAGGAGGTGCAGCAAGTGAGCGAGCGTGCACCGTCACTTCCTTCCCGTACTACGAGTGCTCCACGGATTCGAGCCACACCGCAGCAACGCCAAGGCCTTCAAGTCCCTGCAGATGAGGAGGAAGGAAGGGGGAAGAGGAGAGTTCAACCCCCTAATAGGCTGACCTATGATGCGCCGGGAAAGCAGGGCAAGACAGCCCTGGCCGGAGCGGCAATGATGGTCGGAGACGACGAGGAGAGTGACTACGAGGAGTGTGCCTTCGCGTTCTTCTCTCCGGTGGAGATGCCGGGAGAACCAGCAACTCTCAAGGAGGCTTTGGAGAGTAGTGATACTGAGGAGTGGAAGAAGGCCATGGAGAGTGAGCTGAAGAGCATTGAGGAGAATGACACGTTTGAATTGGTGGAGCTACCGGAGGGGCGTACGGCGATAACGTCCAAGTGGCTCTTCAAAATCAAGTCGGATGCCGACGGCAAGATCGAGCGCTACAAGTCTAGGCTTGTAGCCAAGGGGTACCAGCAGAAGGAGAAGGTGGACTTCAAGGAGCTGTTTGCCCCTGTGGTGAAGCCGACGACGCTGCGAACCCTATTCGCGGGAGCCGCCATCAAAGGATGGGTAGTAAAGCAAATGGACATCGTAACGGCATTCCTTAACGGCATCCTTGAGGATGAGATTTTTAAGGCGCAGCCAGAGGGGTTTGATGATGGTAGTGGCAGAGTGTGGAAGCTGAAGAAGGCCCTCTATGGGCTGAAGCAGGCCCCTAGGCAATGGTACATGAAGCTGCGCGAAGTGTTGGAGGGGATCGGCTTCACTCCCTCAACGGCCGATCACTCCTTGTTCATGCTTGGCGAGGGGGAGCAGAGGAGTTTCATGGTGGTTTATGTGGATGACATCCTCATTTTCTCACCCTCTTCTGACCTTGTGAAGGAGGTGATGCTGAAGCTTCAAGACAAGTTCAAGTGCAAGGCCCTTGGTGACGTGAGCTTCTACCTTGGGCTCCACATCGAACGAGATGTGGAGAAGCGGTGCATGCGGGTGCATCAACGAAAGTACCTGGAGGCATTGGCTGCCAACTTTGGGCAGAGTGAAGGCCATGTGGCTACACCCTTTCCCTCTGGGTTCAAGTGTGTGAAGGGACCAGAGGAGGAGAGCGTTGGTGAAGAGGAGAGGCGCCGATTTCACTCGTTGGTGGGCAGCCTCATGTATGCGGCGGTAAACACCCGACCGGACGTCGCGTTTGCTACCGGGCAGTTGGCTAGGTTTGTGCAATGCCCTAATGAGGAGCAGGTAGCAGCTGGAATGAGGGTGGCCAAGTATCTTGGCCAAACACCGACCGTTGGGCTGCAATACTCGGCGGCGGCACAAAGGCGCCAAAAGGGCGCGGATGGTGTTGAACCCGGGCGTTTGTTCCTCACCGCCTACTCGGATGCTTCATATGCATCAGAACCAGAGGACATGGCAAGTGTGGGAGGCTTCATATGCTGTGTTGGTGGAGGCCCAACTGCTTGGGAGAGCAAGAAGCAGGTTGACCAAGCTTTGAGCTCGGTGGAGTCCGAGTACATGGCAGTCTTCCGTGCCGTACGGGAGATTGTGTGGCAGCGGCGTTTGTTGGCTGAATTGGGGGAGGAGCAGCAAGGACCTACCCCACTGTACTGTGACAGCCAGGGTGCCATTTCTCTTGCTAAGAACCCTGTGTTGCATGGACTCACGAAGCACATGAGGGTGAAGTGGCATTGGACGAGGAGCATGGTAACCGCGGGTGAAGTTGAGTTGCGCTACGTGAAGACCACGGGGCAGCCGGCTGACATGATGACCAAGAGGCTGGTGGAGCAGCAGCATTGGAAGTGTTGCAAGCTGGCTGGGATGGCTCTGAACTGAGAGAGCAACATATCCTAAGGCCAACAATCCGAGGGGGAGTTTGTTGGTGCAACCCTACGGTTTGCACTCGGCTTGTTGTCCGTGTGCGTGAATGTGTGTGTGTATGGAATGGTATGAGGGCATGGGATAATATATATTTCATGCTTATAATTGTGTGTGAATGTTGAGTCATGATGTCGAGTGTGTGTGTGGAGTCAATAGCGAGTTATCGCTAGACGCGTGTTACGTGGTCGTTTGTGTCTCGCGCGCGGTTTCTATTTTGTCGTGCGCGGTTTCTATTTTGTCCTGTGTCGAACGTTCGGCGTGTCGCAGGTGTGTGCAGCAGACCCATCAAGAACTCAAGGATGAGTTTGTGATGAAGAGCCCGAGCCTTGGTGTCAAGCCTCAAGTGATTTCGAAGCTTGCCAAAAGGGTACACCTCAAGATATTGAAGATAGTTACATTACTTTGTGTAGTGTAACATTTCACTTGGTGTAGGCCCTAGTGAAGGGTAGTTTCGAGACCCTTCGTGGTTGGGGACAGTGTGGCACTGTTCTACATCACTGTACCTCGGCTCTTGGGGTTTGTAGGAGCTGGGAGTCATTCCCAACTCGTAACTCTTCCTATCTTGTGTTCTAAGACTATAGTGGCTGCCATAGTACCGTTCGTTCAAACCGACGCTGTGTCGTCAATTCTTTATCAAATCGTGCAATCTAAATTGCTAATTGTAGACGACGTGAAGACGCTCCAGATCCAATTTGAATCAAGTCATTTGCAGCTGTGAGCAGAACGCTATCAACGTTTGAAGCCGCTGTGCAGAAATCCGTCTGTGCTCTCTATCTTTCGTTTTAGGCACATTCAAGCCTATTGTGACTATAACAGGTAGCTGTTGACACCGACGAACCCGACTACCAGATCCAGCGCATCCTCAGGCACCGTCGCCGTCTTCAGGGGGGTGTCTCTTTCATCGACTTCTTGGTTCGTTGGCGTGGTTACGATGCAGCCGACGACAGCTGGGTTCCTTCGTCCTCGCTGTCTCCCGATAACGCTTGTCTCCAAGCGTACCTTCAGTCTGCAGGCGCCGCGGACGTCGCCTCCTTCAGAGGGGGGTAGTGTTACGGGGTAATTTACTGTTCAAGGGTATTTTTGTTGAGTGATGCTACCATTCGCATTCACGTCTGTCTGCCTCCCATCATATGTTCGTGCGTTACATGCGTGTTGTGAGTGCGTGCAAGAATTTGTGTTTTGTGCGGTTTGGTTTTTCTGAGTGTGTGTGTGAATGTTATTTGGCTTGAGCAGATATCTGAAGTGACTCCTCTGCTCAAGAGCTTTCCGAGGAACCAAGTATCGCTTCAATCGGAGCACGAACTAGAAAGTTACGAACGTTGGAGTTCGTATGCTTCTGATATTTGGTTGTGGTGACTATGGGAAGTTGTGGGGTTGACTCAATATGGGGTACAGACTTTTGGGGGTTGGGAAATTCGTCTTTTCTACTGTAGTTGCTGCCAAATGGTTGGGAGAAACCAAACCAGGTTGGCAAGTGTGGCCAAGTTGGGTTGAGGTGGATTGTGGAGGTTGGGATAGTGACAAAGGTCAAAGTTGGGTTGCCTATGGGGAAGGGAATTGTGTGGCATGGGGTTTCCTTGGTTGGGGACTCTCTTGGGACCTTCCCTCTCGTCCTCCTTATCCCTTCCACCTGGTTTAGTGCTACTCTAATTCTCTTGTGTGAACTTGTGTGAACTTTGTGATTGAGTTAAGTTCTTATGGCAGCATACCCCCCTGTGCGCCGAAATTGATAAGTCGAGATTTACTTCACCTCTTGATACGTTTCAACTTGGGAATTGTAGCCACGGAGTAGGGCTATAGCGTATATGAGTTTAGTGAAGTTTTGACAGTGCACTTTTCGTCGACGGCGTTTCTTGTGAACTCGACTTTTCTGTTCAGAAACTAGGCCCAACGATGTTGAGATATTTTGGCTCCTAATCTTCATAGACTCCGTCCTTAGTCTCTAACAAGTGGTATCAGAGCTGATTAAGGACTTTGTGGAGAGTCTACTGAAGTGTGAAGACCCTCCTAGACCCACCATGGCCTGTGGGCGTGCCTAAGTGGAGTTCTGGAGGTTGGATGTGACTTCCGCTAAGGGGAAACTCTGCCGAAATTTCGTTGGCGCCGACACTTGTGAAGATTGTGTGGATCTACATTGTGACCAGCAAAAGGGGGAGCTGAAACCTCTGATTGGGAGCAGAGGAGATGAATCAAGGGAGTGGAGATGCAGCTGAGAAGAGGAGTGAACCGCCACCATCCAAGATCGAAGCTTTGGATGGCTCCAACTATGAGGAATGGAGCGGGCGGATGCGGAGCGCCTTCAAGCGCTACAAGCTACTGAAAATTGCAATGGGAGAGGAGAAGATGCCGGGGGAAGGAGATGCCCGCGATCGGTGGATTGAGAAGAGCGCGGTGCTGTACGACCTCATCCTCCAATCGGTCAACAACGACATGTTCCAGCACATCAAGGATTTGGTGGAGTTGGATGATTCCGGACCGAAGGCATGGAAGCTGCTACGCGACGTGATTCAGCCCAACACGCTGCCGATGGTGATTGTGTTGGAGAAGGAGTTGGCTGCCCTCTCCATGAAACCGGGAGATGATGTGAAACCGGTCCTTGACAAGATCAAGGACACCTATGCGAGGATGGCAGCGGCGGGCAGCGAAGTGTCGCAGATGCAACAGTGCACCAAGATCATCTCGGTGCTCGACAACTCGTGGGACAACCTCATCCCCACCCTCAACGTTCAGCAGGACAAATGGACGCCTGAGTGGCTACGGCAGCAGATTCTGCAAGAGGACTTCCGCAGGCGCCACACGGGAGGTGGTGCTGCCAACAAAACTGCTGAGGGGTATGGAGCTGCAGGAGGCAGCAGAGGAAGAGGGGGAGGGAGAGGCCGAGGCCGTGGGAGAGGCTTTGGCAGAGGGAGAGGCCGAGGTGACTACAATGAGGGGCATGGGAGCTCTGGTGGCAGGGGGAGCACCCGAATGGAGGGTGCGTGCTGGTACTGCAAGAAGGCTGGACACCCGTGGTTCAAGTGTTTCAGCCGGCCTGAGGGATGGGCCCCTCCAGGCATGAAGCCGCCAAGTGGTGAACGTGCACGCGGTGGCGCTGTGCAAGGATCAGGTGCAAAAGGTGATGGTGCACAAGGTAAAGCCGAGCCTGGGATGTTCCTCATGGTTGAGGATGTGCAAGGGAGTGGGGGTGATATGGGTTCAGTTGGGAAGGCTTGCGGATCACCCGGGACAGAGCACAGCGCACCATTACCTTGACTCATTCACACATGGTGCAGCAAGTCCTTCAGCGCTTCCGCTTCACGTACTCCTCGCCACAGTCCACTCCTCTGCCTACCGATCACTCGCTCTCAGCTCTGCCTTCGGATGTGTGAGGATCTAGGATCGAGCTCAGGAAAGAGAGTTTGAATTGAATAATTCGCCTGGGTCCAACACGAGGCTATATATAGGCTCGACACAAGGCCCAGTAACCAGGTGTTACACGGAGGTTCTGAGGGTCGCGGAGCGTCCCGAACAGACCCTTTCCGAATTCGGTAGAAGGCAATTTGATGGCAACCGAAAAGCCCAGAATTCGGTGCACGCAACCTAGCTCGGTGCTATAACTATAATAAAATATAGAAGAGCACCTAGCCTAGGAAATCAAGCAATTCATGCATGCATAAAATAATCCTATGCTAGAAATAGCATAATAAAGTTAAGGCAAGCAAGCATAGCTGGCATAAGCCGTCGTACTCTCACACGTCCCCCCCTCAAAGCTGGGTGGCGTGAGATACACCCTGCTTGACAAGATAGTCATTGAGAGCACGGCGTGCGTTGCCCATATCAGCTTCCGCAACCCAACTGTCATCAGTGGGGTCGTATCCCTTCCAGCGTATCAGGAACTCAAGGGTCTTGCCGCCGCGGCGTCGATGAGTGAGAACGCGCTCCACTTCGTACTCGGGTTCAGCCTATATGAGAACAGGAGGTGGTGGCGGTAGCTGCCGTCCCTGGAACTCTTGGGTGGGGTCCTTGTAGGGTTTCAGTTGCTGAACATGGAAAGCATTGTGACGTTTCCACGTATCTGGTAAGCGCAAGCAGAATGTAACTGGTGTCACCTGTGCCTCAACGAGAAAAGGACCACAGAAGCGAGGCCGGAGTTTGGATGGGAGGTGAGACAGGTTCAAGTTGCGTGTATCAAGAAGCACCTGTTCTCTGACTGCTACTGAGTGATCACGTCGCTGGCGATCGGCATACTGCTTCTGGGAGGTCTGCATTTTGGTGAGACGTCGCTGAGTCTTCTCCCATAGCTGCTGCATGGTGGTGACGAAATCGTGTGCGGCCTGGACGTGTGCCGGTGTGGTTGGCTGATGTGGTGTAAATGGTTCCCGTCCGTAACACAGGAAGAAAGGGGTTTTCCCTGTGGCCGCATGTGACGCGTTGTTGTAAGCGAACTCTAGGGTCGGTAACTGTGTGTCCCAGTGGCTGACGTCGTCTTTGCAAGCTGTGCGCAGTAACTGTTCAACCACTTGATTGAGTCGCTCCGTCTGTCCGTCAGTCTGTGGGTGGTATGCTGAGGACATCGCAAGTTTAGTCCCCAATAGTCCCATGAGCTCCTTCCAGAAGTTACTCGCGAATTTGGGGTCTCTGTCTGAGATGAGTGTAGCGGGGATGCCGTGGATGGTGATAATGCGGTCGAAGAAGAGGCGAGCAGTTGCTTCAGCTGTAGCTGTGGCGTTGGTCGGTATGAAGTGACCCATTTTGGAGAACTTATCGATCACCACGAGGATGGAATCATGTCCCCGTGAGGTCGAAGGAAGTCCTGTGATGAAGTCGAGGCTAACGACCTGCCATGGTTGCTCCGGTACGGGTAGAGGCTGAAGGAACCCTGCTTTTTTCTGCTTGCTACTCTTCATCCGCTGGCACGTGTCGCAAGAGGTGACGAATTGCTGCACGTCTGCTGCCATCTAGGGCCAGTAGTAATACTTTGTTGTTCCCGCTAACGTCTTGTTGCTCCCGAAATGTCCCGCCTAAGGTACGTCGTGAAACTCCTCTAATAGGATCTGCCGTAGCGGGGCGTAATTTGGTACCCAGATCTTTCCTGAACCCTTCCTTACCACTAAGTCTTTCTCCCACTGTAACAGCTCCTTAGTCTGTGCTGTAGCGATTTCTGCGTCCACGGAGTACCCATGTTGGAATAGACCCTTGAGCAGAGGGTTCATCCCGTCGAGCTGGATGCCTGCTACATGACCGGGGCGGCTCAATGCGTCTGCTTTGTTGTGTAGCCCGGGCTTGTAGACGATATCGTAGTGAAAGTGAGTTTCCAGGAAGTCCACCCACCGCACCTGTCGTCGTGAGAGCGTCGGCTGCGACTTCAGGTATTTGAGACTGCAGTGGTCAGTATAGACTGTAGTTTTGGCTCCCTCTAGGTAACACCTCCACGTCTTGAAGGCTACGACTATGGCTAAGGCTTCCTTGTCGTGGATGGGGTAGTTTAGTTCGTCTCCGTGTAGCTGCTACTGAGGTAGGCGATAGGCTATAAACTATGTCCGTGATCCTGCAAGTACTGATCCGACTGCCTGGTCACTAGCGTCTGCTTCAACTACGTAGTCCTTGTCTGGGTCCGGTAGGATGAGTACAGGTGCTGTAGTCAGTGCTGTCTGTAACTGCTCCATGGCTTGCAGATGAGGAGTATCCCATTTGTAGGGCGTATCCTTTTTTAGTAGGTTGGTCAGTGGCGCTGCTATCTTAGCGTACTGTGGCACGAACCTGTTGTAGTAGTTGGCGAAGCCTAGGAACTGCTGTAACTCCTTCACGTTTTCCGGTACTTTCCACTTCTTGACGGCTTCGATTTTCCGCGGGTCCACGTGTACGCCTTTGACACTCACCATGTGCCGGAGAAACTGCACTTTCTTCAGGGCGAAGTCGCTCTTTGACAACTTCACGTAGAACTTGTTTTTTTGCAGGATTTTGAACACCTTTCGCAGATGCTCCACGTGCTCCTTCATGTTCTTGGAGTAGATGAGAATGTCGTCCAGGTACACTACTAAGCACTCGTCCAGCAGGGGCTGTAGGATGTGATTCATCTCCGCCTGAAACGTCGCTGGTGCATTGCAGAGTCCAAACGGCATCACCAAGTATTCGTAGGAGCCGTATCTGGTACGAAACGCTGTCTTGTGGATCGAGTTGTCTGCCATCTTGATCTGCCAGTAACCCGACCGTAAGTCCAGCTTCGAAAAAACTGTTGCTCCGCGCAGTTGGTCTAGAAGATCGTCTATGCGCGGTATGGGGTATTTGTTTTTTACTGTCTGTTTCTTCAGTGCGCGGTAGTCGATGCACATCCGTAAACTGCCGTTTGGTTTTGGAGTGAAGAGGTGGATGGGCGGATCAGTTGTCTATCCAGTAGATATTCTATCTGCTTCTTCATGTTTGTTAGTTCGGTCATATTCAGTCGGTATGGTGCACGTGAGATGGATTTTGCACCTGGTTCCTCCATGATCTCGTGTTTGTGGGTACGTGCTGGAGGTACGCTTGCGGGTAGGTCGTCATGCATTATATCTTTGTACTGCTCCAAGACCTCCTTAACTGCTGCAGGTAGCTCTGTGTTTGGCTTCTCCTCCTCTTCTGCTGCCATAACCAGTGCTAGGTAGCCCATGTTACTCTCGTTCACCGTCCGTTCGAACCGTGCCAGTGTCGTTTCAAGAACGTTCCCTGTATCCGTCCAGCTTCGCAGCTCCACTCGTTTCCCGTTGTTGTAGATGCACGCCTTCCTGTTGACCCAATCGATCTCGGGGTTGAACCGCTTCAGGAAATCTCGCCCCAAGATGAAATCTAAACCCTTGATGTTCGTGATCGGCAACGTCGGCTTCCACCTCAGCGCCCCTATGTGCAGTTGCAGTGATGCTTCGCCATGGATGGGAAGTTTCGTACCATCCACCGTCGTTGCCGTGAACTTGGTCTCTTCCGAAGGTTCTCCGATTTTCTCCAACGTCCCGCGGTCGCACACCGAGTGAGACGCACCGCTATCCACCAGTGCCTGGAGGCGTCGCCCGTTGCAGATCACCTCGAGTGGTAGTGGTTGTTGCTACTTCGAGTAACCGTAGACGGTCTTGCTTATTGGATCGTAGGGTACGTCGAATAGATCATCCCTCGGTCCTGCCTTCGAAGCTGCTGACTCCATATCAGTTTTCAACTGAGTAGGGTTAGAAGGATTTATCCGAGGCCGATTCAACTTCGTCTTGACCTGGAACCTTCCCCTAAGCCTTAGCAGCTGTGTAGGCTTCACCTGTGGGCAATGGGGAGCCTTAACATCGTGCTGCGGGGAGAGAATATTAACTCCTTGGAACGCACGACCCTTTTCAACGTTCCGGAGTGGTTTGCCCAACTTCTTAGGTACATGAATAATGTCGAAAGGCTTTTTCTTGGCCTTGAAATCTCCCGTGCATTTTTCAAAGGCTTGAAAACCTCGAGAGGAAATATTCTTACTCTCGGGGGTGTTCGGCTAGAGTTTCCCGGTCGGTGCAGACTCTTGTTTCGCGGAGCCTCCATTTGTCTCGGCGATTTCCCCTGTTGCCGGCCGGTCGTGGCGTTTTAAATTTGCATCATCATGTCTTCCTTTTTTCGCCCGCTCCGACATTGCCGTGTCTTTTGACTTCGGGGGTGCTGCCCTGTTGTTGCCCTTAAGCTCCGCTCGTGCTTTCTTCATTTTCCAACACGCCAAGAGTCGATGTCCTGCTGCGCCGCACAATTCGCACTTCTCATTTTTTGTCGGCCGCTGCGTCGCGTCGACCTTGTCGATATCCATCGGGTCAGCGGTCGTGGGTGGTGCCGATTGCTCCGTGCCGAATGATCTTTTCGGCACGCTTCGTCGTGTTTCGGGTTGATCTCGCATCAACACATCGAATCTCTCTGCTGCACACACCATGTCGCAGTAGTTGTTGTAGTTCGCGGCAATCACCTGTCAGCGGACTTCCATCTTTAGCCCCTCAGTGTACGTTGGATTTTTTCCCCTTCGGCTAGGTCGGTTATTCGGTTGAAGAGGCTCTCCATCTGCTGCGTGTACTGTGTTATACTGCCAAACTGTTTATGCCGATGAATCTGCTGCCGCGCCATGTACCTAGAGTTGATTGGTTCGAAACGTTGAATTAAAGCTGCCCGAAACTGCGTCCATGACCCCTCGCCTTGGACCTCGTTGCTATTGTAAATTCACTCGAGTGCCGGGCCTCGTAACAGTGTCGCTGCGAGCCGAATCCGCATTGCATCGTGTGTCGGGGTCGTACAGCCAACGGCCTCGAAGTAAATTTCGAGGGTCGCAATGAATCGATGAACGTCGGTGTCTCTTGCATTCCGATTGAACGTCTCCGATAGCCTCGGACGTGCCGCCTCAAGATTCATTGTAGCCGCTGCCGCTGCTGCTGAGTGAAGTGTCGGTATCGCTGCTGCTGCTGCTGTCACTGCTGCATTTGCTGCAGCGTTTGCTTCTGCTGTGGCGGCTGCCAACTGGTTCGCGGGAAGCTCCTCTATTCGCTGGAGTGCCGCTCGCGTCTGGTCCACGTCGGTGTGTAACTCCATATTTTTTCGTACGGAATTATCACCGCTTTCCTCCATTTGGCGATTTATAGCAAGATTTGCGACGAAAATAATTAATTTCTAGGCGCTGGTTCACTCACTTCGAGTCGAATCGACTGTAGAGATAACGAGCGCTGATTCTGTAGGTCGTGTAATTCTCCCTTAGTCGAAATTCGCGTCCGATCTCGGCCGTTGAGAAGAAATTCGATCCGACGCTCCAAATTCCAACTTTTTGGGGCGAAATTCTCAGGGCTGTTGGGATTCGAATCGATTCGATGGTTGAAATTCCAACTTTTTCGCCACTGGACCGCAGGATTGTTCGAAAACCGGTTCGAGGGGGACGTTAGAAAATAGCGCGGAACTGGTTTACGTATCCGAAATCGGCAATTTCCGTCGTCGCCCCCACGGTTTTAAAAGCTAGGTTTTAGCGGTCGAAAAACTTCGCGTGCAAACAGGCTCTGATACCAAGTGTGAGGATCTAGGATCGAGCTCAAGAAAGAGAGTTTGAATTGAATGATTCACCTGGGTACAACACGAGGCTATATATAGGCTCGACACAAGGCCCAGTAACTGTGAAGAAATGAGGAATGGAAGTGCGTTTCACTAGCAAGCAGTTGAGTACATATAGCAAACCCTAAATTGGGCTGTACTCACTATTGAGTACTGTCAAACTTATACGCTATAGTCTGTGTAGGCTGTAGTGGGGTAGACTATATGGGGTACAACATTTCTAGGTTTTCCTACTTGTACCCACCTGCTTGCTAGTTCATTCATTCCTCATTCTTCACATGGTATAGAGCAGGTTCCCTCGTGGGAACGCTTCTCAGGGCCCACCACCTAACTCGATCTTTTTTTCCTGCCCGAGGCGTGCCCCGTAGGCCGCCCTCACGTCGCGCCCTCCTAGAGGCCCCTCGCGCCACCCTTAGCGGCCCCGTCGCCGTCCTTAGCGACCCCGTCGCCGCCCCTCTAGGCCCCTCGCGGCCCCTTCACGGCCCCGTCGCCGCCGCTCTAGGCCCCGTCGCCGCCCCTATAGGCCCCTCGCGGCCCCTTCACGGCCCCGTCGCCGCCCCTAGCGGCCCCGTCGCCGCCCCTCTAGGCCCCTCGCGGCCCCTTAGCGGCCCCGTCGCCGCCCCCTCTAGGCCCCTTACGGCCCCTTCGCGGCCTAGTCGCCACCCCTCTAGGCCCCTGGCGGCCCCTTCACGGCCCCGTCGCCGCCGCTCTAGGCCCCGTCGCCGCCCCTATAGGCCCCTCGCGGCCCCTTCACGGCCCCGTCGCCGCCCCTAGCGGCCCCGTCGCCGCCCCTCTAGGCCCCTCGCGGCCCCTTAGCGGCCCCGTCGCCGCCACTTGCGGCCCCGTCGCCGCCCCTAGCGGCCCCGTCGCCGCCCCTGGAGGCCCCGTCGCCGCCCTTCGCGGCCACCTCGCCGCCCTTAGCGGCCCCGTCGCCGCCCCTAGCGGCCCCATCGCCGCCTCTACCGGCCCCGTCGCCGCCTCTACCGGCCCCGTCGCCGCCTCTACCGGCCCCTTCACCGCTGAGCCGCCCAGCAGCTGAGCAGCCGAACCACCCAGCAGCCGAGCCGCCCAACAGCCGAGCCGCCGAGCCGCCCAGCAGCCGAGCCGCCGAGCCGCCCAGCAATCGAGCAGCCGAGCCGCCCAGCAGCCGAGCCACCCAACAGCCGAGCCGCCGAGCCGCCCAGCAGCCGAGCCGCCGAGCCGCCCAGCAACCGAGCCGCCGAGCCGCCCAGCAGCCGAGCCGCCGAGCCGCCCTGCCGTCGAGCCGCTACTGTTCCTACCAGCGCGCCCCGGCCCTACTTACTCGGACTGGTGAGATCACTCCCTGCTAGGCCACTGCAGTCATGGCTACCCCCAGTGTCCTTACCTTTGATGCTGAGGGTCGTGCTGTTGACTTTGAGGTCTGGGTCGATGACCTCCAGCTGTTCCTACAGTGCGATAGGGCAGACGGACTCTCCCTGTTCGATCTCACCTCTGGTGCCTCTCCTGCCCCGCCTGCTACTGCTGACAGCACTGTTCGCTCACAGTGGGCCACACGCGATGCTGCTGCCCGTCTTGCTGTGCGTCGCCACTTACCGACCACTGAGCGTGCGCACTTTAGCCAGTACAAGAGTGCTAAGACCTTGTACGACGCTGTAGTTGCACGCTACTCCTCCCCTGCCACTACTGCGCTTAGCCGCCTCATGCTGCCGTACCTGTTCCCTGACCTTGCTGCCTTTCCCACAGTCGCTGACCTCATTACGCACCTTCGCACTAGTGACACTCGCTACCGCGCTGCGCTTCCTGCTGAGTTCTGTGCCAAGAACCTCCCCCCCATGTACATCACCCTCTACTACATAGTCACCCGGCTCCCTGACTCCCTTCGCTTAGTCAGGGACCACTTCCTCTCAGTTTGCCCCACCACACTCACCGTTGACCTCCTCGAGGAGCGCCTCCTAGCAGCAGAGAAGAGCATAGTCGCTGTAGGAGCCTCTCGTGGTGACCCTCGCACCCCCGTCTTTGAGTGGTGTTCCCCCTCCCCCCTCTTGCCCTCTGTTGCTTTTGCTGCTGCGGCCGACCTCGTTGGTTTCGAGTCGGTCGGCGCTGCGTCTGCCCCTAGCGGGAGACGCCGCACCGGCAAGGGCAAGGGGGGCAAGGGCGCTGGAGGGGCTGGCGGGGGCGGCGGAGGTGGTGGTGGAGGCAGTGGAGGGGGTGGGGGTGGTGGTGGGAGTGGTGGCGGGGGTGGAGGTGTCGGTGGCAGCAGTGGAGGCGGAGGAGGCGACGGCGTTGGCGGAGGGAGCGGAGGCGGCAGAGGTGGCGGAGGCGGCGGAGGTGGCGGAGGCGGCGGAGGCAGCGGTGGAGCTGGTCGCGGCTCTGCGCAGAGGAGTGGCTCCGGTGGTGGTCCGCGCCAGCAGCAGCAACGCAGTCGTGAGACCCCGTCCCCCCAGCAGCTTCGTGAGTGGTACGCTGGGCGTCAGCGAGGTGGGGGTACTGGTCCCTGCACCTACGTCCTCCGTACCGGCGACCGCGCTGGTGAGCAGTGCGGGGGCCCGCACTCCACCCAGCGCTGCTTCGGCCGCCTGACGGACGCGTGGCGTCACCAGTTCCCTGACGCCACTGAGATCCCTCGCTGGGGAGAGCTGTCTAGGGCGGGGGTTGCTATCTTTGATCTTGATTATGATGCTATTCTTGCTGCCATGTATGCTGTGTCTACTAGTGATGAGGGTGACTGTTACCTGTGTGTTCCGCCTGACCCGGGCATTGAGGCTGCTGCTCTCGGTGCTGGTGAGGCTGCTGCTCTAGGTGCTAGTGCGTCTGCTGCCCCAGGTGCTGGTGAGTCTGCTCTCTCAGGTACCACGTCGGCTCAGGCCTTACACACCTTCACCCTTGACTCGGGTGCTTCCCGCTCCTTCTTTCGAGACCGCACCACGCTTACGCCGCTTAGTCGGCCGGTTGCGGTCTCCCTGACGGACCCCTCTGGGGGTCCTGTCCTTGCTAGCTTCTCCACTGTCTTACCGTGCCCGGCAGCCCCCTCTGGCACCCTGTCAGGTCTCTACCTCCCCTCGTTCTCTACGAACTTGGTGAGTGGAGCTGATCTACAGGATAGGGGGGTTGACCAGTTCACTCCTGCGAGTCAGCGGGTGACCCACTGCACGTGTGCTCGGACGGGCCGACACTTGGCCACGTTTACCCGTCGGCCGGGGTCGAGCCTGTACACACTGACTACTGAGTCTCCTCCGGTTGCTGAGTCTGGTCAGGTAGCTGCGTCGAGTCAGGTGTTTGCTGCAGCGTCCAGGTCTGGTCCTGAGTCTGCGCCCTGCTCGTGTCGTCTCCTGTCCCACCAGACTCTCCTCTGGCACCACCGCCTTGGTCACCCCTCCCTGCCTCGTCTCCGAGGCATGGCCTCCCGTGTCCTTGTCTCTGGTCTCCCCCGGTCCCTACCTCCCCTACCTCCGGGGCCTGCCCCTACCTGCGTCCCCTGCGTCGAGGGGCGACAGCGCGCCGCCCCTCACTCCTCCGAGTTTCCTCCGACAGAGGCTCCGCTGCAGACTCTTCACATGGACGTGTGGGGCCCCGCCCGCGTCCGTGGCCAGGGTCACGAGCGTTACTTCCTGTTGGTGGTTGACGACTACTCGCGTTACACTACGGTGTTCCCCTTGCGTAGCAAGGGTGACGTCGCTGAGGTGTTGATCGACTGGATCCGCGCAGCTCGTCTCCAGCTCAGAGAGAGTTTCGGCTCGGACTTCCCTGTTCTGCGTCTGCACTCTGACAGAGGCGGGGAGTTTTCCTCTGCCCGTCTGGGAGCCTTCTGTCGTGCACAGGGCATCCGCCAGACCTTCACGCTTCCAGCCTCTCCACAGCAAAATGGGATTGCTGAGCGCCGCATTGGCATGGTCATGGACGTCGCTCGTACGTCCATGATCCATGCGGCTGCCCCCCATTTTCTGTGGCCGTTTGCGGTTCAGTACGCAGCGCATCAGCTCAACCTTCAGCCCCGGGTCTCCTTGCCAGAGACCTCCCCCACCTTGCGGTGGACGGGGAAGGTTGGCGATGCGTCTGCGTTTCGGGTCTGGGGATCTCGGGCGTTTGTCCGCGACTTGTATGCGGACAAGCTGTCCCCCCGTGCTGCTCCCTGCGTCTTCCTTGGCTTCCCCCCTGACGCGCCTGGGTGGCAGTTTTACCACCCCACCTCGCGCCGTGTTCTGTCCTCCCAGGACGTCACCTTTGACGAGTCGGTGCCTTACTACCGTCTTTTCCCCTACCGCACTGCGCCCCTCCCCCCGCCGCCGCTCTTCCTTGCGCCAGGTCCTCCCCCGGTAGACCCCCTTCCCCCTCAGGGTCCTGCCCCGTCAGGTGTGTCCCAGGTAGACGCAGTCGAGCCTGTCGAGGTAGCTGTTGACTCTGGTGCTGCTAGAGGTGCTGAGCCTGCGGGTGCCGGGTCTGGAGGTGCTGAGCCTGGGAGTGCGGAGCTTGGGGGTGCTGAGTCCAGGGGTGCGGAGCCTGGGGGTGCTGAGCCTGGGGGTGCTGAGTCTGGGGGTGCTGAGCCTGGGGGTGCTGAGTCTGGGGGTGCTGAGCCTGGGGGTGCTGAGCCTGGGGGTGCGGAGCCTGGGGGTGCTGGGTCTGCTTGTGTGGCCTCTCGCGGTGCTTCGTCGAGGCGGGAGCTACTCTCTCCGCAGGAGCTGCGCGAGTGGTTTGCCCGGCGCTGGAGCCGTGCTGCTGGAGCTGGAGGTACTACTGTTGCTGCTGGTCCCGGAGGTGCTCGTACTGGAGGTACTGGAGCTGCTGGGGCTGGGGGTGCTGCTGGGGCTGCTGGAGTTGGTCCTGCTGGAGGTACTGCTGGAGCTGCCGGCGGTACTGGAGCTGCCGGTCCTGCTGGCGCTGGAGCTGCTGGAGCTGGAGCTGCTGGGGGTATTGGCGCTGGTGGTTCTGCTGGCGCTGGTGCGTCTGAGGGTGCTGGAGTTGGCGCTGTTGGAGCTGGAGGTGCTGCTGGCGCTGGTACTGCCGCTGGGGGTACTGGTGCTGTCCCTGCTGGTTCTGGAGGCGCTGCGCGGCCGAGGCCGTACTTCGTTCCGCTCCTTGAGCAGGTTCTTGGTCTCCCGCCCTCTACTGGTCCTGCTCCTCCCTTAGAGTGTCCACAGCCTGTCCAGTCGCGGTCACAGTTACAGCCCGCCTCCCCCCTACCTGCTCCTTCTCCCTACACTGGTCCTACTGGAGGTCTTGCTGAGCGTCGTGAGCCTGCGTCTCGTCCTGCGTCGCCTGTTCGTGCTGCTCGCACTAGTGGTCGTGCTTCGCGTCCGCGTCCTCCTGCGGTCCCAGGCACACACCAGATGGCACTGCGTCCTTCCACTGCTCCTCTGCGTGTCCCGTTGCCGTCTCCTCCAGAGTCCTCTCTTCCTGTTCTTGCTGACCCAGAGTCTGACTCTCTTCGTGCTGCCTGTCCTACAGTCACGCGTCTCCTAGCTACTGTTGTCACTGACCCTTCCTTTGAGTCCACTGCTGCGTCTGCCCTAGTTGCTGAGCTTGTCGACTTGCTGCTCGCTGTCGTCTCGACTACTCTGCTAGTCTTGTTGCTGAGTCTGAGTCTGTCTGTCCTCCGTCCGTCGGGGGTGAGTGTGCTCTTAGCACGGACGTCCTTGAGGACAGGCAGGAGGAGTTCCAGTGTTTTGCTGCTGCTTTGCCTCATCTCGTGTCCACGCTGATTGCCCCTGAGGGAGACCCGGATGCACCAGACATCCCGACTCCTCGATCGTACGCTGAGGCGATCGAGGGTCCCTACTCCTCACAGTGGCAGTCAGCCATGGACGCAGAGATGGCTTCCTGGAAGTCCACAGGCACCTACGTCGACGAGGTTCCCCCACCTGGGGCGAACATCGTCAGTGGCATGTGGATTTACAGGGTGAAGCGGCCGCCGGGTTCTCCTCCTGTCTTCAAGGCGAGTTACGTGGCTCGAGGCTTCAGTCAGCGGCAGGGAGTTGACTACTTTCAGACCTTCTCTCCCACCCCGAAGATGACCACTCTTCGGGTGCTGCTGCACATAGCCGCTCAGCGTGACTACGAGCTTCACTCTCTTGACTTCAGCACAGCTTTCCTGCAGGGCAGCCTGCACGAGGAGATCTGGCTGCGCCGCCCACCTGGCTTCACTGGGTCGTTTCCTCCTGGTACCCAGTGGAGCCTCCGGCGGCCAGTCTACGGTCTCCGCCAGGCGCCCCGTGAGTGGCACGACACACTGAGGACTACACTTGCGGCTCTTGGGTTTGCTCCTTCTACAGCCGATCCGTCGCTGTTTCTGCGCACCGACACCTCTTTGCCGCCGTTCTACATCCTCGTGTACGTCGACGACTTGGTCTTTGCCACTGCTGACACTGCTGGACTCGCCCACGTGAAGTCCGAGCTGCAGAAGAGACACACGTGCACAGACCTGGGTGAACTGCGCAGCTACCTTGGCTTGCAGATCACCCGGGACAGAGCACAGCGCACCATTACCCTGACTCAGTCACACATGGTGCAGCAGGTCCTTCAGCGCTTCGACTTCACGTACTCCTCGCCTCAGGCCACTCCTCTGTCTACTCGCCACTCGCTCTCAGCTCTGCCTTCGGATGAGTCCGTAGAGCCGAGTGGCCCGTACCCAGAGCTTGTTGGCTGCCTCATGTACCTGATGACCTGCACTCGACCTGACCTTGCATACCCTCTTAGCATCTTGGCACACTATGTTGCTCCTGGGAGACACCGACCAGAGCACATGGCTGCAGCGAAGAGGGTGTTGCGCTACTTGTGCAGTACGTCGGGCATGGGGCTAGTGCTTGGAGGGTGACGTCGAGTGGTCCTCACAGGTCACGCAGACGCTTCTTGGGCTGACGACCAGGCTACGCAGCGGTCGTCACAGGGTTACACCTTCAGCCTTGGCTCCGGCTCTGTTTCGTGGCGGTCTACCCGCTCGTCTTCTGTTCTCGGCTCCAGCTGTGAGGCTGAGATCTACGCGGGGGCCATGGCTGCACAGGAGCTACGCTGGCTCACCTACCTGCTGACTGACCTAGGAGAGCCGCCTCGTTCTCCTCCAGTTCTGTACGTAGACAACAAGGCCATGCTGGCCTTGTGTCGGGAGCACAGACTGGAGCACAGAACGAAGCACATTGCTCTTCGCTACTTCCTTGCTCGTGAGCTGCAGCAGCGTGGTCAGCTGCGCCTTGCTTACGTGGCCTCTGAGGCCAACACTGCTGATATCTTTACCAAGGCACTTCCGCCTGGTGATCATCAGCGCTTCTGTACGATGCTAGGTCTTGTGCCTACTTGGCCTCACTTGCTCACTTCTTGACCTTGCTTGTACTGTGATCTTTCTATACCTGCACTTGCCTGTTTACCTTTATATATGATCTTGCATGTGAACTGGCCTTTTGGCCTTGCTCTTGTGCTCGGATTGTGTGGTGACGTTGTGATCCACCCTGAGCTTGCTTTGCTTTGCTTGACTGGTCTTGTGACCTCTTGTTCTCCCCCACTTTGCCTATGGGGGTGTGTCAAACTTATATGCTATAGTCTGTGTAGGTTGTAGTGGGGTAGACTATATGGGGTACAACATTTCTAGGTTTTCCTACTTGTACCCACCTGCTTGCTAGTTCATTCATTCCTCATTCTTCACAAACATGTCGCTTAGTCGTGTATGGCATAGCTGGACATTTTGCTTTTTTGTGTCTTGTGATGACCAAATGTACACGATGTGCGCATTCTATGCAGAATTGGTGATTTTTGTGCACGAGCATCGTACACCGTTCTAGGTGCGTTGTCCAATGCGATGCGAAATGCCAATAGTGGGGGATGCATTTTGGTGCTACCGCACCATCGCTGATGTGATAGGAGTTATTGCCAACACATATGTATGTACACTTGACTGCGGTCAACACAAGGAGGATATGAAATAAAGATATGGCACGTACCCCACAATCCTTCAACTGATCGTTACAGTAGAAAACCATGCATGAGATTATTATGTCGGTTGCCGAACACTACAAATAATGCTCGGGTTTGAGCAAATTCAAATGATGCTCGGGTTTGAGCAAATTCAAATGATGCTCGGGTTTGAGCAAATACAAATGATGCTCGGGTTTGAGCAAATTTATCAAATAAGTGGAGAATAGCCCATTTGGCAAATAGCAATTTTAATTAATAAGAGACGTCGCATTTGACTTTGGTGCTTGTTCTATAAAAACTTCTCCGTACTGGGCACCATGTGCTTGTCCTATGGTCGGAAGGAGGAGCACGAGGAGGAGCAGGAGGGGCAGGAGGAGTGGAAGAAGGAGGGGCGGGAGGAGTGGAAGGAGGAGGGGCAGGAGGCGGGGTAGGAAGTGGAGCAAGAGGAGGGCAGGAGGGGGGAAGGAGGAGGGGAAGGCGGAGGGGCAAAAGGGGGGGCAGGAGAAGGGGCAGGAGGAGGGGCGAGAAGAGGGGATGGAGGAGGGGAAGGAGGAGGAGGAGGAGGAGGAGGAGGAGGAGGAGTGTTAACGGGAATGGAGTGTTGGCCCCGCCCTCGCTTGGGCAACGCCGACAACTTAGTTGGATGTACGGGAGTAGCAGCCGACCGTTCACAGTGGGAGAGCTGCTCGACAGGCTTCGTCGAGCTGCAGGGGACCGCTGTGGTGTTGCTGTCGACTAGGGAGCTCGACAGCTGCAACTGACTGGTCTGGGCGACGGGTGGGCCGTCGACCAGGAGGTGCAGTTCGACCGGGAGGTCGACGGAGCAGTCTGTCGACCTGCAGTTTGACCGGGAGGTCGACGGAGCAGTCCGTCGACCTGACAAGTGAGCAACGGTCTACGAGGGGAGCTCGGCAACAACAGCTGACAGCTCTGGTTGATGGAAGGGGTCCGTCGACCAGGGGGTAGCTCGACGGGAGTTGTGGTCGACCAGGGGCACCTAGTGGCCGACCAGAGGGAGCTGTGGTTGATCACGGGCACCTGGTGGTCGACCAGAGGGAGTTGTGGTCGGCCAGAGGCACCTGGTGGTCGACCGAAGGCACTGGTGGTCGACCAGAGCACCTAGTGGTGTCCAGGTCGACCGGGTAACCTGCTCGAAGAGTTCTGCGAAGGCACACGAACGTCGTCGAGGTCGATGTGGCTCATCAGGCGCAGACAACAACCGACAGATGCACAACGATGCAAGTCAGGCCAATCGTTTGCGCGCACCTGCGAGCGTGCGCACTGCTGCCACCTACGGGTGCAACGCTGGACAGCCGCACTGCTGCAGCATTGGCACGCCGTCGACCTGCTGTATTGGCAGGCCGCCCTTCTGTAGTGTTGGCGCGGCTCCTCTACGCAACGCTCGCAGGCGGTCGACCAAGCTGTGCTGGCGGTCGACCAGGCTAGCTGCAGAGTTGCTAGGTGCCTGATGTAGTCATTGTTGTTATTGCTTGTTCAATCATTATGAAATTCCAACTTTGCTAGTGAAACTCTTGCCAGCTTCTCCTGTGAATGTGCAAGTGCTAAGGAACACAAGCAAAGCTACGATTACTCTTAGTAGTTCGTGCCTAACCCCCCGTAGTCTAGCTCACTACCTTTGTAGAGTGAGTCTCCGCATGGTGTGGTGAGCGTAGACGCCCCCCCAAAATACCTTCAGATAGGAGCCATCTTTTGCACCTACTAAGTCGTTCGTAGGCCTGCAGCAGCGATAGTCACCATGGTCGACCCCGTAGTTGATGCAGGCGTAGCGGACACCTTGGAGGCACGTTCGGCTGACGAGCGGAGACGCCACGTGGATGGCCACCAAGGGACGATCCTTTTGGTGATCGTCGAGTTGGGCATCCGGTCGCAATGGGCGATGGAACACCCTTCCCGTCCTGCATCTCCTCGACTGGTGCGCAACAAAGGTGGCGTCGACGACGAGGTCGACGGTGGTGCACGAGTCAGCGGCAGCGAAGGCACGAAGCAGAGAGGGGTGATCAAGGTCGACGGTGGTGTCGACGGGATTCACGCGCGAGCGCAGCGGTCGACGGCGGCTGCAGGCGGCTCGCGTACCATCCTCGATGGTCGACGTCGCTCTCCTCTACAAAGCGGTGGAGGGCTCTCGGCGACGGCGCACGTGACGGCGGGTGGGATTGCACCAGCGTATGGCTACTTCAAGTTCTCGCGGGACCGGATCACCGTCGCACCGCTGCAAGGTCAACGGGACCTTATCACTCGGAGGGACTCGATCGAACCTCAGCTGGAGGTCGCCGGGCTGAAGGGCATCGCCGACTACACAGTGCCAATTCCGCATGTGGACTATGTCAAGCTGCACGGGAAGTTTTGTGCAGCTCACTTGCTCACCTTCATGGTTATCTCGAGGTGCTGCTCGCCGGTGGTGCGGCTGGCGCTCAGAAGCTGTCGAGAGCGACTGGATGCTGGTCACCAGGCATGGCACCTTCGTCCTGTCGACGTACCAAGTCAGGGACGACTAGTACATCGGACAGCTGGAGGAGAAGATGACACACATTCAGATGGGCGAGCAGGAGTCGACGACGGACTACTGCAATTGTGCTCGACGGATCCTGGCGGAGATGCGGATGGCGGGCGCCGAATACTCGATGGCGTCCTACATCACCCACATCGTCAAGGGCCTGCCGCGCGGCTACAACCTCATGAAGAGTATGATGATGGTGCCCGGCACGCGTGAGTCCCTTGACGGGGACTCCATCACCAACTACATCCTTCAAGACGAGGCGATGCAAGAGGCCGAACAGCCCACGGAGCTCCTTCCACAGGCAAACTACGCTGCACCGACGAGGCTGAATTTGAAGCAAGGGCAGCGCGGGAAGCCGGGCGGAGGTGGTAGCAGAGGTGGGCGGTCGACGAAGGACGTCGACGAGAAGAGGTCGACGCAGGACAAGGGCCGTGGAGGTGGTGGTCGACGGCGGGAGTGCTGGATCTGCCACGACCCCGACCACCTATCCTACGAGTGCCCTGACCGCGACGACCGCGACAAGAACGACAATAAGGGAGGCCGTGGCCGGTCGACCAGCCGTCGCCCCCATCGAGATGCAAAGCCGCGCAAGGAGAAGTAGGCGTCATTGACGAAGGACGTTGACAACTCCAGCGGCAAGGGCCGAGGCGACGGGGAGGCGTCGTGCTCGATGGTCGGCGTGGTGGAGACGACAGTCCCGCTGGCACCGGAGGCTGGCGAGGACTTCCATGCGGTGGCGGCAGCTGTGCAGGCCAACCCGATGGCGGTGTTGCTCGATAGCAGGTGCTCCCACCACCTGATGGAGACGAAGGCGGTCTTCGTCAACATGGTGCAGAGCGACGGTATGAAGCACGTGCGTGGATTCAACGGGCCGCTGCAGCCTGTCGAGGGTCGCGGAACCGTCGCTCTGCAAGGGGAGGCCGGGAAGCGGGTCCTCATCCTTGATGTGCTCTACGTTCCGGGCGTAGAGGCAAACCTGCTATCTGCTGGCCAACTGATGGAGAGCGGAGTGCAGCTGCAGGGCGACGGCGACGAGATGCTGCTCGTCGCCACGACCGGGGAGGTGCTCGGTCGAGCACGCTACACCGGACGAGTCCTTTGCACCGACCTTCGCCCCTGCTCGACGTGGTCACCGACGACCGAGGTGGTGGCTCCGCGGACGATCGTCTCGGCGACGAAGTCGACCCCTGACCGGTTGCATGCGAGGCTCGCGCACGTCAGCGTCAACACGATCAAGAGCTCGGCGAAGCATGGAGTTGCTGTTGGGCTCAACATCACGCCATCGACCGGAGCAGACCCGCCGTGTGTCTCGTGCATCGGAGGAAAGCTGGCGCAACACACCTTCCCCGACAAGTGCTCGGACGCCGAGGAGGCACTGGTTGTCGAGGATGGCAGCTTGTACTTCCTGCTGCTGAAGGATCGCCATACGCGGTTCGTGTGGGCAATGCGAGTCACTAAGAAGAGCGATGTGCTACAGGAGTTGCAGAGGTGGCTGGTGCTGGTGGAACGGCAGACAAAGAAGTCGGTGCTGTTGCTCCGCTCAGACTGAGGAGGAAAGTTTCTTGGAAAGGACTACACTAGCTTCGTCGATGAGAAGGGCATCGTCCACGACTTGACGTGCCCCTACACTCCGCAGCAAAACGGCATGGCTGAGCAGGAGATGCGCACGGTCGTCGAGTCCGTGCGGACGATGCTGCTGCACATGGGCGTGCAACACCACTGGTGGCACCTCGCTCTACGACAAGCTGTCTGGGTGCGCAACTGCTTGGAGCGGTCGACGACGCCGCCAGGGACGACGCCGTACCAGCTGCTCACCGAGAAGAAGCCCGACCTCACGTTGGCGCGGGTGTGGGGCTGCATGGTGCAGTTCATGATTCCCGAGCAGCAGCGTAGTGGGAAGCTGGCGCCGAAGGCTCTCTGGGGGCTCCTGGGTGTGTCGCTTGAGAGCAAGGGCTGGGAGGTGCTGGACTTGACCGACAACAATGCGGTCACGTCCGTCGAGGTGATTTTCTACGAGACGCTATTGCTGGAGGTGTGGAAGGCGTAGTATGGGCCGGCGTCGGGGCGAACGCAGGCACATCCGCCGACAGAGACCTCGATGGCGACGGTCCCACTGCTCACCGAAGTCGACGAGCCTGGTGATGAGGACGTTGTGGAAGTTCTTCCACCTCCCCCTGTTCTTGCTCCCCCCTCCCCCGTCGCAGATCGGTCTGCGTCGACGCCTGTGTCGACCACCGGCGATGAGGGGAGCCTTGAGGCGTCGCCTCGCTTGAGGAGGAGGAGGAGGAGGAGGAGGAGGAGGAGGAGGAGGAGGAGGAGGAGGAGGAGGAGGAGGAGGAGGAGGAGGAGGAGTGTTAACGGGAATGGAGTGTTGGCCCCGCCCTCGCTTGGGCAACGCCGACAACTTAGTTGGATGTACGGGAGTAGCAGCCGACCGTTCACAGTGGGGGAGCTGCTCGACAGGCTTCGTCGAGCTGCAGGGGACCGCTGTGGTGTTGGTGTCGACCAGGGAGCTTGACAGCTGCAACTGACTGGTCTGGGCGACGGGTGGGCCGTCGACCAGGAGCTGTTGTTTGACCGGGAGATCGACGGAGCAGACTGTTGACCTGCAGTTCGACCGGAAGGTCGACGGAGCAGTCCGTCGACCTAATAAGTGAGCATCGGTCGACAAGGGGAGCTCAGCGACAACAGCTGACAGTTCTGGTTGACAGAAGGGGTCCGCCGACCAGGGGGTAGCTCAATGGGAGTTGTGGTCAACCAAGGGCACTTGGTGGTCGACTAGAGGGAGCTGTGGTCGATCAGGGGAACCTGGTGGTCGACCAGGGGGCTTGGCGAGCGGATTCTTTGGGACCTCCACGAGGATAGGGATGTCTACAACGAGATGTGGCAAATCCCTGTGGTCCCCATGCCTAAGGAGAGGCAAGTGGCAGCAAGCATCAGCACCAAGGGTGAAGCGGTTGGTAGCGGCGATGGCGCGAACGGTCGCGCTAAGGAGATAAAGTCCAAGAAGTGCAATCTTGGAGGGACCAGCAAGCTCGGTGAACATGAGGAGAGTGGTGCAGCAGCTCAGAAGCAGCACAAGGGTGAGGAGAACCCCAAGGCAGCAGCGGAGGAGGAGTACGGAGAGAACATGTGGGGCACTATTGCGAGTGCGGCATTCTCCAATCCGACTTCGGCTACGGGGGAGTGTGATTGGCTCACCTTGCATCGGCGAATGGGGCATGTGGCCCTGCCCATCTTGCAGCAGCTAGTGAAGAATGAGATGGTTGCTGGCATACGTGTGAAGGGGGAGCCCGATGAGGTACTTGGCTGCCCGACGTGCATGCAAGCCAAGTTCACCCGTTTCCCGTTCTCTAGTTCGGAGGCAACGGCTAAGGCACCACTTGATGAGGTGGTGATGGACGTGGTGGGCCCCCTGAAGCTTGGAGCTGCTGGAGCTGAGTACTTTCTCACCATTGTGGACGTCTACACTCGCATGACTTGGGTGTACGTGCTGTCCAAGAAGAGTGACGTGGCTGAAACGGTGAAGACCGATTGGTTGCCGATGGTGGAGCGGCAACAAGACCGGCTAGTGAAGGCAATCCGCACCGATCGAGGGGGAGAGTTCTTGAGCAAGGAGTTTGGATTGTGGCTGAAGAAGAATGGCATAAGGCACTCCCTTACCATGCCATACTCCCCTGCAATGAACGGCATCGCCGAGCGAGCGAACCGGACAATCACGGAGACGGCGCGCGGGTTGCTCATTGAAGCCGGGCTACCCGAATATTTCTGGCCTGATGCGGTGCGGAGTGCATGTGTGGCCAAGAACAGAGCTTTGACTCATGTGGGAGCAGACAAATGGGTGCCCTATGTGGAGTGGATTGGAAGGAAGCCAAAGGTGGATATGCTTCGGGTGTTCGGGTGCATGTGCATGGCGCTCGTGCCTAAGCATCTTCGGCACAACAAGCTCGGTGCCAAGGCGATATGGGCTGTGCACTTGGGCATGGCTCAAAACAGCAAGGGGTGGCTTCTTTGGGACCCATTCACCAAGAAATTCTTGGTGAGCAGGGACTGCAAATTCATGGAGAATCTGATGTACAAGGATTGGAAGGCGGAGAATGAGGCGAAGATAGGCGTGCGGTTGGGGGACGTGAAGAGTTCCGGTTTGGAGCATGTGGAGCTGCCCTTGGAGCTGAGCAGCGGCAGCACCACCACAAGGCAATCTTCCCTTGTGAATGGGGGAGAGGAGGCCAAGGATGCAGAGGAAGAAGAGGAGGAGGTTCAGCAAGTGAGCGAGCGTGCACCGACACTTCCTTCTCGCACTACGAGTGCTCCACGGATCCGAGTCACCCCGCAGCAACGCCAAGGCCTTCATGTCCCTGCAGCTGAGGAAGAAGGAAGGGGCAAAAGGAGAATCCAAGCCCCAAATAGGCTGACCTATGAGGCACTGGGAAAGCCAGCCAAGTCAGCCTTGGCCGGAGCGGCACTTATAGTTGGAGAAGACGAGGAGAGTGACTACGAGGAGTGTGCCTTCGCGTTCTTCTCTCCGGTGGAGATGCCGGGGGAACCAGCAACTCTCAAGGAGGCCTTGGAGAGTAGTGATGCTGAAGAGTGGAAGAAGGCAATGGAGAGTGAGCTGAAGAGCATTGAGGAGAACGGCACATGGGAATTGGTGGAGCTACCGGAGGGGCGTAAGGCGATTACGTCCAAGTGGCTCTTCAAGATCAAGTCCGACGCCGACGGCAAGATCGAGCGCTACAAGTCTAGGCTTGTGGCAAAGGGGTACCAGCAGAAGGAGAAGGTGGACTATAAGGAGTTGTTTGCTCCTGTGGTGAAGCCGACGACGCTGCGAACCCTACTCGCGGGAGCTGCCATCAAAGGATGGGTGGTGAATCAAATGGATGTCACAACGGCATTCCTCAATGGCGTCCTTGAGGAAGAGATTTTCATGGCGCAGCCAGAGGGGTTTGATGATGGTAGTGGCAGAGTTTTGAGGCTGAAGAAGGCCCTTTATGGACTGAAGCAGGCCCCTAGGCAGTGGTACTTGAAGCTGCGAGGAGTTTTGGAGGAGATCGGCTTCACTCCCTCAACGGCCGATCACTCCTTGTTCATGCTTGGCGAGGGGGAGCAGAGGAGTTTCATGGTGGTTTATGTGGATGACATCCTCATTTTCTCACCCTCTTCTGACCTTGTGAAGGAGGTGATGCTGAAGCTTCAAGACAAGTTTAAGTGTAAGGCCCTTGGTGACGTCAACTTCTACCTTGGGCTTCACATTGAACGTGATGTGGAGAAGCGGTGCATGCGGGTGCATCAACGGAAGTACCTGGAGGCATTGGCTGCCAACTTTGGGCAGAGTGAAGGCCATGTGGCTACACCCTTTCCCTCTGGTTTCAAGTGTGTGAAGGGACCAGAGGAGGAGAGCGTTGGTGAAGAGGAGAGGCGCCGTTTTCACTCGTTGGTGGGCAGCCTCATGTACGCGGCGGTAAACACCCGACCGGACGTCGCGTTTGCTACCGGACAGTTGGCTAGGGTTGTTCAATGCCCTAATGAGGAGCAGGTAGCAGCTGGAATGAGAGTGGCCAAGTATCTTGGCCAAACACCGACTGTTGGGCTGCAATATTCGGCGGCGGCGCAAAGGCGCCAAAAGGGCGCGGATGGTGTTGAACCCGGGCGTTTGTTCCTCACCGCATTCTCGGATGCTTCTTTTGCATCAGAACCAGAGGACATGACAAGTGTTGGAGGGTTCATTTGCTGTGTTGGTGGAGGCCCAACTGCTTGGGAGAGCAAGAAGCAGGTGGATCAAGCATTGAGCTCGGTGGAGTCCGAGTATATGGCACTCTTCCGTGCCGTACGAGAGATTGTGTGGCAGCGGCGTTTGTTGGCTGAATTGGGGGAGGAGCAGCAAGGACCTACCCCACTCTACTGTGACAGCCAAGGTGCCATTGCTCTTGCTAAGAACCCTGTGTTGCATGGCCTCACCAAGCACATGAGGGTGAAGTGGCATTGGACGAGGAGCATGGTGGCCGCGGGTGAAGTTGAGTTGCACTATGTGAAGACGACAAGGCAGCCAGCTGACATGATGACCAAGAGGCTGGTGGAGCAGCATCATTGGAAGTGTTGCAAGCTGGCTGGGATGGCTCTGAACTGAGAGAGCAAGATCCTAAGGCCAACAATCCGAGGGGGAGTTTGTTGGTGCAACCCTACGGTTTGCACTCGGCTTGTTGTCCGTGTGCGTGAATGTGTGTGTGTATGGAATGGTATGAGGGCATGGGATAATGTATATTTCATGCTTATAATTGTGTGTGAATGTTGAGTCATGATGTCGAGTGTGTGTGTCGAGTCAATAGCGAGTTATCGCTAGACGCGTGTTACGCGGTCGTTTGTGTCTCGCGCGCGGTTTCTATTTTGTCGTGCGCGGTTTCTATTTTGTCCTGTGTCGAACGTTCGGCGTGTCGCAGGTGTGTGCAGCAGACCCATCAAGAACTCAAGGATGAGTTTGTGATGAAGAGCCCGAGCCTTGGTGTCAAGCCTCAAGTGATTTCGAAGCTCGCCAAAAGGGTACACCTCAAGATATTGAAGATAGTTACATTACTTTGTGTAGTGTAACATTTCACTTGGTGTAGGCCCTAGTGAAGGGTAGTTTCGAGACCCTTCGTGGTTGGGGACAGTGTGGCACTGTTCCACATCACTGTACCTCGGCTCTTGGGGTTTGTAGGAGCTGGGAGTCATTCCCAACTCGTAAATCTTCCTATCTTGTGTTCTAAGACTATAGTGGCTGCCATAGTACCGTTCGTTCAAACCGACGTTGTGTCGTCAATTCTTTATGAAATCGTGCAATCTAAATTGCTTATTGTAGGCGACGTCAAGACGCTCCAGATCCAATTTGAATCAAGTCATTTGCAGCTGTGAGCAGAACGCTATCAACGTTTGAAGCCGCTGTGCAGAAATCCGTCTGTGCACTCTATCTTTCGTTTTAGGCACATTCAAGGCTATTGTGACTATAACACAAAGTATTTATTTGTCACTGTTGATAAATGCAACTATATGTGTGACTAAACGGTACACCCACCTCATCGCATTGACTCGGCAGTGTTGCTCACACCAAAACTCTAGACTGATATATAAACCATTTCAAGCCTATGGAAATGTACGCCTACGATACATTTCCAGCTATCGTCATAGGTGCCTTTCATACCCAATAGGCCCTTTTTGTTCTTAGTATCCCATAGTTTCTACCCCAACATAGCAACGCCCATTACCTCAGAGCAGACCCCCTAGTCTCTATGTTGATTTGTCACCGTCCTCTCTGTTTCCCCTGCTTGCTCATTGGCTGCATTGCGGGAGCAACCCGCTCACCCTGATCTGCCACATCTATCTGCCCTTTGTCAGCAGCACCGGGAGCATTATTGCTTCTCTCATGCCTTCGCTCACATCTTTTGTTTACGACGTCCGTGCTGTCCTCATAAAAGCCACTCAGTATTTAGTTACCTATCAATCGTGAGTGAGGGACATGCCTAGTGGAAGAATGATAAAGTGTAACCCACAGCACTGAGAATGGGCCAATATGGTGTTGAGAGCCTGTTCACAATTGATGCGTTGAATTGTCATTTGCATATCCTGCCTATGGCTACTAGTGGACTGTTTAGTCAAGCTATCATGGCTGGTGTTGTACCCTTTCTGTCAAAGGTCCACTGGTGATCCCCGATTGATCCTAGGAAAGGGTTACAGGCACGTCGGCCTTGGGGGTTATGGGCGCACTCACCCACTACAAATATAAGCCCTTTTTCCCAGTGGTTAGTGGTTGGGATTCTGGCATGGTATCAGAGCGAAAGTCTCGGGTTCGAATCCCGGTGTGTGCACTTCGGGCATCCCAGTGCGGGGGGTTGTCAAAGGTCCACTGGTGATCCCCGATTGATCCTAGGGAAGGGTTACGGGCACGTCGGCCTGGGGGGTTATGGGCGCACTCACCCGCTACACAAACAAGTTATTTTATCCCAGTGGTTAGTGGCTGGGATTCTGACACTTTCGTCTTTCTCCTTACCTATATCTTGCCTATAGTGAACCTCTCCATTCTCGTTCTCCTTTGCCAATGCTCTCGCCACTCTCCTTCCAAGCGTAACCTAATCTCTTAAGACTTCAAACACGAGGGTGGTGAAGATGGAGCACTGCTTGAGAGTGCACAACACAGTAGCACAACTCTGTTAAAAAACGTTGTTCAAGAAAATCGCAATGCACCATGTACAAACATTCTAGACCAAGGCTTCACCATTCTTCACCCATGCACTGTCTTGAAGAGCATGGCTGTTAGGCCCTTTGGCCTAAATCCGCTAAAGATTAGCGGGGTCGACTAAGTCGAGGATGAAAACGCGGCGGAATACTTTGACGAAAGAACTATTGGCGAAATAGGCGAAGATGTTACTGAGTAATTGAAGAGTTGAATGAGAATCGGTTCATATGAGGGAATACAAGCAAGGTTTAAGTAGCATGCAAGAGCGATTGTTGAAAAGTACTTCGTGGGACTAGAAAGTAGAAGGCAAGAAAGCTAGAGTGCCACGTGGCACTAGGAAATCTTGGAAATCTTGGATGAGTTGGATGAAGATAAGGTTGGGATGAGGTTGGGGGACTGTTTAGGGTAAAATTGTTAGAGACTAAGGACGGAGTCTATGAAGATTAGGAGCCAAAATATCTCAACATCGTTGGGCCTAGTTTCTGAACAGAAAAGTCGAGTTCACAAGAAACGCCGTCGACGAAAAGTGCACTGTCAAAACTTCACTAAACTCATATACGCTATAGCCCTACTCCGTGGCTACAATTCCCAAGTTGAAACGTATCAAGAGGTGAAGTAAATCTCGACTTATCAATTTCGGCGCACAGGGGGGTATGCTGCCATAAGAACTTAACTCAATCACAAAGTTCACACAAGTTCACACAAGAGAATTAGAGTAGCACTAAACCAGGTGGAAGGGATAAGGAGGACGAGAGGGAAGGTCCCAAGAGAGTCCCCAACCAAGGAAACCCCATGCCACACAATTCCCTTCCCCATAGGCAACCCAACTTTGACCTTTGTCACTATCCCAACCTCCACAATCCACCTCAACCCAACTTGGCCACACTTGCCAACCTGGTTTGGTTTCTCCCAACCATTTGGCAGCAACTACAGTAGAAAAGACGAATTTCCCAACCCCCAAAAGTCTGTACCCCATATTGAGTCAACCCCACAACTTCCCATAGTCACCACAACCAAATATCAGAAGCATACGAACTCCAACGTTCGTAACTTTCTAGTTCGTGCTCCGATTGAAGCGATACTTGGTTCCTCGGAAAGCTCTTGAGCAGAGGAGTCACTTCAGATATCTGCTCAAGCCAAATAACATTCACACACACACTCAGAAAAACCAAACCGCACAAAACACAAATTCTTGCACGCACTCACAACACGCATGTAACGCACGAACATATGATGGGAGGCAGACAGACGTGAATGCGAATGGTAGCATCACTCAACAAACTCCCCCTCTGGCTGCCAACCATCATCCCACATGCCATAGCTCAAGCATGCATCCTCAATTCACACTCATCCCAGCAAGCTTCATGCCCTTCCAATGCTCAGATTCAGCCAGGCGCTTGGTGAGAATGTCAGCCGCCTGCTGATGGGTCTTCACAATCTCCAGCCGCACCTCCTTGTCCAGGAGCCTCCTCACCCAGTGCCACTTAGGCCTGATGTGTTTGGTCAGCCCATGAAGACAAGCATTCTTCGCTAGCTTCACCGCCGACTCATTGTCACAGAAAATCACAGTCGGCTCCCTCTGACCAACTCCAATCTCCTCCAACAAACGCCTCAGCCACACCACCTCCTTTGCCCCATGATGCAGGGCCATGTACTCTGTCTCACACGAGGACTGCCCCACCTCATTCTGCTTCTTACTGCGCCAGCTCACTGCACCACCTCCGAACAGGCACACATAGCCTCCAATGCTGGTGCCATCCGCTTTCACCGAGTTGAAGCTAGCGTCAGTGTAGCAGGTCAGGAGCATCTCCCCCTTGCTCAAATCAGCTGCACTCCTCTGCAGCCTCTGCCTCACAGCACTGTACTCCAAACCCACTGATGTCGTTGCACTCACATAGCGGACCAACCTCTTGGCCGCTTCCAGCTGCTCATGACTGGGGCGTGAAACCACACTGGCAAGCCTGGATGTTGCAAAGGCAATGTCAGGCCGTGTGTGGTTAGCCGCATAGTTGAGTGCCCCAACCATGGAATGAAAAAGTTTCCTGTCACTCTCACCCACCACCTCCTCATCAGCACAGGGCTCCACAGTGAACCCCGAAGGCAGTGGGGTGGCTGGCTTTCCTCCATCTTGCAGCCCATACTTCTCAGCCAGCCCCTCACAATACTTTCTCTGGTGCAACCTCAACACTCCCTTGTCAAGGTCCCTCTCCACATGCATCCCTAAATAGTACTTCACATCTCCCATCTTGGAGCACTTAAACTGCATCTCCAGCATCTCCTCCACATGCTCAATCATTGCAGATGACTCAGAGAAGAGCAGGATGTCATCCACATACACCAGGAGCATGAGAAACTGCTCCTTCTCCTGCAGCAGGAACAAGCTGTGATCACACTCACTCTTCTTGAAACCCCCAGCCAGCAGAGTCTCCTCTAACTTGTGGTACCATGCACGAGGAGCCTGCTTCAGGCCATAGATGGCCTTCTTCAGCCTGCACACCCTGCCGCTCCCATCATCCAAACCCTCAGGCTGTAACATGTACAGCTCCTCCAGAATGATCCCATTGAGGAAGGTGGTGGTGATGTCCATCTGCTTCACCCGCCATCCACGGTTTGCTGCCATTGCCAATGACACCCGAAGTGTTGTGCCTTTCCCCACAGGAGCATAGAGCTCGTTGAAGTCCTTTCCCTTTGTCTGCTGAAACCCCTTAGCCACAAGCCTTGACTTGTAGCGGGTCAGCGCCCCATCAGGTCCGTACTTGTGCCTGAAAATCAGCTTGGAAGAAATGGCCTTCTTCCCAGGTGGCAGCTCACACAGCTCCCACGTCTCATTCTCTAGCAGAGAATCATACTCCTCCTTCACACTCTGCTTCCACTTTTCAGCATCGGGCCCGCTCAATGCCTCAGCTAGCGTCTTGGGCTCAGGGACGGCTGCCCAGTAGCAGTGTGCTATCTCATCCTCATCACACTGCTCAGCCACACTCCCAGCCCTTACCACCTTTGGCTTGCCACTGCTTGCATAGGTCAGCCTGTTAGGAGGGCGCACATCCCTCCTAGGACGGTCAGCCGTACGTCCGGCACCTTGTGGAGCACCTTGCTCCTCCTGCTGCTGCGGCTGCTGCTGCTGTTGCTGCTGCTGCTGCTCCTCCACCTCAGGTTCTCCCCCATCCTCTGTCACCCCAGAGATCTCATTCTCAGAGACAGAAACCTCCACTTGCCTTGAAGGCCGCTGCACCTCATCGGCCTCGACAATTAGCGGTGTCGTTGGAAGCTTCTGCTGCTGCTGCTGCTTCCACTCCTTGTAGTACAAGGACTCAAGGAACTTCACATCCCTTGACACAGTCAGCTGCTGGCTGGTCAAGTCCCAAATCAGCCAGCCCTTGTGATCCTTAGCAAGCCCCAAGTGCACACCCCATCTCCCAGAAGCTTCCAGTTTTCCCTCTTCTCCTTCGGTACATGAAACACCACCATGCAGCCATAAGTTCTCAGCATGTTGACTGCAGGCGCACTCCCATACCACTTGGTGTAGGGGACCCATTGCTTGTCCCCCACAGTCGCCAGCACCCGGTTCTTCACAACAACGACCTGCCGCAGTGCTGTCACCCAAAACGGATCCGGCAGCCCTGCACGCCCAAGGAGAGTGCGAGCACCTTCCTGCAGGGTCCGGTTGAACCGCTCAGCCACGCCATTCTGCTGAGGGTTGTAAGGCACTGTGAGCTGATGCTGGATCCCCTTCCGCTTCAGCTCCTTCTCAAAATCAGCGCCGATGAACTCTCCTCCGTTGTCAGTGCGGATCACCTTCACCTTGTGTCCGCTTTCCCTTTGTGCTCTCGGCATCCACTCCTTAAGAACAGCCGCTGCCACCTCCCCCTTAGTCTTGAGAGGGTACACCCACACCGCACGCGTGTGGTCGTCCACAATTGTCAAGAAGTAGCGGCTGCCCGAGAGAGAAAGGGCCCTCGTGGGGCCCACCACATCCATGTGCACTAGTGCAAGTGGTGCCTTGGCTGGTCCTGTGCTGCTGCTGAAGGGAAACTTCGTGAATTTGGTCTCAAGGCAGGTAGGGCAGCTCCCAATCTCCTTTGCTCCCCCCTTCACCTCCAGCCCCTTCAAGCACCCATCCTTTACCAACTTCTGCAGCATAGGAATGTTCACATGGCACAGCCTCTCATGCCACGTCTCCCAATCAGCCTCACCACTCCCAGATGAAGCCTTTGCCCATGCAGCTGTCGCATCCACACCAGCAAGCACCTCACCATGTGGCTGCTGTGGCTGCTGCACCTTCTTGACTGCATCCAGGGCCCCAGCAGTTGGTGCAGTCTCCTCTCCTCCCGCAGTTGCTTTAGCCGCTGCCGCTGCCTTTGCCGTTGCTGGTGGTTTCCCCTTCCAAGGGATGATGGGCAGCTGCCACAGGTCCTTGATGCAGCTGCTCTTCTCCTCCAAGTTCCACAGCAGCAACTTCCCAAGCTTTGCACGGCAGCTGGTTGGGCCGAAGGTAACTTCAGCCTTGCTCTTCTGCAGCCGGCGCACAGAAAGAAGGTTAGCGGACAAACCTTCAACCAACAGCACATTCCCAAGCCCCACAAGCTCTCCATTGGCTCCCATCACCTTAGCATTCCCAACACCAATCACAGGGAGCAAAGCACCTGAAGCGGCAGCCACAAAATTGATCTTCCCAGGAGGTTTTACCTCATCAAGCAAATCTGCCCGTGGGGTCATATGACTCGTGCAACCTGAATCGATCACCCAATGAGTGAGGGGTTGCAGCTCACCCAGGTCTGTGCATGTGTGTCTCTTCTGTAGTTCCGACTTCACAAAGGTGAGTCCCTCAGTGTCAGCAGTGGCAAAGACCAAGTCGTCGACGTACATGAGGATGTAGAACGGTGGCAGAGAAGTGTCGGTGCGTAGAAACAGCGACGGGTCAGCAGTCAAAGGAGCAAACCCAAGAGCCGCAAGAGTCGTCCTCAGTGTGTCGTGCCACTCGCGAGGCACCTGGCGGAGACCGTAGACTGGCCGCCGGAGGCTCCACTGGGTACCTGCAGGAAACGACCCAGTGAAGCAAGGTGGGCGGCGCAGCCAGATCTCCTCGTGCAGGTTGCCGAGTGTCTTGCGGCCACTTTATCTCGTTTCGCATCCATGCTGCTTTGCCCTGAGGAAGACCCGGATGCACTTGACATCCCTATCCCGTGCTCTTATGCTGAGGCGATCGCGGGTGAGTATTCCTCTCAGTGGCAGACAGCCATGGACGCAGAGATGGCTTCCTGGAAGTCCACAGGCACCTACGTTGACGATGTTCCTCCTCCTAAGGCGAACATAGTCGATGGCATGTGGATTTTCATAGTGAAGCGGTCGTCGCGTTCTCCGCCTGCCTTCAAGGCGCGTTACGTTGCTCGAGGCTTCAGTCAGAGACAGGGGGTCGACTTCTTCCAGACCTTCTCCCCCACCTTGAAGATGACTACTCTTTGGGTGCTGCTGCACGTTGCAACACAGCGTGACTACAAGCGGCACTCCCTTGACTTCTCCACAGCTTTCTTGCAGGGAAGCCTTCACGAGGAGATCTGGCTGCGCCGCCCACCTGGCTTAACTGGGTCGTTTCTTGCGGGTACCCAGTGGAGCCTCCGGCGGCCAGTCTACGGTCTCCGCCAGGCGCCCCGAGAATGGCACGACACACTGAGGACTACACTAGCAGCTCTTGGGTTTGCTCCTTCCTCTGCTGACCCGTCGCTGTTTCTACGCACCGACACTACCCTGCCGCCATTCTACGTGGTCGTGTACGTCGCGGACTTGGTTTTTGCTACTGGTGACACTGAGTTGCTGGCCCTGGTGAAGGCGGAGCTGCAGGAAAGACACACCTGCACTGAACTGGGTGAGCTGCGTAGCTATCTTGGCTTGCAGATCACCCGGGACAGAGCACGGCGCACCATCACCCTGACTCAGTCACACATGGTGCACCAGGTCCTTCGGCACTTTGGCTTCCAGTACTCCTCGCCACAGCCCACTCCTCTGTCTACCGACCACTCACTTTCAGCTCCACCTTTGGACGAGTCCGTAGAGCTGAGTGGTCCATACCCAGAGCTTGTGGGTTGCCTCATGTACCTGATGACGTGCACACGACCTGACCTCTCGTACCCTCTCAGCCTCCTGGCTCGCTACGTAGCTCCCGGTAGACACCGAAAGGTGCACTTTGATGCTGCGAAGAGGGTACTGCGTTATTTGTGCAGTACATCGGGCATGGGGCTCGTGCTTGGAGGACAGGGTCCAGTGGTACTGACAGGACACTCCGACGCTTCTTGGGCCGACAACCAGGCGATTCAACGTTCGTCACAGGGTTACACCTTCAGTCTTGGCTCTGGTTCTGTCTCATGGAGGTCCACTCGTTCTTCTTCTGTGCTTGGTTCCAGCTGTGAGGCCAAGATCTACGCTGGGGCCATGGCTGCACAAGAGCTACGCTCGCTGACCTACCTGCTGACTGACTTGGGGAGGTGGCCTCGTTCTCCTCCGGTTCTGTACGTCGACAACAAGGCCATGCTTCCCTTGTGTCGCGAGCAGAGACTGGAGCACAGAACGAAGCACATTGCTCTTTACTACTTTCTTGATCGAGAGCTGCAGCAGCGTGGTCAGCTTCGTCTTTCTTACGTGGCCTCTAGGGCCAACACTGCTGACGTCTTCACCAAGGCCCTCGGGTCTGGTGATCTTCAGCGTTTTCGCACTGCTCTTGGGCTTCCGCCCGTTCTACCTCACCTGCTTGTCTCTTGATCTTAAACTTGTTGTACACTGATATCTATATTTATACCTGCATATTTCCTCTTGCTAGGTTGTGATCAGTGTACTGCCTTGCTATTATACCTCTGCATGTGAACTGGCCTTGTGGCCGCTTGCTTGTGCTCGGATTGTGTAGTGTTCTTGAGATCCACCCTGCGCTTTACTTTGCTTTGCTCTATTGTCTTGCTTGACTGGTCTTGTGACCGTCTTGTTGTCCCCCACTTAGCCTATGGGGGTGTGTCAAAGTATAATCTTACTTTTATGCTATAGTGGGGCACTCCTTATGGGGTACAGCACTTCTAGGGTTAGTACTTGTACCCCATCTCTTGCTAATCCAATCATTCCTGCACAGTTATTCGGACATCTTCCTCCTATCCTAGGTTTCTCATAAACCCAGGCTACTTCTGTTCTCAACACCTGGGCCCATCGTTCCACGTAAGCCTACTTCGCCCATACATCCCAACCACGAGTCAACTATTAGGCTGAGAAAAGCCCTTAGGATCTTTGCAGGACTAAACTCTGAGTAGGAACAATGTAATAGGGGAAGCGTTTGATGATAAGTCTGTGAACCACCTTGCGCTGGTATGTGAGGGCAAAGTTGATTGATTAAAAACAAAGAGATACAGGCTTTTATAAGAGTACAAGGGAATATGAAGGGTTGTAACTAATAACTGTTTTGCTGTTGCTGTTGCGGTTCGGGCAACTGCTCAATAACGAGTCAGTTGTTTGTCCTTGCTGTCGCGCTGTACTTGTCAGGTCAAAGGTCGCTGACCTTTGACTTTCGCGTAACCTCTAGCAGTTGTTCAACCTCCGAGGTTTGACTCGTCGATGCTTCGCAGTGTTTCGCTTCGTTTACGAGTTAGTGCTTCGACACGACAGAGGCGCTTAAATTACTTGTTTCCAACATCAACTACCAAGCCATTGCCCACCATCGATGAGGCGCTTGCATCGGATCCGATCGTCGACCCCGAGCAAATTATGAGCCATCTGATTCGCCACCCGCAAAAGATCTCAGAGGATCGAATTCCTCGTTCGATGGAAGGACCGCACCCCTACAGAAGACCAGGCCCCACGTTATCAGGGCAAAACATCCTGATTACCCTGAATTCAGGATGCCTCTATATATTTACCCTGTCATTTCAGAATAGTGTCAATTTTAACCCTGATGTCACTGGATGTTTTTATCTGAAATGACCTGAACATTCAGGATGGCCGTAGTGTTCTTCCCTGTAGCGTCAGGATGAATGTCGAGGCCTGCCCTGACGCGTTTTTTTTTGTGGGGGGGGGGGGGGGGGGGGGGGGAGGAGGGGGGGAGTGTTTCGTTTCGGGGGGAATTTTTTCCCCGGGGATTTTTGTCTCTGTTGGAATTTTCCCCCGTGTATGTTTTCCGCCTTCGCACGATCTCTTCCCCTTTACAGTTCTGTTCCGATCCCCCGCAACACCAGCCAAGCCAATGCTATCACCAACCGCCAAGGCAACTCGTCCTGTGCCAGGCTAGCGCTAGCCGGGTCTCTCTCGCTGGAGTTCAGCACTCCATCCAACACCCTTCCAGTGTTGCTGTTAGAGTAGCAGCAGCATTGGTAGTGAAGCTCGGCTGGATGATGGCAAACCAGGACGATGGCGCGGCGCCAGTATCACGGGGTCTAACCGGATTAGATTTCTTGCGTCCGGTTAGAGTTGTGTCCACCTTACCAACCGGTTCACCTGCAGCTGGTTCATCTCCCCCCGCCTATGCTAGTACGAACGGCACCAACGTTGTACCTCCTGGTGCGACACGCATCGGCCCTGCCGCTACTGCTAAGTTAAGTGCGACCAAGCACAAACAGTCGCGCTTGTCGTTCTCTCGCGATAGTCCCACGGAACCCACCGCACGTGTCCGCTTAGCGCCAGCTTTACCAGGACCATCGACCGTTCCTGCAGCAACTTCGTCCACCGAGGAACTGCGCGATGAGACTGAGGATAAATACCAGCAGGCGCTTATGAAGTACAAACAGGAATGGTCGACTGATTTCCCGTGGCTCGTGCTTTGTCAAACCTCTTTCAGTTTCCCATCAGTGAGGTGCACTTTGTGTATCAAGCACGCAGGACACGGCACAAACTACGGCGCTGCTGGCGAAGGTGCCGTAGATGTCCAAACCCAGGCGTTCCGCACGCATCAAAGCTCCAGGAAGCACAAACGATCCGTCAAGAGATAGGCCCAGGCGGACAAGGCGGCTGAGAAGCAGCAGCGCATCATCGACTGCCCAAAGGCTGGAGACATCCAGCGTGTAAGGGTTATCGCTCTGCTGCAGACCCTGCTGTTCATCTGCAAATGTGATGCGCTGATTGAGATGTGGGTTCAATTAGTTCGCCACCTTGCAGAGCGAGGGACACCAGGCTTCCCCAAGAATGGCTACGGTGCTTATTACACCAGGTGAGCCGTTATTCATCAGTAGCTGCTATACTCGAGAAAATTAGTACGGAGGTTGCTCACAACTATCCCACTGTTGCTAACCCTCAGTACCTTCTTTCCTTGGATGCAGATATGGGTTTGCCGAGCTCATCGCAAGCACTGCAGCATATCTCCGTGCTCGTCAGCAAGTCTGGTTGCAGTCTAGTCCATTCATCGGACTAACCTGTGACGAGAGTACAGATCGTGTGCATGGCAAACACCAGATCGTGTTTGCCACGTTTCTCCGTGACTCTCGTGTAGTCACAGAGTTCATCGGTCTGCTGACGGTGGAGAAATGCGATGGCGCTTCATTGCTTTCCCTGTTGCTGACCCTCCTTGATTCTCTTGGAATCGACATGAGCAGGGTGGCCGGGATTAGCACGGATGGCGCAGGTGCGATGATGGGTAGCACAAACGGCCTGGTGGCTCGGCTGCGTGTAATGGTCCCGCACCTCTTCTCCAGCCATTGCGTTGCACATCGGTGAGTAATACGTATTGCCTGTGTGTGTTGCATCTAGATGCCCATCACGTTGCGCAGAAAGTGTAAGGCAGGCAGGCGCTCACATGATCTAAAGCTCATGCCATTCCCCACCCTTTTTGTTTCCCCCATACTTACCTCTCCCCCCCCTTCCCTCCCTCCCCGCTCCAGACATGACGTTGATCTGCTCCATAGTCTCCATGTGGACGGGCAGCAACGGCCTGCAAAAACAGTCGATGCACATGCTCCTTCCTTCAACCAAACTTCCCCTTCTCTCGTGCCCACATCATGTCGTGTAGAGAGGCGCTGGCCGCCAAGGACGCCGCCACTGAGCTGGGCCTAATTGACTATGTACTAAAGGAACTCGCGGAATACCTGGGAAGGTCGCAGCCCTCTCACAATGAGTTCCAAGAGCTGCAGGAGGTGTTCTGCAAGACCAACCTTGAACTGCAGGGGATTCACTCAGTCCGTTGGCTGAGCCGCGGCGATGCCATCACGCGCTTGGTGCGTGTGCTCCCTGCCGTCATTGTGCTCCTCTGGGAGTGGGATGACGACTTTTACCACATTGTAACTTCAGTGAAGTTCAATGTGTATCTGTATTACCTCGCCGATATGCTCAACCTCCTCAACAACCTCAACCTGGAGTTTCAGAAGCAACAGGTGAGTAGCTTCCGTAAGGCTGAAACCCTTAGCACGGGGGTTTGTACGGTCCTTGTTGAAACTGTCCCTTGTCATGTTGCAGGTCGACATGACATCGGTGCAGTCGACTGTGCGCCGCACCCTGATCATCATCCGTACGCGCTACATTGAGTGCAGCGATGACCTCGGTGGCGGCCCACAGCTACATCTCGGGGCCTTCCTAGCCAGGCTCAGTGAGACTCGGGAAATCACTGTGGCAGGTGTGGACAAGGAGGGGGAGAAGCGACAACATACCTTTGAGCTGCACAAGGAGGTATTGACGGGCTACAGCAAGACACCGGATGACTTGCAGTCGTGCCTCGACGTTTGCCGCCGCCACGCCAAGTCGACGCTTACCCACCTCCAGAAGAGGCTGGGGGATCTCAAAAGCCTGAACGGTGTCCGGCTTTTTATGCCAGACACCTACCCTGAAGACAAGGAGGGACGCGCTGAGGAGTGCCTCGAGCACTTCGAGACTCTTGTTGACTTGTTCCATGCCCGCGAGCGAGCAAACATTCTCCCGGGTAAGCACAAGCTCCTATGCCTTAACCCATTCTGTCCTATGCCCACACTTTGCCTTGGTATGTCCCTGTATTGTGTATGACCAGCAATCTGTCTTTTTCTGTCCCTGTATTCTGTATGACCAGCAATCTGTCTTTTTCTGTCCTTGTATTCTGTATGACCAGCAATCTGTCTTTTTCTGTCCCTGTATTGTGTATGACCAGCAATCTGTCTTTTTCTGTCCCTGTATTGTGTATGACCAGCAATCTGTCTTTTTCTGTCACTGTTATGAGTGTAATGCGTGGCAGGTGTGGACAAGCGTGCTGCCAAAAAGGAACTGAGGAGATTCGTCCCTGTCCTTGCTGGCGCTCCCCGAGGCGAGCGCACCTTTCAACGCGGACTGGCGGCCATGCTGCGAACGAAGGACTGGGAGCGGAACTACCCCAACCTCGTCCGCCTCTGGACAGCGGTGGCTGTCCTGCCGCTCAGCACCGTCGAGTGTGAGCGCGGCTTTAGCCACCAGAACGTGATTAAGTCCTGGCAGAGGACAAGCCTCTGTGATGCCAGGCTCAGTGACCTGATGTGCCTGAGCCTGGTTGAGTATGACATGGAATGGGGGAAAGTTGTGGATTTGTGGCGCAGCAGCAAGAAGAGGAGGCCTATAAAGAGAAGGGAGAGGCAGGGGAAGGCGGGGAAGGGGAATGTTTTGGAGGACGGATTCTGAACATGGCAGCAGCAGCAGCGGTGACAGTGGGTTTAGTAGCAGCAGCGATGATGAGGTGGAGGGGTAAGAGGTGGTGTTGGAGTTAATTGAGTAGTAAAACACCGATTATAGTCTATATGTGTGTGCTGCTCTGCTCTGATCTGCTCTGCTGCTCTGCTCAGCAGAGTCTGGTCTGGTCTGTCTGTGTGCTACTAAAATCTGAACCCTGAACACTTTTTTTTTTGCCCTGACAAGTCAGGATTAGTTTCTGCACATGCCCTGAACATTCAGGAAGGCTTTGAGAATTTGCCCTGACAAATCAGGGCAATTTTTAAGATTCTAGAAAAGTGCCCTGAGGCCTCGGTCCCCCAAAACCTAGCACGGGCCCTGCTGAAGACAGCTAAGTATTCATGGGAAAATATTGAGAACAGCCCTGTTCTCAATAGTCTATCGACCAAGCCGAGGATTATGCGATATACATGCTCTCGCGTAGAGGAGGGGCTTCTTGGGGAGGTTGGTCGTGTAAGGATTTTTTCAGCATTCCTTACCGCGCACCTCAACGTCGCATAGATAAGTTTCGCCCCCTTCGCTCGTCACATTTTCAGGCCCAAGTCGGCCTACGTTTCGGGACTAGCCTGAACGTTGCTGCCAGCATCGCATTAGCTAGCTCGCACGCACCATGTTACCCTTAGCTTGTTTTCACTATGAACGTTTGCTCATGACGTCGCCCACATTTGTTCTCGCCAATTTACCTTGACGCGTTGCACCCGTAACACATTGAAGCTATCACCTAGCTCCATCCGTAAAGAGCAGAAGTATCAACCCAGTAGCAACCAATGTAACAGGTTAGCTACTACAGTTTCGTACCCCTCCAACAGTTTGCGCAGTGAATTGACATCAAGGGGTGGAAAGGGTCAACATGCTTGTCCATGTCCACTCAAAAGTGACTTCCATGATTCGGGCATCAACAAATGCTGTCGACGTTGGTGCCCCTCACGGCGTTGACAAACATGTTGCTCCTCCTAGTGCCATTGGTGCACTCTGTTCATCATGTGCAAGTGTGCTGCGATACTGTTTCCTGATCACACATCATCAGGCTTATCTTCTTCCTGAATTCCGGCAATTTCCTTCGGAAGACGTGGCCGACCATAATGTTTCGGGCTTCCCGAAGTTCCACCAGGAGAACTGTACTTGAATTCATGTGGTTTTTTCTGGGTCGTGTAGAGAAATTAATGCAGCCCCCCCGAAAGAAAAAAATGCATTTGCGGGAACAATGCATCCCCCCCACACACACCTCGGTACTACTGTATTGTGTTTATGTCCTGTCTTGGCCATAACAACTAAACTAATAATAATCGCGGAAAATAAATCATGGGGACTTGTGATTGGAAGTCCCGACGAAATTTCGGGCATGTGCTTCCACCCTGGCCAATCTGGCATCCAAGAGTATGAAACCTCCTGATTTCACGGCTGGGCTCCTGCAGATCAGACGAATCAGGATGGATTGTTCTGCTTCTACGGCACCCACCCAGCTTTGTGTGCCTCGACCACATGTGGGCACTGGGCAAGCTGGGTGCCCTAACAAATACACACGATGCCCGTTTGACTGACCCAAGGTTGCCTTGCTAAGAGGGCTCTTAAGTGATTCTTGCATTTCGCTAAGCTTTCGTCAATTCGCACTTAGCAAAAAGGGCTTTTAAAAAGATTTTGTAACTCGCTGTTGACCGTTTGACATGGGTCTCTTCTGTCAAACTTCGGTTTTTGTGGTTCGTATTGCTCGAGGTGCTTATAAATGGGGTGCAACTGCCTGGTACCCTAATACACGGGTGCAGAGTTTCCATCGGGGGCAGAGCAAATTCGCGTGCAGGGGTTGGGCATCTTGTGTACAATACCCGCGGGCGCGGATTTCGCTCAAGTCAGGAATGGATCGACGGTCCTCATTTGCTGAATGTGAGAATCCATCGGTGATCAGGGGTAGCAGCACCCTATGTCGAGGTTCGGAAAACCCCGTCGATCGAGAAGGCTCTGCTGCGTTCAGAGTGTAGCTTGTCTTCTGGGTGCTTATGTCCGTCCAGGAATGCTCGACTTCCAGCCAGACTGAACCTGCTAAACAACTCGAATTTTGTCCTAACAGCGCCTGTTGCCTCTCTCACGCTGCAATCTGGCTAGAATTGACAGTAGACACTAATGTGAGGTTCTTCATGCATTGCGATCCTACGTTGTCAACATGAAGGAACATTTCCTCAGTAGGAACATTTTTCAGTAGCTTTCGGGGGCCTGAGCAATGGCCTCTGTGAGCGTGCCATTTCTTCAGTTGCCGTGCATTGACGCTGCCAGCATTGAGGGAAAATCTGAAAGTACCATCTCCAGGTTTCCTAACATGGCTTCTTCCAGAGCCAAATCAACGTCAGTACGTACGGATTCTCAGGCTTCTGAGCAATGTCCTGCACCACACCCTTCTCTTAAACATGTTTCTACTGCATCCGTCCCTCCACTGCCACCGTCGCTTCAACAAGGCCTTACGCAAAAAACTTTGCACAAATGGGAGGTCAATCCTATGCGCCTTCAGAGCCAGTCTCCACCTCTTTCGCCAGCTATCCACCCGTTGGTGGTCAGATCGTCATGCTCGTTATCTCCACACACTCCCCCCGTCCCGAAGTTCGCGAGCGGCGTTACGGCTCGACAATGTGGAGAATTTAAACCCACCAACCGTTTTGTGCAGTCATCAAATGCAACTGCTGTTAGAGATTCTATCACTCAAGCTGTGCCTGGATACTCGAAAGCAGATGAACGTGAAAGCGGAAAGGTCGAAGCTTGTTTCACAACAAGGTACGCTCGTTCTGTTTCCTGTACTCTCTTACCACTGCCTGAGAGCTACATTGTAGAGGATAGATTTAATGCTGTTTTCATTTCTTATATTTCATGAATGGCAGCCCAAATTCAAAGCGCAAGAGATCAACGGAAGGGATCGGTCCTGGCTCAACCGGACCTTTAAATAACTCCAGACATACTGGCCTTGTCATATCAACGAATGACATACAACCTCCTAATTCGACAGGATTGGACTCTGCTGTCAGTCATCAACCCGTGCGTTATCCTGCATTACTGATGACATATTTACGGATTAAGCGTACATCGTAGTCTAATCTGTCGGTACATACATCTTGCAGGCTACGTCAGGAGTATCTGAGGTCAACATTAATTCCTCTTTGATTTCTCCGTCAAGCGCTAAGAAGCTGTGCAGCCAGCACGAGTTTCATGCGGGACACTCCAATACGACGGAAATACGTAACGATTCCACGCGGAGTCCTCTATCCGACACGGCGGCTCACAGTCGCGGAAGCGGAAACTCGACTGGACCCGCGGAATCTCAACGACGAGCGCTCTTTTCCTCGGAACACAGCCAAGTGGTGTCTATGGTTCCGTCGTCACCGTTGACTATGAACATGACCCCATCATCTGACAAGTATCCCCGCTGCGCCTTGAAGAGTCCGCTTCAGCGCTCCGTGTCATGCTGTATTATGACGCCCGTAAAACCTCCAGCATCTCCTCGCTCGCCTAATCAGCTGCGAAAGTCTGGAAGTTTCGGGTTTGCTTCCTCCCCGCGATACGTTCCATTAGCGCCCCGAATCAAAGCGTCACCTCCTTTGACTCCATCGTCCGTTCCATTATTCCACGGCTCTCCTGTCATTCCTCCTGTCGGACAGAGAGCTGCAAAGATATTCGGCTTGATGGGACTGAATGCCTGTGCTAGCCCCCTTCTTACTGCTACAAACAGTCAATGTCACTTGCATGCCGTACCTTTACCGCCTTCGCCTCTGCTGACAAAGTCACAAAGTTTCTCTGTTACACTCTCTCCTGGCAAGGCTGTCATGCAGCAGCGCAAGGGTGTGATCACAAGAAGTCTAAGTGATCCTCGCCTCATTCTCACCCAGGACTCTCTTCCTCCGCCAAAAGCCACACAGCATTCTATTCAGGGAGAGCGTCAGTCGCTTCCGTCGCCTGGCGGATGGGCTCTGCAACAAAGCGGATCCACGACAAGTTCACCACATGTGCCATCCCAAATGGCGTCTTCTCTGCGACAGCTTCGATCTCCTGCGACGCTTCCCCTGCCGCCGCCAGCCCATCTTATCCAGAGTCCTAATTCTGCTGTGCAGCATTCTCCGCAGCTGCGCTCTTGCCCCTCAACAATTTCCCCAGTCCGCTGTTCGTCTCCCGTGGGTCCTGGTATGCACACTGGGCTTGGATGGGTGGATCGGCTGTCCGACATTGCAAAGCACAAGGCCAACGCCATGGCGGCTGCCTCTCACAGTCTCATGCCGACAAGGGCCAAAATGAGCTTCGGAATCCAGCCTTTGCAATCTGCAAGTCCGGTTTGCAGCCAGCCGCAGGGTGACGTAACACGAGATTTACAGGCTGAGCAAACGATGGAGATTCAAAATGGTTTCAGCCAGACGATGCAAGCAGCAGTTACGGGTTATGCAGTGGGGTCATCCGGACTGACAATGCAGGGTGCACCGTCTTCTGGGAAAGCATCTCTAGTTGGATCTCAACCACTTACAGGAAGCTGTGACACCCTGTTACACCCACGGCAGCTACCGCTGTCACAAGTACTTCATCAGGATCCAAGTGGTACTGACCAGCGACAGCAGCAGCCAAGGCCTCAACAACAGGAGCTGCCACAGCTTCAGCAGCGCCAGGATCAGCTATTCTCGCAGCAGATGCAAAAGCTACAGCAATCCCGGCAGCCTTCGTCGACGGACGCTCATCATCCAACTCTTGATCAGCACAACGCCTTTCAAAACCAGCAGCAGCAGGAGGAGCAGCAGCAGCAGCAGGCGCAGCAGGAGGAGCAGCAGCAAGGGGGGCAGCAGCAGCAGCAGCAGCAGGAGGAGGAGGAGGAGCAGCAGGAGCAGCAGGAGCAGCAGCAGCAGCAGCACCATTGGAACTTTCATCTGCAGCCAGTGCAGCAGCAACAGCCTATTGTGTGTCGCATTCCAAGATCTCCTCGGGCAGAGGTGCAGGGGAATGCTGTGAGCATGGTGTCTCCGCTGGTGAACGGCGCTCCTGCACGTGACTTGTCTTCTCATCCCACCCGTGCTTTCCGGTACATGGATTGCACTGTGGGTATGAAGAAATCAGAGTCTGTATGCGACAGCTCTGCCACTTCTGTGCAACATGCTCCTGCTCCACTTCCACGTGCATCAACTGCTCCTACGGCTTCTCATACAGCTAACTTCGACCACTATACAAGCTCGATTCTTCTTCAGCAGAACAGCTTCCAAGGAGCAACTGAGTTAATCTCGGAGCAGCATCTATCGACATTGGCTCCTCCTGGGAATTTCACCAATCTGCTTCCTTATAGCCATGGAGGGATGCTAACCAATGATCACCTTGAGTCACCTCACCGCCTTACAGCAGACCTTGACTATTCCATCGCTTCACCAGTTGACGACATGGATGGTGCTACCTGGACTGATGCAGGTCTTGCTACCGTGCAAGAACTGGAGCTGCAGGAGCTGGAGGTGCTGGAATGGCTACCTGACAATGACATTGGAGCAGGCGGTTTCTTTGACAACATTGACCATGGTCTCGCACAGGCAGGGCTTGAAGGAGCCTTCACACTTCCTAACGGAAACGATGATAATACTGCCAAAAACCTGGACCACGCCGACGAGGCTGTAAACTTGGAGCCACAACAGTTTGCTAACTCGGCAGAAATCAGCAATAATGATTCACTGCCTCCTACCAAACTGCCTGAAGCCGATCCAGACAACGTCACCTCTGAACCAAAGGCTGCAGAAGTGACCTTTCCTGCAGTGGAAGCAACTGCGGAGTGTACGGCACAAGCTATCCCAGTGATCGTGGAAGGAGAGGCTGCAGCAGGGAGTGGCAACACACTGAGTGGCCCTGTGCATCCTGGTTCCATATCAGAAGTGACTGATGTGGTGAAGGGAGGAGTTCAGGGTATTTCAGGCGGAAGTGCTAAAGAGCAAGAGGAGATGGCAAGCCTCAAGTGCACTGAAGATGTGCAGCTGTGGTGCCCCATGGAGTACTGATTCTGAAGTACCGATCTGGAATACCAACAAATGACATGACCATAATCCCAAGGAGTGCTGGGATGGAGCAAATGACTTAACACACTGCTCTGGCAAACTTCTGTGTCTGGTTACTGAGTGACAGTCAGACGGTACCTTTCGTTGATTCTCAGCTAGTCTACAATAATATGCGTTTGTTATCTGATGTTGTGCTGCTGAACGCTTGCTCTGGCTGGTGTGTTTAACAGTGTTTGTGTTTGCATTTATTTATACGCAACAGCAACACAAACTGCAAAAACACACACATCAAGCGGACTACATGAAACTTCTGAAGGGAAAGGCCACTAGCAATCATTGCAAAGCAACCGCAACAGCAGGACCTAGTTTTTATTTGTTGTCAATTGTGGTAAACCAAGACATAGCAACCGCAACAGCAGGATCCAAAACGTCCCTAGAGACCAGACGGAACACCGCAGGACCGTTCTTCACCTTGGTGTAAGCAGCAACCTCAATTCCCCGAGACCCATCCGCCTTCTGCTTGTACAAGCGGATCGAGTTACCGACTTTCTCCTTTATCACCTCGATCATGGACGCCCCCATCTGTGCTTTCTCCTGACTGAACGACTGCAACAGACAGAGGACATGCAAAAGAAAGCAAATGTGGGGTCATGATTTTCTTGGAACGGGAGGGTTTAGAAGCGTGGGTAAGTCTGAATGTGCAAAGCAGGCATGAAGTCAATTTCACATAGCCTGGAGACTGGTGCATAGGTTCTGTAGCTGACATACCCGAGGTGCCACGTCCATAAGAGTCTCAGAGTAGTTAACTCCCACGGGCCGCCCGTTGGACCACAGACGTGCCTCCGTGGCGTTGCCGAAGCGCGCGTACGACTTTCCCTCTTCGTGCCACGAGTTATCCCTCGACTCGCGCACCAGCATCATAATGAGCTCGCCCGTGGCGCCATTCTGGTGGATACACGACATGGACGGGAGTAGGTCGGTGGAGCAGACGGAAGACAAGAAGAGCTTGCACAGACGGAGCCAGCGCGGCGGAGTAATTCCTGACGCAGCGAGTGAAGTAATTTCATACGCGGAGACGAAACCTTTCAGCAACGTGATTACACCTACAGTTGTAGACCTGCCAAAAGCCTTGCTTCTTGAAACCGGTACATAATATATTTTTTGGCAGTTGGGTAACTTCTCTTTTTAAGAACTCTCGTACTAGTTACTCCCGTACACTGATTTCGTACCTTTACATACGCCGTGTGCGACGTGCTTTTGTATTCCAGCGTCAGAAACGCAGCGCCCTGAAACGGAACGTATCAACGGAAGGAAGATGCAGAGACGAGGGGAAGAAACGATCGGTTATGGAGGCTTTGCACGGGCGCGAGATGACAAGAGAGACTAGACTATGCTTGCTGGTGCGTTTCTTGGTGCAATTTATCAACAACGCAAGCTCTTTCTAAATAAAGCGGAAACTACGCCTACTGTGGAACCGACAGTCCTTGACTTGTTACGACGGTGCGTCAACGCGCAACGTACGAGTTATTCGCGCAATCACTGTGCGACGAATTCACTTAGCGCTTCCTTCCCGATGATTCGCGCTCCGTCTGTTGCATCCACGTATCTCCAGTCACGCCCATCTTAAAAAACCAGCGATCCCACCCACAACCCACCTGTGAGCCCAGAAGCCCCTCAGCGGAAAGGTCGCCGGAATACACGGAGCTGATGCCACGTGCCGTCACCACCGAAAAGGAGTCTCCCGCTTCACTGTAACGAGGGAGGTTGGAAGAAAGAATAAGCATGCGAGGAGCAAGGAGGATTTATGCGGCGAGGGCTTGTTTCAGCAGGGAGAACGAAATGAGAGGGAAAGTGCAGGCGCTGGCAATACGACGAAACAGTGAGAAGGCAACGAGTTTTGCCGAATGAAGTCGAGTTGCCATGCAGAAATCTACACGAGCGAAGCGAATCAGACATAGTGAGGTCCCGAGACGGCAACTTGATAACACCAATGATGTTCGCAGGTGAAGGTAGCAATAGATCAAGACGGATGGAGAAATGCTGGTGAGGGCTGGAGAAGGCAAGGATACATACAGCATGGCATCGCTGATGCTGGCTGCGATCGTTGAATCGACGCGTAGAGTCCTCGCCTGTTCGATGTACTTCTTCGGTGACTGCTTGGTAATCAGTTTAAACATGGCGTCTGCGCTTGCTCTGGAAAGAGAAGTGAAGTCAAGGTCGCGGTAGATGCACAACGATCACGGAGGTTCGAAACGTGAGTTAACTCTTCTATGACGTGAATTCCAGGGTTAGAATGGCAGGAAACGGATGAACGGGAAGAGTTGCTTGCTCGACGTGGCTCGAGATGCTTGCGGAAGTGACTGAAAGCGTAAAATTACGTTTAGAAGTGACGGAGCAAAGCAAGATGCACAGCAGGACACCTGATCTGACAAGTAGGGCTAGGCACTGTACTGGATGGGGCACGGCGGCGCGCAGAACTCTTTTCTTCTCAACGGAAGAAGGGGCACATGCCCAACGAAACGGAATGCAAGTCACAGACGTTTCTGTTCTGCCCGCGGTTGGGTTCGGACGGATTGGGTGGCGGGCTCACTTTGTTGCGGAATTTGCCTTCGTGCGCCAGTCAGACGGACGAACCGCGTCTGCCCAAAATGATCGATTGCGGACAGTCAAGGGATGCTTGAGATTTGGAGGGGAGGAGGAAAATGTTGGGCTTGTGGGGAGGAGGAACGGAAAGGAGGGAGGGAGGGAGGATGAGAGGGGGGCCTTTTCCTTTTCGCGCGAGTTTTCGCAGTCGTCAGCAAAACGAAGCTGTGTGGTGCCCCCAGTTCCACTTCCCGGTGCTGATTTTTGTGGTGATGACGTGGTCCACTTTGGGCTGCGCTATGGACAAGAGTGATATTTATACACCCCGAGTCGCTTTCTCGAAAGTCTTCCAATCAAACGGACCGCCTTCCTGTCCGCTCTTACAAGAGGCGTGCCGTGTGTCGAAACTTCTGTCAGTGATTTTTGCCGAGCTTTGCTCCCACGTGCCAGATGTGTACCCCCAGGGCGTGTCATAAGAGCTCACTGTATTACGGCGGAATGAGATGTAGTGCATGTCAGAGCGGTTTGTTTTGAGTTTTCTGCGTTTGGGTAGGGTTTTGAGCAAAATTGAATTCCAGATGACACGCCACCACGGGCAAACTCTCAGCTTCGAAGCACACACCACGACCATCCGCAAATGTAACATTTTAACTAGACATTTCGGTACAATCACTGTAGATACTATAATACGTAACCCTTGTCCAAACTTCTTACTTGGAAGCACAATCTTCAATCAAAAGAACCGGTTTATGCCCTTACCGGTGTTTTCAGCTAAGCAGATACCAGCAATTACATAACTGTCGTTTCACAGGGGGCTGGTGGTACCTAGTGAAGGCAGACCCAAGCCTCTTTCAAGGCAGAAAGTGAATTGTGGTAAGAAAACCCATCCCTGAAAAAAAAAATACATTAATTTCTTGTTGATAAGATTTGTAGCAGCCAGAAAAGCAACTCTACGACATACTCAGTTGCACAGTAACCCGATGCATGAACAACAACTCGGGAGACGGTGGAAGCCAAGCTGGAGGGTGTGTGGGACTATAGGGAAAGGGGTTTATGCATGTCCCAAATCCGACACCAAGGAAATGCGAATATAGCAAGCCTGACAAATGGGAAACAAAAAATAAACAGATAAGGTCAAAGTTCCTTAGGGAAGACAGCTGGTAGACAAGTGGAGAAGGTTGGTAAGGAAGGAAGAATAGACAAAAGGACAGGTGTCTCTGCGCAGAGAGACCAGGGAGGGCTGTCAAATCGATATGAAATATTGCTTCCCGGATTTCTGCTGCTGCACATGGATCTTGTTCTTGATGGATTACCACTCATGCCTGCAAACACAGGAGCACACGCACAAATAGATGCTTCATAAGGAATGTGCCAAAGGCTCATGAGCGGGAGAGGAAAGAAGACTTGAGTGGGTAGAGGAAAAAAACATTTATGAATGCAGCACGATAGAGGACCCAGTATTCTGGTATGCCATAGTACAAGTATGCATAAAAAATAAGCTTCAACAAGAAGAAGATCCAAGGTACTTGATATTCATGACCGAAACAACAGTAGTATCCAGGACTTCTGAGGTCACGCACAAACACTAGGCGCGCCTCGCACGCACCTGTGAAGGCGTGCGCAGCAGTACCGCCACGAGTGGAGTCCCTTTACGAGCAGTTACGCAAGGAAGAGAGCAGCGCCTGCACCTGAACGGTTAAATGCAGCACACGGGAGGTGGTGGAGAGGGGAAATGCGATGAGGCGATGACGTTATGAAATTTACACACAAAAAAATCGAGCAGGAGCACGAGACATGGGGCTATTGGCAAGGGAGTAGGGCAAATTGAACATTGTGGCAATGGCAGAGAGAGAGTGAGAGAGAGAGAGAGAGAGAGAGAGAGAGAGAGAGAGAGAGAGAGAGGGGTGGCTGTAGTTGTGTTAGGATAGGAGATTGCACCAGTAGCTTTGTTGTGTGTGGTTTGCTGCTTTACCCTGTGTGTACCTTGGTGATATTAATACGACGGACCGTTCGAGAGGGGTGGGGAAGGAGGGGAAGTGGGGGAGGGGGGCGAGATAGAGAGAAAATGCCATACTGTACCTTCAATACTTGTTGTTCCGCTTGACACTGCCCCCCAGTGAAGTCAACACCCTTGTTCTTCCCATTCACGTCTCCCCCCATCGCCTTCAATAGCTGCTCCACTCCCTCGCGTACACCCGCCTGCACTAAATGCTGTCCGAACATGCTTCCTCCTGCAAGAACGTTCTTCAGAATCACCAGGCCCAACTGTTGCTGCAGAGTCAGCGCCTTCCCCTGCTCCTTCCCCGGCTGTAGCACCTGCAGCAGCGCGCGCGCGCCGTTGGAATCATCTACAGTGCAAAAAGCCATTACTCCCTCCTCTGACCGGGTCAAACTCGCCAGCAGTGCGGAAAGCTCGACCTGCCCGTTCGCCTGCCCGGCAAGCAGCATGGAGGAGATTTGGGCAACAGCGTTTCGCTCCACCAGTTGCGCCGCCACTTCCGGCACCTGCGACAGGCGCAGCAGCGCAAGCGCCGCCGCCGCACGCGCACTGGCACGTGGCGGTTCGTCCTCGTTCGACGGTGGTGCTGACGAGGACGAAGCAACCAGCAGCTGCCACAGCAGCACGTCCGTGCCCGCACTTGCCGCCACGTGTACCCTCGCCTCGCTGTGCAGCAAGCAGTAGAGGAGCGCTGCCACGTCAGCAAGGAGCGGGAAGGACGTGGATGCGGAGGGCTCCACTTGTCGAAGAATATTAACTAGCAGCATCACCAGCCCCTCCTCGCTGAAGCGCGGCGCCGAGCGTTCGCTGAGGAGGCAGAGATTAAGAGCCGTTGCCACCGTCAGTGCTGTTAACCTACTCTTCGCAGCGCCACTGCTTCCGCTTTCCAATGCACGCGTAAGAGACGCCGTGGCGCCGTTCGATATAAGCAGCTCCGCTTCAGCCGCTCCTTGCGCGCTCAGCTGCATCACCACCGCCGCTGAGTCCGCGTTTCCCGCCGCCACCTGCGCAAGGAGCCGCGCGACCTCGTCTTGGCTTGGCGGAGCGGCGGTTGCGGCGCCAGCCGCGGTGGAACAGGCTTGGCGAGCGGAGCCCGCGGAGGCGGGGAGGTCGGCGGGGCGAGCGGGGAACTTCTTGAGCGCAAGGTGGAAGTCGGAGGCGGAAGCGAGTGCGGAGAGGTAGTTGCGGCCGAAGTGACTGACGAGCTCAGGGAGAAGCGCGGGGCCGGATACGCTGCGCGGAAAGGGCGGATGCGTTCGGGGGAACAGGGGATAGGACAGGGACGGTGACAAGCGGAAAAAGGCGGAATTTTTTTCTAGGAGCAACGCAGACGCGCGCAAGTGAAACTGACACGAGAAACGCCGGGGATGGCGACTGTTGACTTAGACGGTGCGTGTGACGACGCAACAATTTAGGGTCACTTAACGGGTACGCGATAACAGTTACAACAATTGACGGTGACGGTTACGTAAGACGGTTAAAGTGACGGTTTACCTGCAAGAAGAGCTGCCACAGTTGGAACACGACGCTCCCGCCTGAAACGATTCAGGAGAAACGCCAAGAGGAAAGAGCGGCGGGAGGAAGAGCAGCGGGGCCGGGAGGAAGAGCAGGGGGGATGAGCGCAGCAGGGAGAATGATGCCCGGTCGAGAGTAGCGAGGGGAGGATGGGAAGAGAAAAGGGAGGCACGGGAACGGAAGGAAGGGTGCGATGAGATGCGATGCGATGCAACGAGGTAGACGCCGTCGTGAGAGTGCGACGACGACGACGACGACGACGACGGGTAAAAAATGGTGACGGTACAACGACGGGTCACGTGCGCGCGTAAGGGAGGGGAAAGCGAGAGACTGGCTCGTAGGGGGGAGGGAAGGAGTGATGGGGATGATGGAGAGGGAGAGGGAGGGGAAGTACGTGAGGGGAAGGGGCAGCGGAGGAGAAAGGCAGTGGGAGCAGGGGGGAGGTGGGCGGGGGATGGGGGAGAGCATGCGTGCGCCATCGGGAGTACCGATCTCAGCCTTCGAGTCACACTATCCGGAAAGGTGGAAAGACGGTGCGAATTCTATATGAAATGCGGAAAGTGCTGCCACAGAGACTAATTTCACCGGTCTACAGCACCTCGAGAGGCTGGTGGTTTACTCACAGCCTCTACCGCACTAAAACGCGGTCTTGCGACTCGTCCATGCATCCCTTTCCGGCGCTTAAAACAACCCGTTGGAACCACTACCCATACCCAGTCGCTCGGCATGCTAGGCAGGGCCGACGAGGCTCGGCATACTCGATGCGTCTCAGCATTCCCGGTGGACCTTAGCTCGCTAGCAGACGGACCTTCGATCGCATCTTGCTCCAGATGCCTTGCATGGGATTCGCTTCCACCTTCCATGGCGCGGACCGCCGCGGCCGGCTCTCCTGCAGAACGGCTACTAGAGACGCCATGAAGCGATTAACTACACGTCGCAGGGGTGGAGGAGAGATGGGCTACGGAAACGCGGTATGTGAAACAACCCTTATCTGAAAGTAGTTGTAAAAAATAGAAGAACTGGTAAAGTGAAGAAACGTTGTTATGGAAACAGGGTGGGTTGGAGAAGAAAGGTAGAACGCAGATGTGGGTACCCTTGCGACTCTTTGGTGCAACAAGAACAGACGCTTCGGCTTTCAGTTTCAGTTCAGTGATCGCTAGAGGAGAGATGCAGTCACAATCAGGAAATCAAAACATGCAGAAGTGGAGCAAAGTAGGCACGGCAGGGCTGCTAGCAGCGAAGGTGAGGGGGAGCTGTGAGAGAAGGGGAAGGGAAAACGTATGGAAGGGAGAAAGGAAAATCGAAGGTTTTCCTGGCTGGTAGGAATCTGGGGCAGATGGAGGGGTGAGGGTGAGGGGTGAGGCGAGGGAGCAAGAGTGTCTTCAGTGAGTTGAGGAAGTAGGCGGTGCGTGCGAGTGAGGCAGGGAACATAGGGGCAGGTGAAAAGAAAGGGGAATGGAGATTTGTCCGATACGAAGCAGTGCGTGCTACAGTGGAATGTGTTCGAAGCAAGACGAACTACGAGACAGTTTCGAGCTGGCAGAGCGGTCAGGACGAAAAGGAATGGAACGACCAGTGAGCGTTGCTGTGCTGTTGCGGTCCCAGCCAGTGTTTGGCGTGGAATTAAAGTGTTACAGTACATGGAATATCGTAACGGCCCATCCTTCCGCTAATTTATCTCACCAAGGTTGTGATCCAACGGTGAGAATAGTCTGTGTTGGCAACTGGTGCAGTTCCTTCCGTTTCAAGTAGAAAACGACGTGGAGTTGGTTTCAGACTTTTGTGTGAACTCTGGTGGGAATACCCATGCTGTAGACTCGACACACTTAGGAAAACATTTGATTTGGTGGTGATGGAGAGGCCAAAGTGAAGGTCAGAATATTCTGGAGTGTTGTGCTGGTTTACACATATCATTAATAAGGACGTGGTGCAGAACGCTCCAATCTCACGCAATCGGTGATCGATTGGATCAGATCAGAATCGATCGGGTGTGATTGCCCCAATCTGACGCAATCATCGATTGCCTCCCGCGCCGCGCGATCTGAAGAATGTTTTTCTACGAAACAGGTTGGAACCTCAAAAGCGCCTTCCAAGTGAGTAGTACATCCCTTCCAGCTCAATGTTGGCGAAACTAAGCGACCGTCTACATCGCGCATTTACAGGGTAGCCCCTTTACCAGTTCGACTGTCGCGTGATGTTCTGTCATGGCGAAACGACACGAAATTCACTGACATTGGTTACAACTCGCGCACAAACGCCAACGTACCCAATCTATCGATCGCAGTCGAATGCAATCGATTGCATCAGATCGAGTCAATCGATCGCAATCTATTGCGACCTTGACTGCGATCGATAGATTGCCCCCGATTGCCCAAAAGTACCCCTTCGACCTTCTGGGAAATTGTGGATTGCAAGATCGAGGCAATCGGCCTCAGATCGCCCCGATCTGCACCACGTCCTCATGCTTTTGTGTTAAGGGGGCGCACATCACACAGCTTAAAATTTTGCCAGGTGCGCACACGCGCGATACTGTACCAACAACGAACTTGCTGAATGCACGGCCGCTTTGTCGGGGAAACAGCCCGAGCAGGTGCGGGTGGAAGTGAGGGGATGAGCATGAGCATCCCGCCCGTTTCCGTGTGGACTGGTTCCGCTGGGGTAATTTCTTTTCAAACGGCTCCACCTGAAGTTGGTGATTCGGAATGGGACAGAACAGAGTGGGCAAGCCGCTGCTGCAAGCGCCGTCGCCTCTGCTCGGAATGGGGTGGGGGAGGAAGGTGGTGTGGGGACGGTTTGCGGTCAATGCTGCTTCTCTGCTGCTGCTCACCTCATGAACAGCACAGCACCGGAGCTGGAGAAAAGGGGTAATTACCTTCCGGGTAACCAACATCGAGCCCGCTGACGTACGCAGTCCGCCACGTGGCTCGATGGTACCCATCAGATTATCCGATCTCCCCTGTGGTACCCGTCATTTCCCCGGTGGTACACATTATCCCTCCGTGGTACCTATCAACTCTCCACAGATTTCCCAACTGGTAACCAAACATTTCAACCGCAATGTACACCGTACGTACCGCGTATCAGCAGATTTGAACGTGTCTTCTACCTGACGAAGTGCAACCCTAGAAATCTCTCAACCCCCCTTCTCATTTCCTCGCGTTACCTCCCAAACCTCGTAAGCTCACCTTACTCGCATAGTTAGCGGAAATTTCGCGACCATGTTTAGCAGCAATCCTTACAGGTATGTCCTCGACCAATCATAAGTAAACGTAGTCACTATTATATGCCTGATTTCACGTGTAAACCAGTGTGACGCTTCAAAAGGCCTGCATGGCGCAGCCATGAATGCGCCATGCATTGACACGGAGCAGAATAGTGTCTGCGCCATGCATTGGCATGGCGCTACATAATTTGTTGCGCCATGCATTGGATTGCATAAGGCAGCCGCGATTGCGCCATGCATTGGCATGGCGCGCTTCACACGGGCTGCGCCATGCAGCCATTGCATGGCGCAGCGTCGAATGCGCCATGCAGCCAATGCATGGCGCAGCCTCGATTGCGCCATGCATTGGCATGGCGCAGAATAATGGCTGCGCCATGCAGCCAATGCATGGCGCAGCCTCGATTGCGCCATGCATTGGCATGGCGCAGAATAATGGCTGCGCCATGCAGCCATTGCATGGCGCAGCGTCGATTGCGCCATGCAGCCAATGCATGGCGCAGCCTCGATTGCGCCATGCATTGGCATGGCGCAGAATAATGGCTGCGCCATGCAGCCAATGCATGGCGCAGCCTCGATTGCGCCATGCATTGGCATGGCGCAGAATAATGGCTGCGCCATGCAGCCATTGCATGGCGCAGCGTCGAATGCGCCATGCAGCCAATGCATGGCGCAGCCTCGATTGCGCCATGCATTGGCATGGCGCAGAATAATGGCTGCGCCATGCAGCCATTGCATGGCGCAGCGTCGAATGCGCCATGCAGCCAATGCATGGCGCAGCCTCGATTGCGCCATGCATTGGCTGCATGGCCGCAAGGCGCTTGATAAGGGCTGCGCTGTCAGAACATTATAGCTTATGCTGTTGTGTAGGCTATAGTGGGGTATCCCATAGGGGGTACAACCAATTAGGGTTTCATATTTGTACTCACTTCATTTCATAGTTCATTCATTCTTGTTCAAATCTTCTCATGGTATCGAGCAGGTTTCCCACAGTCACTGACCTCATTACGCACCTCCGCACTAGTGACACTCGCTACCGCGCTGCACTCCCTCCTGACTTCTGCGCCAGGAACCCCCCCCCCATGTACATCACTCTTTACTACATAGTCACTCGCCTTCCTGACTCCCTTCGCGTAGTCAGGGACCACTTTCTCTCTGTCTGTCCCACCACTCTCACTGTTGACCTCCTCGAGAAGTCCCTCCTAGCGGCCGAGAAGAGCATCGTCGCTGTAGGGGCCTCTCGTGGTGACCCACGCACCCCCATCTTTGAGGGGTGTTCCCCCTCCCCCCTTCTGCCCTCTGTTGCCTCTGCTGCTGCGGCCAACCTCCTTGTTCTTGAGTCGGTCGGTGCGGCGTCTGCCCCTAGCGGGAGACGCCGCTCTGGCAAGGGCAAGGGGGGCAAGGGCGCTGGAGGAGCGAGCGGGGGCGGTGGAGGTGGAGGTGGCGGCAGTTGGGGGAGTGGGGGTGGCGGTGGGAGTGGAGGTGGGGGTGGAGGGGTCGGTGGCGGCAGTGGAGGTGGAGGTGGCGGCGGCGGTGGCGGTGGGAGCGGAGGTGGCGGAGGTGGCGGAGGTGGAGGCGGCGGCGGAGGCGGAGGCGGCGGCAGTAGCGGAGGCGGCGGAGGCGTCGGAGGCGGCGGGGGTGGCGGTGGTGCTGGTCGCGGGTCTTCGCAGAGGAGTGGCTCCGGTGGTGGCTCGCGCCAGCAGCAGCAGCGTGGTCGTGACACCCTGTCCCCTCAGCAGCTTCGTGAGTGGTACACTGCGCGTCAGCGGGGTGGGGGTTTTGGTCCGTGCTCCTACGTTTTGCGCACTGGCGACCGTGCGGGTGAGCAGTGTGGGGGTGCCCACCCCACCCAGCGCTGCTTTGGCCGCCTGACGGACGCGTGGCGTCACCAGTTCCCGGAGGCCTCCGAGATCCCTCGCTGGGGCGAGCTGTCTAGGGCGGGTGTTGCCATCTATGATCTTGACTTTGATGCTATTCTCTCTGCCATGTATGCTGTGTCTATTAGTGATGAGGGTGACTGTTACCGGTGTTTCCCGCCCGATCCGGGCATTGAGACTGCTGCTCTAGGTCCTGGTGAGGCTGCTGCCCTAGGTGCTTGCGACGCTGCTGCTCTAGGTGCTCGTGTGTCTGCGTCCTCAGGTACTGGTGAGTCTGCGCTCTCAGGTACTGCGTCGGCTTCGGCCTCCCTCACCTTCACCCTTGACTCTGGGGCGTCTCGCTCCTTCTTTCGGGACCGCACCACACTCACACCGCTGAGTCGACCGGTTGCAGTGTCTCTGGCTGACCCCTCTGGGGGTCCTGTCCTGTCTCGCTTCTCCACAGTCCTCCCGTGTCCGGCGGCTCCCTCTGGCACCCTGTCTGGTCTCTACCTCCCCTCGTTCTCTACGAACCTGGTGAGTGGTGCTGACCTACAGGATGCGGGGGTCCACCAGTTCACTCCTGCACGTCAGAGAGTGACCCACTGTACAGAGGCTGGCACAGGCCGACACCTGGCTACGTTCACCCGTCAGCCGGGGTCGAGCCTGTACACTCTGACCACTGCGTCTCCTCCAGTTGCTGAGTCTGGTAGGGTAGTTACGTCGGGTCAGGTGTTTGCTGCGGCGTCCAGGTCTGGTCCTGAGTCTGCCCCCTGTTCGTGTCGTCTCCTGTCTCACGAGACTCTCCTCTGGCACCACCGCCTTGGCCACCCCTCTCTGCTTCGGCTCAGAGGTATGGCCTCCCGTCTTCTTGTGTCCGGTCTCCCCCGGTCCCTCCCTCCCCTTCCTCAGGGCCCTGGCCCTGCCTGTGTCCCCTGTGTCGAGGGGCGCCTGCGTGCTGCCCCTCACTCCTCCCAGTTTCCTCCGACAGAGGCCCCGTTGCAGACACTTCACATGGACGTGTGGGGCCCAGCCCGCGTCCGTGGACAGGGTCACGAGCGCTACTTCCTGCTCGTTGTTGACGACTACTCGCGTTACACCACAGTCTTCCCCTTGCGCAGCAAGGGTGATGTCACTGAGGTGCTGATCGACTGGATCCGCGCAGCTCGTCTCCAGCTCAGGCAGGGCTTCGGCTCGGACTTTCCTGTTCTGCGTCTGCACTCGGACAGAGGCGGAGAGTTCTCCTCTGGCCTTCTGCGTGCCTACTGTCGTGCACGGGGCATCCGTCAGACCTTCACGCTTCCGGACTCACCGCAGCAAAATGGGATTGCTGAGCGCCGCATTGGCATGGTCATGGACGTCGCTCGTACGTCTATGATGCATGCGGCTGCCCCCCATTTTCTGTGGCCGTTTGCGGTGAGGTACGCGGCGCATCAGATCAACCTCCACCCCAGGGTCTCCAGGCCGGAGACCTCCCCAGCCTTGCTGTGGACGGGGAAGGTTGGCGATGCGTCGGCGTTCCGGGTCTGGGGATCTCGGGCGTTTGTCCGCGACCTGTCTGCGGACAAACTATCCCCTCGTGCTGCTCCTTGCGTCTTCCTGGGGTTCCCCCCCTGACGCGCCTGGGTGGCAGTTTTACCACCCCACCTCTCGCCGTGTTCTGTCCTCCCAGGACGTCACGTTTGACGAGTCGGTCCCCTACTACCGCCTCTTCCCCTACCGCACTCCGTCCCTCCCCCCACCCCCACTCTTCCTGGTACCAGGTCCCCCCCAGGTAGACCCCCTCCCCCCTCAGGGTCCTGCCCCTTCAGGTGTGTCCCAGGTAGACGCAGTCGAGCCTGTCGAGGTCACTGGTGACTCTGGTGCTGCTGAGGGTGCTGAGGCTGGGGGTGCTGTACCTGGGGGTGCGGAGCCTAGGGGTGCTGGGCCTGGGGGTGCTACGTCTGGGGGTGCTGAGCCTAGGGGTGCTGAGCCTGGGGGTGCTGAGCCTAGGGGTGCTGAGCCTGGGGGTGCTGAGCCTGGGGGTGCTGAGCCTAGGGGTGCTGAGCCTGGGGGTGCTGAGCCTAGGGGTGCTACGTCTGGGGGTGCTGAGCCTAGGGGTGCTACGCCTGGGGGTGCTGAGCCTGGAGGTGCTCCGCCTGGAGGTTCTCCGAGTGCTTCGTCTCGCCGGGAGCCACTTTCTCCACAGGAGCTGCGTGAGTGGTTTGCCCGGCGCTGGAGGCGTGCTGCTGGTGCTGGAGGTCCTTCGACTGCTGAGGTGCTGCGGTCGCGGGTCCCAGAGGTGCTCGTCCTGGGTGCACTGGAGCTGGTGCTGCTGAGGGTGCTGGCGCTGAGACTACCGCTGGCAGTCCTCCTGGAGGTTCTGCTGGTGCTGCTGGAGGTTCTGGAGCTACTGGTGGTGCTGCTGGAGCGGGTGCTCCTGCTGAGGGTTCTGGTGCTGTCCCTGCTGCTTCTAGCGTCGCCGCGCGGCCTCGACCGTACTTCGTGCCACTCCTGCAGCAGGTTCTTGGTCTTCCACCTTCTACTGGTCCTCCTCCTCCCTTAGAGTGTCCACAGCCTGTCTCGTCCCAGCTACAGTTGCAGCCTACCTCCCCTTTGCCTGCTCCTTCTCCCTACACTGGTCCTACTGGAGGTCTGGCTGAGCGTCGTGAGCCTGCGTCTCGCCCTACGTCGCCTGTCCGTGCTGCTCGCACTAGTGGTCGCGGTTCGCGTCAGCGTCCTCCTCCTGTCCCTGGCACGCACCGGATGTCTCTGCGTCCGTCCACTGCTCCTCTGCGTGCCCCTTTGCCTTCTCCTCCTGAGTCCTCTCTTCCTGCTCTTGCCGACCCGGAGTCGGACTCTCTTCGTGCTGCCAGTCCTACTGTCACGCGTCTCCTTGCTACTGTTGTCACTGACCCTTCTTTCGAGTCTACTGCTGCGTCTGCTCTAGTTACTGAGCTCGTCGACTTTGCTGCTCGCTGTCGCTTAGACTACGCTGCTAGTCTTGTCGCTGAGTCTGAGTCTGTCTGTCCTCCGTCCGTCGGGGGTGAGTGTGCCCTTGGCACGGACGTCCTTGAGGACAGGCAGGAGGAGTTCCAGTGTCTGGCAGCTGCCTCACCTCATCTCGTGTCCGTACTGCTTACCCCTGAGGGAGACCCGGATGCACTTGACATCCCGACTCCGCGCTCTTACGCGGAGGCGATAGAGGGTCCCTACTCCTCTCAGTGGCAGGCAGCTATGGATGCAGAGATGGCTTCCTGGAAGTCCACAGGCACCTACGTTGACGCTGTCCCCCCTCCTGGGGCGAACATCGTCAGTGGCATGTGGATCTTCAGGGTGAAGCGGCCGCCGGGTTCTCCGCCTGTCTTCAAGGCGCGTTACGTGGCTCGTGGCTTCAGTCAGCGGCAGGGAGTTGACTACTTTCAGACCTTCTCCCCCACCCCGAAGATGACCACTCTTCGGGTACTGCTGCACGTTGCTGCTCACCGTGACTACGAGCTGCACTCTCTTGACTTCAGCACAGCTTTCTTGCAGGGCAGCCTGCACGAGGAGATCTGGCTGCGTCGCCCACCTGGCTTCACTGGGTCTTTCCCTTCTGGTACCCAGTGGAGTCTCCGGCGTCCAGTCTACGGTCTCCGCCAGGCGCCACGTGAGTGGCACGACACACTGAGGACTACACTTGCGGCTCTTGGGTTTGCTCCTTCTACTGCCGACCCGTCGCTGTTTCTACGCACCGACACCTCTCTGCCGCCGTTCTACATCCTCGTGTACGTCGACGACTTGGTCTTTGCCACAGCTGACACTGCTGGACTCGCCTACGTGAAGTCCGAGCTGCAGAAGAGACACACGTGCACAGACCTAGGTGAACTGCGCAGCTACCTTGGCTTGCAGATCACCCGGGACAGAGCACGCCGCACCATTACCCTGACTCAGTCACACATGGTGCAGCAGGTCCTTCAGCGCTTCGGCTTCACGTACTCCTCGCCTCAGGCCACTCCTCTTTCTACTCGCCACTCGCTCTCAGCTCTGCCTTCGGATGAGTCCGTAGAGTCGAGTGGCCCGTACCCAGAGCTTGTTGGCTGCCTCATGTACCTGATGACCTGCACACGACCTGACCTTGCATACCCTCTTAGCATTCTGGCACGCTATGTTGCTCCTGGGAGACACAGACCAGAGCACATGGCTGCAGCGAAGAGGGTGTTGCGCTACTTGTGCAGTACGTCGGGCATGGGGCTAGTGCTTGGAGGGCGGAGTCCAGTGGTCCTCACTGGGCACGCGGACGCTTCTTGGGCTGACGACCAGGCTACGCAGCGGTCGTCACAGGGTTACACCTTCAGCCTTGGTTCCGGCTCTGTTTCGTGGCGGGCTACTCGCTCGTCTTCTGTTCTTGGCTCGAGTTGTGAGGCTGAGATCTACGCCGGGGCCATGGCTGCACAGGAGCTTCGCTGGCTCACCTACCTGCTGACCGACCTTGGAGAGCCGCCTCGTTCTCCTCCAGTCCTATACGTAGACAACAAGGCCATGCTGGCCTTGTGTCGAGAGCAGCGACTGGAGCACAGAACAAAGCACATTGCTCTCCGCTACTTCCTTGCTCGTGAGCTACAGCAACGTGGTCAGTTGCGGCTTGCGTACGTGGCCTCTGAGGCCAACACTGCTGATGTCTTCACCAAGGCACTTCCGCCTTGTGATCATCAGCGCTTCTGCACTCAGCTGGGTCTTGTGCCCGTCTTGCCTCACTTGCTCTCCTCTTGACCTTGCCTGTACTCTCACATATATATATACCTGCTCTTGCTTGTCTAGCTTTATATATATGTGTGTACTCTTGCATGTGAACTGGCCGTGTGGCCTTGACCCTGTGCTCGGACTGTGTGGTGACTTTGTGATCCACCCTGAGCTTGCTTTGCTTTACTTTGCTTGACTGGTCTTGTGACCCCTTGTTCTCCCCCACTTTGCCTATGGGGGTGTGTCAGAACATTATAGCTTATGCTGTTGTGTAGGCTATAGTGGGGTATCCCATAGGGGGTACAACCAATTAGGGTTTCATATTTGTACTCACTTCATTTCATAGTTCATTCATTCTTGTTCAAATCTTCTCATGCGCCATGCAGCCCATGCATGGTGCAGCCACGATTGTGCCATGCATTGGCATGGCGCTTCACACGGGCTGCGCCATGCAGCCAATGCATCAACTGTTTCTTCTATTTGTTCCCTTTACTTGGTGCAATCATGTACTTAGATCTCAACCATATATTCTCTTTGTTTCCATGTACTATGCTGACAGTGTGTTATTGCAGAATGAGGGTGAGGTCAACCTTTCAAAGGGACGTGTTTTTCGCAACGTCGTGGAGGCGCGTAAGGATATTCGAAAGTATGCCCGACAGCAAAGGTTCGAACCTTTTTTTCGTTATAATAGAGCTACTTGTGTGGATGTGCGTTGTTGGGCTATGAAGGGAGTTTCATGGCCTGCTCAAGGAGTGGCAGCTCCTGAGGGGTTTTGTCCTTTTCGTATTTATGCGCGGGGGCCTAGGAAGGGGATGATGGAGATTAGGGAGGTTCATCTTGAGCATGCGGATCTTTGTGCCGTGTGTCCTGCAAGGATCACCATAGAAGAGGTCAAAGACATTGCTCGTGTATTTGTCACGCATGGCACTATGAAGCCTCTTGACTTGAAGGATAAGGTGAAGGAGGTTTTGGGCGTGTCATGTTCTTACAACACCGCACATCGTGCTTTGGCCCAGTTGGCGGAGGAAGATGTTCTGGCTGGGGATGCGGGGTTTGAATATTTTGAGAGTCTGTTGTCCATGTTCAAAGAGTTGAACCCCTCAGCGCGTGTGTCAATGGAGAAGGACGGAGATAAATTTTTCCGTGCTGGCTTGGTTTTCCCTGGTGCTCGCTCAGCAGTGTTGAATTGTCTGCCAATTGTGTTTGCTGATGGTTGTCACAACAAGACGAGGTGGCGTGGCCAGACTCTGAATTTGTGTGCGCTTGATTGTGAGCACAAGATTGTGAACTTGGGGATGGCATGGGTTGAGGGAGAGACGACAGCAGCTTGCAGCTTCATTTTTAAACTGTTATTGGAAGCCGTGCCTGAGTTAAACACTCCAGATTTTATTGTCATGCATGATCGGGGAAAGCGATGGGCAGCTGCCGCACGCGAGGTTTTCCCGAACACAAGGGAAGCCTTCTGTGTTACTCACTTGGTTCGTAACTTCAATTCGAAGTTCGGGTCGACCCTGGATGGGAAGATTGAGTCTGCCGCAAGTGCCTTGACTACTGAAGTGTTTGCGCAGTTTTTGGAGAAGATAGAAAAGGAGTGTCCAGGGGGGGTTGAATACTTGACAAAGGAAGGGCTGTCTGCAAAATGGGCCACCACTAGATTTGGGGCTGCACGTTTTGGCTGTTACTCGTCAAACCCAGTCGAGTCTATGAATGCTACCCTAAAAGGGTTGAGGAGGAAGAGTCCCGCGCAGGTGCTGCTGGCTGTGATAGGTAGAGAAGCAGTTTCTACATTCAAGCGGAATAAAGAGTACGAGGAGATGGCGGATGAGCAGTTGCCCGCCAACATTGTCCGTATCATTCGTGAGAATGCTAGGTGTGGTATGTCCTACACGGCAGAGCAAACCGGAGAGATTGCTATCACGCAGCCCGGAGGGTCAAGGGTGGAGCAAACTTATAAGGTGACTCGAAGGACTGGAAGGGAGACACGCCGGGTCACCACGGATGTCAACAACCCGGAGTCAAGCTCATGCTCCTGCGGGTACACAAGGTGTGGATTGTGTGCTTGCTCAATTTATTGCTGCTGTCCCTTCTGCTGACCATGCTACCACCCCCACCTCCTGCTTACCTCCCAGCGCCTTTTGTGGCTCAATCATTTCCCTCTGCGTCTACGGCTGCCTCTCTTTCCTTTACCTTGCTTCAGCTGCACCTTCTGCTACTCCCTACTTCCCCCACTCCCTCTGCTGCTGATGCACCCGAAGTCACCCCCCCCCCCCCCCCCCCCCCCTACTGCTGCTCCAGCTGTGGTTGTCCTTGCTGTCTGTGCTGCTACTGATGTTCCTGGGCTGGGCTAATGCTGTCCATGGGCCCCCACTCCCCCTGCTGCTTCTGTTGCTTCTCTCCTTGTTGCATACTGTTGAATACAATGTATGAAATGACCATTTCACCCCAATGCTTCCTCTTGTGCCCCTTTACATCCCACCTGTGTGTAGGGAATATGGACTTCCGTGTGTCCACATTTTTGCAGTTTACAGTGGCACGCCAGAGAAAGCTCATAGGGTGATAAAACGCTACTACAGAGTGGAATCTCTTAAAAAGGTGTACAGTACGCCTATCGTGCCACTCGACCCTACGGAGGTGGTTCGCGATAGGACGATCCAACCTCCTGTGTATCCTAAGAGGGCCGGACGTCCACCTTCGAAACGCCTTAGAAGCTCTGGTGAGGTGGATGGTGAAAAAATGCGCAAGTGTGGCAAGTGCGGGGAGAAAGGACATAACGTACGTACATGTGAGCTGCGGGCTAGTCAAAGAGTGGCATGGGAAGAGAGACAGACACCGCAAGCTCATGTTGAGATGCAAACATCTACAATTGCTATGGCTGAAGTGAGCGTTGCAGAGTGCGACGCTTGTGGGGCACTCCACCGTGAAGGTATTCGGTGTGAAGCTGTACGGAGGATGGAAGCTCGTGCTAGGAAAGGCCCAGGTGGTGGTGAGGGGGGCGCGGGGACAGAAGTAGGAGATTTAACCAATGAAGAAACAGATTATTCATACTCGACAGATGCGTCCGAGGAAATTGACGGTGAGCAAGTGGAAGTGGGGCAAGGGCGGCAGAACCATGAACAGCAAGGGTCGGATGGGGAGGAGGCAGATGTAGCCATGGGGAGGGAGGAAGCAACCGAACCAGAAGGGGGGGGGGAACAACATCAAGGGCAAGGGGGGAGGCGGTCAAACCGGCCGCAGAGGGGGAGGCGGCAGCAACATGGAGGGAGGCAGCAGCGGCAACGGGGAGGGGGGCAGCAGCAACAGCAGCAGCAGGGGCAGGAGCAGCAGGGGCAGCAGCAGCAGGGACAGCAGGGGCAGCAGCAGCAGGGACAGCAGCAGCAGGGGCAGCAGCAGCAGGGGCAGCAGCAGCAGGGGCAGCAGCAGCAGCAGCAGCAGGGACAGCAGCAGCAGGGACAGCAGCAGCAGGGGCAGCAACAGCAGGGACAGCAGCAGCAGCAGCAGCAGGGGCAGGAGCAGCAGGGGCAGCAGCAGCAGGGACAGCAGGGGCAGCAGCAGCAGGGGCAGGAGCAGCAGGGGCAGCAGCAGCAGGGACAGCAGGGGCAGCAGCAGCAGGGACAGCTGCAGCAGGGACAGCAGCAGCAGGGGCAGCAGCAGCAGCAGCAGCTGGGGCAGCAGCAGCAGGGACAGCTGCAGCAGGGACAGCAGCAGCAGGGGCAGCAGCAGCAGCAGCAGCAGCTGGGGCAGCAGCAGCAGCGCCAGCAGCAGCAGGGGCAGCAGCAGCAGGGACAGCAGCAGCAGCAGCAGCAGCAGGGGCAGGAGCAGCAGGGGCAGCAGCAGCAGGGACAGCAGGGGCAGCAGCAGCAGGGGCAGCAGCAGCAGGGACAGCAGCAGCAGCAGCAGCAGGGGCAGGAGCAGCAGGGGCAGCAGCAGCAGGGACAGCAGGGGCAGCAGCAGCAGGGGCAGGAGCAGCAGGGGCAGCAGCAGCAGGGACAGCAGGGGCAGCAGCAGCAGGGACAGCAGCAGCAGGGACAGCAGCAGCAGGGGCAGCAGCAGCTGGGGCAGCAGCAGCTGGGGCAGCAGCAGCAGGGACGGCAGCAGCGGGGACGGCAGCAGCAGGGACGGCAGCAGCAGGGACAGCAGCAACAGCAACAGCAGGGGCAGCAGGGGCAGCAGGGGCGGCAGGAGGAACAGCAGCACCAGCAACAGCAGGGGCAGCAGCAAGGACGGGAGCAGCAGACGCTGGGAGATAGGCAGCAGCGGCAGCGGCAACAAGGGCGACGGCAGCAGCCCCAACAGCATCAGCAGCACTCGGAGCAGCAGCTGGGACAGCGGCAGCAGCACCAGCCAAACACAGTCGGCCCAAGAGATACGGCAGAGATTGTCCGGATCCGTTTGAGGAAAGTGTCCCGCATTAGTCTACAACGCCAAATACCAGATTTGGAAGAAGCTGAAAGGGAAGCTTCACCTCAAGACACGAATGTAGGGCCATCACATAGAAATCGGCGGCGAGGAACTCGACAGGTAGGGCAGCAGGAAGGGCTGCATCAGGAAGGTCAGCAACTGGGAGGAGTGCAACAGAGACCGCGGCAACAAAGAGGACAGCGACCGAGAGGGCAGCAACAGACAAGAGAGCAGCTGGGGCAGCAGCAGGTGGGGCAGCAGCACTCAGGGCAGCAGAACGCAGGGCAGCAGCACACAGGGCAGCAGAACGCAGGGCAGCAGCACACAGGGCAGCAGAACGCAGGGCAGCAGCACACAGGGCAGCAGAACGCAGGGCAGCAGCACACAGGGCAGCAGAACGCAAGGCAGCAGCACACAGGGCAGCATAACGCAGGGCAGCAGCACACAGGGCAGCAGAACGCAGGGCAGCAGCACACAGGGCAGCAGAACGCAGGGCAGCAGCACACAGGGCAGCAGAACGCAGGGCAGCAGCACACAGGGCAGCAGAACGCAAGGCAGCAGCACACAGGGCAGCATAACGCAGGGCAGCAGCACACAGGGCAGCAGAACGCAGGGCAGCAGCACACAGGGCAGCAGAACGCAGGGCAGCAGCACATTTGGCTGCAGCAGTCAGGGCAGCAGCAAGAGGGACAACAGTGGCAGGAAATCCGCGTTCCTATGTCACACCCGAGGAGCGCCACATATTATTCAACAAATGTAATGGATAGAGGGGTTGCAGCACAGCAACAAGGGTTGTATTGGCAATACCCTTGGATGGTGCCTATGCACTCAAACATGATCCATCAATGGCCTTCGTACGGAAGCTCAATCTACCCTACACAGCAGCAAGGGGATGGTGAAACCTATGCGACAGGTGCTGCTGGTGGACGTATTGCAACCACAAACTCGGCAGAGCAGGGCGAACAACATGAGCAGCACCACTGTTGAACTCGGCATGTTTGAGTGGACTGTGTTCTTATTAGTGAATTTACTTAGTGAATGAACACGGGTAGTGAATGTAGTGGTGATGCTAGTAGCTAAAGAGACAGTGAAATGTGTGGACGCCAAAACCTGCTCGTAGTTGTTTGCCTGTCCGTTCGTTTGTAGGCAGGTACATGGAACGAGAGTACGATATATGCGATGGGGATTTACGCTTCATGTCACTCCATCTGGGTGCTACATGCTCATTTTTCGCTCATGCTGGGGTGATGAGATGATGTATTGTAGTTTTAGTGAAGATATTGTCGCGCCAGGTTTAAGTGTGGTGCAGTTTAAAAAATTTTACAGTACAAGAAAAAAGAATGTGCATGCTGTGTCTCTTTGTCGCACCGACTCATACTATTGCATTGTCTATAAAAATGTGAATACCAGAACCATGCCGTTAAGTTTAAAACAAATGATGTACAAAATAGTGCTAGTTTACAGAAGACGCTGCACTCCCATAATATGGCCTCAACACCTATGTAATTGACTTGGCCAAAGTGTCCCGGTAATAATATGAGCAATTTTAGAACGAGATCAGGAAGTGATGAAGGGCAATGCTAAAGCGATCCGTGCATAAAACATACCGCATTATCATAATTTTAACTGATTTCTCTGTACCTTCTTCCAAGTGTAGTAACTTTTGATAGCCGAAAATGACGTTAATATGTCTTAAAGTAAACATACTTTTATGGGTCCTTTATGTGCAATTAATGTTCGGATTATAAGGGAGTAATTAAACATTCAGGCAAGGTTAGTAAGAAGGAAACTCACTCTGGCCTAAATGGTGATGTTTTTGCTGACTCGAACGTCATGCGTACGGTGTACATTGCGGTTGAAATGTTTGGTTACCAGTTGGGAAATCTGTGGAGAGTTGATAGGTACCACGGAGGGATAATGTGTACCACCGGGGAAATGACGGGTACCACAGGGGAGATCGGTCAATCTGATGGGTACCATCGAGCCACGTGGCGGACTGCGTACGTCAGCGGGCTCGATGTTGGTTACCCGGAAGGTAATTACCCGGAAAAAAGCATGGTTCAACCAATACAAGCGGTGGCGGTTACTCGATGCACAAGTGCCTGTTTGTCAAATCCCCTGAAACCTGCATCATCCTGAGTCGTCCTCCTGAACCACGGAGCATGATTGACCAATCGAGACCCAGCGGTCCTCCCTGTTCGAATTCCCAGTCAAAGCAATTTGCCCTCCACCAGTCCCTGCTGCCACCAACCAACGGGTACGTAAATTACCTAAGTTAGCCCACTTGCAAGGAATTTTGCTAATTCCTTACTGAGGCAGCCTCTACGCGTACAATTCCAACTTTTGGACTTCAGGCTCGGTCCGTCGACCTCGCCTTCCGAACGTCCCCCGCGTCGCCTTCGGGTTTCCCAACCCAAAACCTGCACCCAACCTTCGCGCGAATCCGCGACCTCGGCCTAGCTAGCTTTGCTATATTATGCCTAGGCCTCGTTGCTTGCTCAGTAGTTGTAATCACTTCCGCGTTATTGAATTATGCGCACTCTTTCCTTTCACAACTCATAACACTTGGTATCAGAGCCTACTTTCCTAGGTTACCCTCTACTTTTCGGGGTAGTTTAGTGCAGGGGTGCAATAGACTTGGTGGGCTGCAAAGTGGTCGACTGAGAGATAGATACGATTATCTCGCTCCGACTAATAGCGTTTGCGCCTTCATCAAAGTCATAAAAATCGTTGTTAACCCGCTGCCCCTTAGGAGAAGCCTGCGAAACATGGAACAGGCAGATTTCAACGAGTTCATGCAACAGTTTCGGGCGATGCAAGCCAACTTGCAGACCATGTCTGCAGAGATGGAGCGCCTGAAGGCGGAAAACGCCGCGCTACGCCAGACGCGAGGTGAAGCGCGTCAGGAGTGTTGCAGGTTGCGTGGGGGGGGAGGTTTGCCCCCAACCACCGAACGGTGCTTCTCAAGTGTTCCAAGGAGATTGACTTCGCTGCAGGTTTCGCGAAGGAGCTGGTTGACTTCGGAGGACTTGCACAGGAACATTCGAGACTCAAGGAGAATTCGATTCGGTGAAATTCGAGTGTCGAATTTCACCCCTTCGAAATGTTACGAGAACATTCGCGAAGTGTAGAGATGCGATGTTACGAACACGGTTCGATGTTGATTGCATGCTATAAAACTAGTTGCTTTGTATTGCATGCTTCATAGTGAAAACCAGAGTTCTTTGTACGTGGTACATTCGAACCAGAAATTCCGGAGAGATTCCTATCCTTCAACATAGAGCATAGTCTTCACGTTTCCATCTATAGCTCGCTCGTTTCTTAGGCGAACGAAGCAATCTACGGCTCGTTGGAAAGCTAAGACAGAGCTCTATCGTTTAGAACAACTCCCAGTTCCTGCCAACTAGAGGAGAGTCCTCTACAACAGTGGTATCAGAGCTGGTCGGAGGAGTCTACGCGCGCGACGAGAAGGAAGCTTGCCGACTTCAAGCGAGGCCTCCAGCACTTCCTTGGATGGTGTCGGCTCAAATCCCGGCGAACCCTGGACAAACGCGACGGTGTTCGATACGTCGGCGGTTCCGATTTTCACGGGACAAAACTACTCCGCGTGGAAATTTAAGTTCCAAGTGCTCATGATGGAGCGGGGACTTTGGGGTCTCTTCGACGGAACGGAGAAAAAGCCGGTCAACGAGGACGAGATCGCGGCATGGAAGAAGAAGGACCAAAAGGCGTTCGCAACGTTGATTTCGCGCATCGGCATCAACCTCGTGAGTTCGGTGCGCACGTGCATCAAGCTTGAAGCATCGGCGCGTGAAGCATGGAAGCGGCTCGAGACGATGCACGTGAACAAGACTCTCCACGGCAAGATCCTAGCCCGGAATGCATTCTACACGGTGAAGATGCGCGCGGGCGAATCGATGCACGAGTATGCGACTCGTGTGGAGGAACTCGGGGAAATGTTCATGGACCTCGGTGGAATGGTCACAGAGGAGGATTGGATTTTGACCTTGCTTTGCGGCCTTCCGGAAGAGTGGTCGACGGTGATTACGACACTCGATAGCGTGCAAGACATTTGGACAAAGGAAATGGTGGTCGGTCGACTTCTCCATGAAGAATCGCGTCGGCGACAATTCGCGCATGAGAGCGAGGGGACCGCCATGTACTCCGGAGGGAGTTCCGAAAAGAAGTCCAAGTGGAGCAAGGGCGCAACGAAGGAATCGTCCGGTGGGAGCGAGCATCGCGGCAAGTGTCACTATTGCCGCAAACCGGGACACTTTTGGCGTGAGTGTCGAAAGCGGCCGAGCGATTGGACTCCATCGATGGCGCGGGACCAAGAGGGCAACGCGCACACGGCATCCGGCGAGGCCGATGATTCAAACGAGTCGCTCGTGTTAGTGGCCGGCAACGGGAACAAAACTCCAAGCGATGCGTGGTTCCTCGATACCGGCGCAACGCAACACATGACGCACTCGTCGTCGCTCCTCAACAACATTGGCGCTCCGGGAGACGTCACGAGCATCGTGTTCGGAAACAACGAATCGCTACCGGCGGTTGGAGTTGGGAGTACGCACCTCATCGTCGATAGCGGACCGGTGGACGTCACGAACGTGCTTCACGTCCCGGGGGTGAAGGTGAACCTTCTATCCGTCCCGCAACTTGCGAAGAAGGGGGTGATCGCCACGATCGACGGTGCGAAGATGAACCTTTTTTGGAAGGGGGAGCAATTCGCGCAAGGTGTTCTCAATGGAGATATCTACCAACTCAAGATGTACCCGAGAGCGGCTTCATCCAACGTGGCGCAAGGCTCCAAGGCGACTCTCAAGGCGTGGCATAATCGGCTCGCGCACGCCAATTACGACTCGGTCAAGGAGTTGGCCAACAAAGGACTTGCGAAGGGAGTAGACGTGATCGCCGGCGACGACGAGAAGGGCGTGTGTGCGGCGTGTGTCGAAGGAAAAATGGCTCGCAAGCCATTTGGTAGCCAAACATCACCCCTCGCTAAGGACCCGCTTGCACTTGTTCACATGGACGTGTGTGGACCGATGCGACATGCATCAAAGGGAGGAGCGCCGTTTTTTCTTGGTGATGCTCGATGACGTGACGCCACGAAGGCTAAGGGAGATGCGGCCAAGGTGATTCAAGGGTGGGCGCTCGATGTTTGCGACGACGACAAGAAGCGGATCAAGTGTATTCGTACCGACGGTGGCGGCGAATTCGTGAACAACGAGCTTGCGAAATGGATGAAGAGCAAAGGCATCAAACACGACGTCACAACACCCTACACACCCCAACAAAATGGAGCGGCGGAGCGGCTTAATCGCATGTTGGTGGAAGCCGTTCGTTCACTACTTCAACACTCCAAGCTTGGGCACGAGTGGTGGGGAGAGGCGAGTGCGCTAGCGGCGTGGATTCGCAACCGTTTGCCGACGAAGGTGCTCCCGGGAACGACTCCGTTCGAAGCATGGACCGGAACGAAGCCGAACCTATCCCACCTTCGCACCTTTTGGTGCCTTTGCTACTACCATGTCCCGGATCCCCTTCGTCACAAGTTGCAACCGAAGGCTCGTGCGGCAATCTACTTGGGAATTGCGGCGAACGAGCGTGCATGGCGAGTGTGGGACTTGAGCGACAAGCGCGTCGTCACGTCTCGGGATGTGGTCTTCGACGAAGACAAGTTCCCGACGAAGGAACAACCAATGCCACAACTCACCGTCGTCCTTCCCGCACGAGAGGAGGATGAAGCGGTGGAGGTTCCATCACAAGTGGAAAAGGAAGCCGAAAATGGAGGGGGAGAGAACGAGGAGAGCGACGACGACGTGGTGGAGGTGCCACCAACCGAGGCGGCAACTTCCTCGACACCTTCCTCTCTCCCATTGGCGTTGACCCGCGAGCCACGTACACGTCGCCCCAACACGAAGTACAACGACTACGCTATGGTAGCCGTTGGAGAGTTGGACGAGGAACGTGCGGCATATTGCTTCGCAACCTTGGGTGATGACCCTCGCAACCATACCGAGGCTTTGGCTTCTCCGGATGCGCCACTATGGAAACAAGCGATGGAGAAGGAGCTCGCATCGATCAAGGAGAACAATGTGTTCGAGCTCGTCGACCCGCCGAAGGGTGCCTACTTGGTGGGGTGCAAATGGGTGCTTAAGAAGAAGTCGGGAGCCGATGGGAGTGTCGAACGCTACAAGGCGAGGCTTGTAGCTCAAGGCTACACTCAACGGGAGGGGGAGCACTATATCAAGACCTTCGCTCCCGTCGCTAAGGCTACAACTCTCCGGGTGTTGCTTGCGCTAGCGGCATCTCTCAACCTCGAGGTGGAGCAATTGGACGTTTGCACCGCCTTCCTCTACGGGCTTCTTATAGAAGAAGTCTACATGCGGCAACCCCCGGGGTACGATGACGGTAGCGGAAGGGTGTGGAAACTCAAGCGTACCCTATACGGCTTGAAGCGAAGTCCACGCGGATGGTACAAGCGCATCGACGACTTTCTTCTTCAACACGGCTTCGCGCGTAGCGAGTGTGATAGCGCTTTATACGTGTTGAAGGAGGGGGAGAAGCAATTGGTGCTTTTACTCTACGTCGATGACTTATTCCTTTTCTCCGACTCCAAAGACCTCATTCGGGAGGTCAAGCAACGGCTAGGGGCGGAGTTTGCAATGAGAAACTTGGGCCCGGTCACGTACTACCTTGGGATGCACGTCGATCGTGACCGAGCCAACGGGACCATCCACCTCCACCAAGAGAAGTATGTGAAGGGGGTAGTGGAGAGCTTCGGCATGGGCGATAGCAAACCGGTGGGAACACCACTAGCTACGGGATTTTCTTGCCTCACGGGAGAGGAAGAATCCACCCTCGACGAAGCCGAAGGGAAGCGGTTTCATTCGCTAGTGGGCTCGCTCATGTATGCCGCCGTTTCTACTCGTCCCGACCTCGCATACGCCGTCGGGGTGCTTGGACGAGTCGTGAGCAACCCTCATACCGAGCATGTGCGCGCGGGAGGACGCGGTCTACGCTACCTCCAAGGCACACCTAACTTGGGGCTTGTGTATGAAGCCGGCCCGATTGAACTCAAGGGCTATGTTGACTCGGACTACGCGGGAGATCCGAGCACGCGCAAGAGTACCTCCGGGTACGTCTTCACCTTGCTTGGGGCAGCCGTGAGTTGGCAAAGCAAGAAGCAACCAACCGTGGCTCTAAGCTCAACGGAAGCGGAGTATATGGCACTCACTCAAGGTGCCATGGAGGCGATATGGCTACGGCGTCTTCTAGCGGAGCTTGGGCATCCTCAACCGAACCCAACTCCTCTCTTTTGTGACAACCAAGCCGCCATAAGCCTCTCTCACAACGCCGTCCTTCACGGGCGAACCAAGCATATCGAGGTGAAGCATCACTTCATTCGTGAGGCGGTTAAGAAGGGTGAGGTCAAACTCACTTACATAAGCACCAAAGCTCAACCCGCGGACTTCCTCACTAAACCACTCCCTAAGGATTCATTCCGTGCATGCTGTGAGCGTGTTGGATTGAACTTCTAGTGGCTTGGGTGCAAGGGGGAGTGTTGGAGGTTGCGTGGGGGGGGAGGTTTGCCCCCAACCACCGAACGGTGCTTCTCAAGTGTTCCAAGGAGATTGACTTCGCTGCAGGTTTCGCAAAGGAGCTGGTTGACTTCGGAGGACTTGCACAGGAACATTCGAGACTCAAGGAGAATTCGATTCGGTGAAATTCGAGTGTCGAATTTCACCCCTTCGAAATGTTACGAGAACATTCGTGAAGTGTAGAGATGCGATGTTACGAACGCGGTTCGATGTTGATTGCATGCTATAAAACTAATTGCTTTGTATTGCATGCTTCATAGTGAAAACCAGAGTTCTTTGTACGTGGTACATTCGAACCAGAAATTCCAGAGAGATTCCTATCCTTCAACATAGAGCATAGTCTTCACGTTTCCATCTATAGCTCGCTCGTTTCTTAGGCGAACAAAGCAATCTACGGCTCGTTGGAAAGCTAAGACAGAGCTCTATCGTTTAGAACAACTCCCAGTTCCTGCCAACTAGAGGAGAGTCCTCTACAACAAGGAGTCGCCCGCCGTGGATGAAGCAAGTAGCAGCTCCACACCCAACGACGACGTCTTTAGTGAGCTACAGGGCTTGCTGGACGCTGAAGATGAGTGGGCGGCACGCCAGCAACAAGCACAAGGGACGCAGGAGCAACGGCCACGGCCACAGCAACAAGCACAAGTGGCACCAGGGCAAGTCACAGACAACGCCACGACAGGCGCCAGCGACGAACCCGGTGATGGCCTCGGTGGCGCCCCCGATGCATGCAACAGCAACAGTCTCAACAATTGTTAAAATAAAACCGACAAACCCGCCCCCGTTCAACCCCTGCGACAAAACCGTTACTGTGTCGGCATGATTGTTCGGCGTGGAGGTGTTTTTCAATGCTGCGCAAATTGCTGACGATGCTACTCGCATTAATTTTGCAGTGTCATTGTTACGAGGGCCGGCGTTGGAGTGGTGGAAGCGGACTCTTCAGACAGAGGGGACTCCGGCAGGGCTGTCACGTGCGAACGACGGGCCCTGGACAACTGTCACGCAACGAGCAACTTCAATCTTCGGAGTGGCCACGATACGCACATGGACGGAGTGGGGCGCCGCGCTGCGAGCCAGATTCGAGCATGTATCCGCCTCGGATTCTGCTCGCATGAAGCTGCGTACCTGGAAGCAGGTGGCGTCGGTCCAAGATTACACAGCAACATTCTGCAATTTGGCTGACCAGGTGGACGACATGAGTGATGCGGAGCGACTCGACCGATACGTCGCAGGCCTCAAGTAGGAAGTACAGTACGAGGTGCGACGGGCGAGGCCACGCGACTTCCTCGATGCCGTCTGTCAGAATGTGTAGTTTGTCTAGCCTGCAGTGGGGTACTCTATAGTGAGTACGGCCCCTTAGGGTTTCCTATATGTATCCACCTGCTTGCTAGTGCTACCTCCCTCCTTTGCTTATTCTCTCTTGCCTAGCTTGCTAGCTATGGCTCCTGCGTTCTAACCGCTATTGTGACATGGTAACAGAGTGATTACGCTCCTGGCCTGTGGGCCCACCGTTTGCTTCCGCTGCCACTACTGTACTGTGTGTCGCGCGCCCCGTGGCGCGCGACGATTTTTTCTTCCCGCCAGGCGCTCGGGGCGCGTGGCGGTTTTCTGCCCGCCGCGCGCTCGGGGCGCGTGGCGGTTTTCTGCTCCGTCGCGGCGCCCCGGAGGCCCGCGCGCCACCCCCTCCCGTCGCCCGTCGTGGCGCCCTGGGGGCCCGCGCGCGGCCCCCTCTCGTCGTCCTTCGTGGCGCCTCGGGGGCCCGCGCGCCTTCCCCTCCCGTCGCCCCGTCGCGGCGCCCTGGGGGCCCGCGCGTGGCCCCCTCCCGTCGCCCGACGTGGCGCCCCGGGGGCCCGCGCGTCCGCCCCTACCGTCGCCCGTCGTGGTGCCCCGGGGGGTCCGCGCGCCGTCCCCCGCGCTGCTTCCCGCGCTCCTGCCCCGTGCTGCCCGTTTTAGGGTTTGGGGGTGGCGAGTGTGGGGGTGGCGGGTATGGGGGTGACGGGTGTGTGCGCCGTCCCCTGCTCCTCCTCCTCCTCCGTCTCCCACTGCTGCAGCTGTCGTTGAGGGGGGTGGGTGTGTGGGAGCCGAAGGAGTGGTGCTAGGGGAGTGTCGTGGGAGTGATGCTAGGGGTGCAGCAGGGGGTGTGAACGGGAGTTTTGGGACAAAGGGGGAGGTTGAAAGGGGGTGGCCGCTGTGAAGCCAGCAGCTCCAGTCGCCCGTGAGACCGTTGCGCCAGTCGCACGTGAGCCCGTCGCTCCAGTCGCCCGTGAGCTCGTTGCTCCAGTCGCCCGAGAGTCAGTTGCTCCTGCCGCTCGTCTAGCCGCGGAGCCAATTACTCCAGTTGCCCGTGTCCCAGTTGCTCCAGTTGCCAGTGTGCCAGTTGCTCCAGTTGCCCGTGTGCCAGTTGCTCCAGTTGCGCCGTGTGCCAGCAGCTTCAACTACCACCCACTATCTCCTCTCCTCTCATAGTCCCTCCTCCTCCTCACTAGCCCTGTGTGATAGCCTCTAGCTTTGCTTATATTTGTGAACTATAAACTGCTACTTGTTGTGCTGATCATACCCCACTTTGACTATGGGGGTGTGTCAGAATGTGTAGTTTGTCTAGCCTGCAGTGGGGTACTCTATAGTGAGTACGGCCCCTTAGGGTTTCCTATATGTATCCACCTGCTTGCTAGTCCTACCTCCCTCCTTTGCTTATTCTCTCTTGCCTAGCTTGCTAGCTATGGCTCCTGCGTCTTAACCGCTATGGTGACACCGTCCAGGTGGCCGAATCAACGGATGCGCTGATGCAATGGGCGAGAATGAGTTCCCGGGAGGGCACTTTGTTTCGTGGACCGCCGCGCCAGCCCACAATCAACGGGGTGGATGCACCGAGACGTGGACCTAACACATGCTTCAACTGCAACCAACCGGGCCACTGGAGGAAGGACTGCCCGAAGCTGAAACAGGGAAACAGGAACGACGGAGAGGGTTCGGGAAAAGAGACGAGTCAGTAGCAGTCGGGCCACCTACAGACGAGGCCCCGTCACCCGGCAATCAACATCCACACCGAGTCGTGGTACTGATACGGGCTATTGACCGCAACCGGACGAATAAGGTGGATGAACACGTGGATCACCCTGTGCTGGTCGTGGGGAGGGTTAACGGACAAAAAATAAAACTATTCGTTGACGGTGGGGCGAGCCACAGTCTCGTCAACCTGGCAACGGCCAAAAAAATCGAAGTCAAGCTGGACAGGTGTCTGCCCCGAAATTGACGCGCGACTGGTGGACGGGACACTGGTGGCGATCAAGGACGAGGTCCGACAAATTCGGATGAAGTGTGGCGACGATTTCGGGTTTTCCATGCGCATGCTGGCGACAACACTGGACGGTTGCGATGTGCTGCTGGGGCGAGATTGGCTGCAGCGATTTAATCCGACGATCGACTGGACGACGGGGGCGATCACGGTGCTGTGCAACAAGGGGCGCGTGACACTTCCGAAATGGGCGGAGCCGGAGCCGATGACAACACGTGTCAACGCAATCACAATGAAAAGAGCGATCAAACGGGGAGCGCAAGGCTACGCCGTACAGCTGTACGAGGTGGTGGCGTCCGAGAAAATTGCCGACTTTGACACGCTCTGCGCTGCTGTACCGGGCGACGTGGCGAGCATAATTCGGAGGTACCCCGAAATTTTCGTGGACGACCTGCCTGACGGGCTGCCACTTCAGCGACCAGAAGACCACAGGATCGAGCTGGAGCCAGGCGCCAACCCAACTGTGCGGTCACAGTGGCGGCTCAGCCAACCGGAGCTCGACGAGTTGCAGAAACAGCTGGATTATCTGCTTTCGAAGGGTTTTATCCGGCCGAGCACGTCACCTTACGCCGCCCTGATACTGTTCACGCCGAAGAAGGACGGAGGCCTGCGCATGTGCATCGACTATCGAGCGTTGAATCGGGTCACAATCAAGTCGCGTTATCCGATGCCACGGGCGGACGACCTGCTAGATCAGCTTCGCGGGGCTCGCTTCTTCTCGAAAATCGATTTGCGAGGTGGCTACCATCAAATTCGCGTGTTCGCCGACGACTGCTCGAAGACTGCTTTTCGCACCCGCTACGGCAGTTACGAATACACTGTGATGCCGTTCGAGTTGACGAACGCACCCTTGACCTTCCAGCTCACCATGAATGGGGTGTTTCGGGACATGCTGGACAAAAAGGTTATTGTTTACCTGGACGACATCCTGGTGTACAGCAAAACTCGGGAGCAGCATTTACAGGACTTAGAGGAGGTGTTCCGGCGCTTGCAGCAGAACCGGCAGATTACCAAGGGCTCTAAGTGCGAGTTCTTACAGTTGGAGCTGGAGTTCCTGGGGCACGTGGTTTCAGGGGAGGGCATTAAAATTGACCCTCGCAAAGTAAAAGCGATTTCGGAGTGGAAGCCGCACACGAACATCACGGAGTTGCAGAGTTTCCTCGACTTCGTTAACTACGTCCGCCGTTTTGTACCGAATATGGCGGGGGTGACCAGGCCGTTAACTGATATTCTGCATAAGGGCGTGCAATTTGGTTGGGGGGAGAGAGAGCAGCTGGCCTTCGACGAGCTGAAGAAAATTTTGAGTTCACCCCCGGTACTTCGACTGGCAGATCCACCCCGACCGTTCGAAGTCGTGACGGACGCCAGCGATTTCGCCGTCGGCGCCGTTCTTCTACAGGACTTCGGCAAAGGGCTGCAACCCATCGCGTACGAATCAAGAAAAATGCAGCCGCCCGAGCGCAACTATCCAGTACACGACAAAGAAATGCTCGCCATCGTGCATGCATTTCGTACATGGCGCTGTTACCTTACGGGAGCCGACGTCACGATCAGGACAGACCACAAGTCATTACAGTACATGCGCAGCCAACCACAGCTCAACCCGCGACAAATCCGGTGGCTCGACTACCTCGAGTCAAACTTCAGCTACACCATCACGTACAAAAAGGGCGCCAACAACATCGCCGACGCCCTGACCCGCCCATCCATGCAGACCGCAGCAGTACTAATCGCCCATTCTAACCTTTTATTGGCAGGACTCTTCAAGCATGGCTACAGGACTGACAGGTTCTTCAGGACCAACCAACACCAACGGGTCACCACAGCGCATGGGAGTTATTACCTAAAAGTTGGTACCAACCGAGTTGGGTACCTTCCTACCAACCCTTACGAGAATTGCTGACGCAGGAGGTACACGACTCCAATCTCTCCGGGCATTTCGGCGTCGACAAAACATTGAAGCTGCTGCAGCGGAATTACTACTGGCCCGACATGGCATCGGACGTGCAGCACTACGTGTCCGCCTGCCCGACCTGCCAAGCATTTATATCATCACGGCAACGCCCAACTAGACTACTACAACCCCTCGAGCCACCCGAACGACCGTGGCAACATGTGACAATGGACTTTGTCACCGGACAGCCAGCTGGCGCAAGTGGCAACGATTCGATGTTAGTCGTCGTCGACCGCTTAACGAAAATGGCGCATTTCGCACCATGCCGCACGACGATCACAGCCGAAGAAACAGCAAAGCTCTTCATCTCGACCGTCGTGCGACTACACGGGTTACCTTCGGCGATCATCAGCGATCGGGACCCGAAATTCACGTCGAAGTTCTGGCAGGAAACATGGGCACAGTACGGCACCCGCCTACAGTTTTCGTCGTCATACCACCCGCAAACCGACGGGCAGACTGAGCTGACCAACCCGATATCTCCAAGTGGGAAGATTCGCTTCCCATGCTCGAATTTGCGTACAACAACGCCCCGTCTGCGACAACCAATCAATCACCGTTTTACCTCAATTACGGGATAGATCCGGTGGTACCCTCTTCAACGACTCCTGAAAATCCGGTACCACGGTCGCAACAGTTTGTTTCGGAACTTCAAGCAGCACGCGACAAGGCAGCGGAATTTATCCGAAAGGCTAATACTGCCGCCAGCCGCTACGCCGACCGACATCGACGGAACTTACGGTACCCTTCCGTGACGGGCAGATGGTTCACCTGGACACGAAGAATCTCCGACTGCCGCAGCCTGCAAAATTGCGTCCCCGCTACGTGGGACCATTCCGCATCCTTCGGATGTTGACCCCGGCAGGGCTGACGATTCAAATATGGGTACCCTGTTTTCAATCCCCCAAAAAGAGATCTACCCTGAAGGCACATTTTCCGCAAAACGCCAAGCCTGAGCCTTCTTGCGATGTTCAGGGTTCACGAAATCGTAAGTCTGGGCTGTCAGGGTTGGCGAATTGAAATCAGGGTTGATTTTTTTCTTCTTTCTAGTTTGGCGAGAAAAACAGTGACGTGTTTGACGCGAGAAATCTAGCTGGATTGGCGGATTGGCTGGAGGGAGTGCATGTGGCGTGGGAGGATCTCCTAGGGGCGCAGGGGCGAGAGCGAGGGGTGTGCAAAGGGGGAGGGAGCAAGTGAGGGGGGTGGGTGGGGGCTATTTCGTGACCGCGGGTCGTCCGCACAAAAGGGGGAGAAGGGGGGGAGGAAATGGGGGAACGGACTGCTCATGGGAGGGGTGTCGAGACTCGACCTGGTTTTGGTGGGGGGAGACGTTTTTCAATATTAGTGTCTCGTTTAGTTTCACAATTATTATAATTTACACATGTTTTTTTCTCAAAAGTTAACGAAAAACAGCTGATGACTATAAATTATCAGTCACATGGCGATACGGTGTTTCACTACGGATGGTTTTTTTTTAATCTCCTGCCGAATCACTTTGCGATCCGTCAGATCGCGATTTGTTTCTCGGTTTAAGTTTACGGCCAGCAAAAATCAGAAACTGAATTTTTAGTCATTCTAACAGAAACGTAGTGTACTGCGATAACCTGGATAGCGCTCATGGAGTCCCTGAGATGGGTGCAAGCGTAATCATGATTACGCACATGGGGGTTATCGAGACGAAGGTTCCTGGAAGCTTCGTCCCGATAACGTTGCATTCAGGGTCAACAAGACGCATACTCTGTATGGACAGGGTCCTTAAAGCCCGCATGCAAAATAGTGACCCCCATCCCAACTTGAAAGAGGTGTTGCGACATAGTTTTTTGAAGAGAAGCGAGAGTGAAACAAGTCTCACAAAACACTGCTTGAAACAAATCGTGCGGGCAGAGTGAGCTCATGTGATTGGCTCTAAGCCAAGATGGGATGTTGTGGCTCCCGCCAGAATGGACTTTCCCGCTCACATTTCTGCGACCTGCACTTGCACGACCGTTCCCTGGGGATGGTTTCCATCGCCCTGGCGATGGGTTCCATCGCAAGGTCCAACTTCAATATCAAGCTGGTCCTGGGTTCATAATTGCCTGATTTTCTACTCCCTTGCCTTACTAGTTTTTTGCCACTCATAGTATAGCGGAAAGCTTACCAGGTGCTTGTGTCATAGGCACTAAATTATCGACGACCACGTTTGTTATCGACGTGATTTTGTAATACGTGGCCTAGCAGCGCAGTGCTTTTTTTCCCGCCAAAAGCGCAATCGTCAACCTCCTCGTCGCCCATGTTTCCTTTCCCTCGCCGCGTTATCTCTCCCCACCTACAACCCCCCTTTATCTAACATTTTTACACCCGAAACGACTCAGTATCGTATTACTCGCATTGCAAGGCTTCGCGCAACTTATCGCACCGCTTTCCAACGCCATTTCCGATCCGCTCGCTTAGTATAGCCCTCCCGCCGTTCTTCCTCGCTCTTTTCCCATGACCCTCCTCGTTTCCGTGCCGCTCTCGCCAAGTCGACCTCCCGTCGCTCTTCCACTCGCCCCTGCCATCACCCACCTCGTCGCCACCACGCTCGCCTCGAATAGCCCTCCCATCTCGTCACTCCCCCCGTCTCCCCACCTACTATCACCCATCCCAGGAAAACCCTCTTGTCGCCCTCCTTCTCTCCCCTACCATCACCAACCTCGTCACCCTCGCGCTGGTCCCGAAACGCCCTCACGGCGCCCTTTCTCACTCCCCTTCAGTCACTCACCTCGTCGCCTATGTGCTCGGCCTGAAACGCCCACGTCGTTGTCCGTTACGTCGCCCTCGCGATCTCATCACCCACCCCATCGCCACGCGCTCGCACGAAACGCCCTCTCGTCCCTAAACCCGATTTCCCCTCCCATCGCCCACCTCGTCGGCTTCCGCGCTCGCCCCGAAATGCCCCCCCGTCGCCTTTCTTCTTCCCCCTCCCATCACCCACCTCGTTGCCTACGCTCTTGCTTTAAAACGCCCTCAACATGTCCTTCCTTCCCTCCCCTCCCATCACCTGTCCCGTCGCCTTCGCGCTCTCCCCGAAACGTCCTCACATCGCCTTTCTTCCTCTCCATTCCTATCACCCACCTCGTCGCCCTTGCGCTTGCCTCGCATCGCCCTCCCGTCAGCCCTCCTAACTCCCTTCCCATTACCCGCCTCGTCGCTCTCGCGATCACTCCGAATCGTCCTCCCGTCGCCTTTCCTCTCTCCCTTTCCGCTCACGTCATCCCCTCCCATCGGCGTCGCGCTCACGTTCTCACCGTCCCCCGCCATCGCATCACCGTCGCGCTCATGGTCTCCCCTCCCATCACCTTCGCGCTCAGAAACTCCCCTCCCTTCTCCCAAGCACCACACATTCTCCCCTCCCCTCGCCATCGCGCTCACGTTGCCCGTCTTCGCATCGCCTTCGCGCTCACGGTCTGCCCTCCCATCACCTTCGCACCCATGGTCTCCCCTCCCATCCCCCTCGTGCTCACGTTCTCTCGTCTCCCGTCGCCTTCGCGCTCGCACCTCCCGTCCCGTACCGTCGCCCTCGTGCCGTCCCCTCCCCAATGCCCCTCCCATCACCCAACCAGTAACTTTTGCCCCCTTATTCTCTCCCCTCGCGTCTTTGTTTCCGTCAGCCTCTCACTCTCCCCTTCCGACTCCCTGACTCTCCTTGTAAATGTCCTCTGCACCCATCACACCCCGAACCCATTCCTACAGCTCTCGCTTTTTACAGAAGGCTCGGGCGCTGCCAATGCAAGTGTTTGGCTCTGCGTTTGATCATTTCCTCGACGTCGAAATGAGAATGTGAATGTGGCACGAATGTGAAATTGGCACCGCTTGCGACACATTTGCCCAGCCCTGCGACCAGTTTCCTCGATCAGAATTGGAAAGATGGTTCAGTATCAGGAAAAAAAGAAAAAGTGCAACACATTACACCCTACAAACAAAACCTCTGAATCGGTGTATCAAGTGGACCCAACTAGAAGGGGGGGGTGACTATTTTGCATACGGGCTTTAAGAACACTACTCTGTGAGTGTATACAAAATTCCAGGGTTCGCTAAAGTACTACTCTGACAAGATCAGTGTTCATAAGATGATAAACCTGAAATTACAGGGACCAGAATGTGGCAAGTCTGAAATCACCCTGAAATCAGGGTAATTACCCTGATAAAATCAGCCCTGGACCCCGGTCACGGCGAAGCTTCTCCTATCGGACGACTGGAAGATCCACGATGCTTTCCACGTCAGTCTGCTTCGCCACTACGTGGCTCCGCAGCCGTCCGACGTCGCTCGACCCAACATCGCGCCAAGTGTCTGACCTGTGGCAGATCCGACACTTCAACCCTGGAAAATTCTGAATCACCGCATTCGTGCGACCCCGACTAGACGCCACGTCGACTTACTCCTACGCTGGGTGGATCGCACAAGTGAAGATGACACGTGGGTCCCGGCTGACTCACTGCAAGGCCACTCGGTACTTCGGGATTATCTTTCCCGCCGACGCGTGCCTGATATTGACCACCTTTCTTAAGGGGGGGAGGGGGGGGGGGGGGTAGTGTAAGGAATTTTGCTAATTCCTTACTGAGGCAGCCTCTACGTGTACAATTCCAACTTCCGGACTTCAGGCTCGGTCCGTCGACCTCGCCTTCCAAACGTCCCCCGCGTCGCCTTCGGGTTTCCCAACCCCAAACCTGCACCCAACCTTCGCGCGACTCCGCGACCTCGGCCTAGCTAGCTTTGCTATATTATGCCTAGGCCTCGTTGCTTGCTCAGTAGTTGTAATCAATTCCGCGTTATTGAATTCTGCGCACTCTTTCCTTTCACAACTCATAACACCACCAGTGCTGATTCTGAAAACTTTTATATTGGGAGCTTTATGTTGTAGATGTAATCGCTATTTTCCTCCAGGACCATTATTAATTATGGTCAACCACTGACCATAATCCAACCGGAAGCGGTTTCGGGCGAGGATAAACCTTCTTGTCCAGAATTAGTGATCAAGAACTACAAAGCATTTATGTTATCAAAAGAAATGAAGACAGCCGTTTTTCAAACCATACAAGGGAAAGCATACATTCTGTACTGCAGAGTCCTAGACACCTTCAAAATGAGAGGAAGTGAAAATGAAGTGGCAGGCACACAGCACAGAGTGAGTGCTGTTGGATAGTGCATCAGCATGCATGTGTAGCAGCAAGCCTTCGCATGTGCCGCTTAGGCACGAAAGGGGGGTCAGCTAAAATCGCCACTAAAAGGAACTACCGAGGAGAGACGGATGGACGGCAGACATATCGAGCCTTGTGACACTAACGCTCAAACTCAGTCTTAAAGCTCAGTGGAGGAAGCAGCAGCAGGAGAGGAGGTGAGATAGCCTTTGCCCCCCAGGAACCCCACAATGAAGAAGATCAGTGCCGCCAGCAGTAGCGCTGTGAAGGACCATCCCTTTGGCCGTTGCACTGGTGCCTTGCTCCCTGCCTTGCTCGCTTGCTCCTGTAAGGATTGAAGGGAGGAGTGATGCCAGGGGACATGCCAGGAAGGATGGAGATGTGGCTGGGTAGAATGGGGAACGAGGGGTGCATGCTGGTGGTTTGGGGCATGGATAGGCAGTGGGCAGTGCGTGTGGGTGGCGGATGATTGGGGATGACAGATGAAGAATGGCGGATGTGGGGAGGTTTACCTTGAGTCGTTGCAGTTCTCTCACTGCTGCATTTCTATCGTCCGTCATCTTTGTCAGCGCTGCTTTCGCCTGTTGACATGCACCAGGGAGAGAACAGGGAAGACGTGCACACTGCAAAGAGTGACATCGGCGACTCATCGGTGTAACCAGCAATGCGTAACAATACATGGGACCCTCTTTCTGTACTGCAATGTTCTCCAAAAGCTCACTGCCTAAAAGAATGTGTGCTCCATGCTACCTGTTGACTCGCAAGCACGTTTCCCTTCCTGGCATCTCCCCCATACAGCCTGCCTACCATTGCTCTTCTCCTTTATCGCACCTTTGCTTTGTCACATCCCTCGCTTCCCTCATACGTTCGGTTACCCTGATTCTCTGCTCTGACTCCCCTTCACTGTTTTCTCCTTGTAAAAGTGGCATTTGAGTTTTAAAAAAGCAGCCCAACTCACCTTCCCTTTCCGCCGCCCAGGCGCATCAAAACCTTCCCCCCCAAAAGCCCTGGTTCCTTTTTGCTGCCCTCTTGGAATTTCCTGCTAGTATCACTGCCCTGGCTTCCCTATCTCGATACACAAAACCGACCCCCCTCCCTTTCCTCTGTCCCTCCCCTTCAAATACCATGCTTCGCAGTCACCATTCCCCCCATGTCCTCAAATCCCTTGCCCCGCTCCCTCACCTCCCCTTGTCACTCAACCCCCCTCGTTCTGCTCCTTCTCCCCTGGCCATTAGCCTCCCTTCTACACACCTCAGTGAGTTTAGCCTTGAGCTCCGTGACGTCCTTGGAACCCTGAGCGCGTTTAGCCATGGAACCAGAGCATCATCACGGCCATCATCCCAGACGCACATGGTACACATGCGCAGATGCATGCATTCACGTACAGATGCATACATGCACACATGCACGCATGCACGCACGCACGCACGCACGCACGCACGCACGCACGCACGCACGCACGCACGCACGCACGCACGCATGCACACATGCATGCACACATGCACGCACGCACACATGCACACATTGCACACGCGCATAGACAGACCAGAAGTTCACAACTATGAGTCACCAGCAAGAGTACACCCCTCGACCTGTAATCAGGACCGTTGAGGACAAACCATGACTCGCCATCGACCCAATCAGACCAAACAACACATCCATGTTTTTGTGCACAAACAACGCAAGACTTCTCCTCCTCCACATCGCTGCACAGCTTGCATGCAATGTCTATCACAAAAAACAGGGGGAGGAAAAATATATACCATGTTTGCCACTACGCACTCGATTTCGCGTACTACGCGAAAATGAGTTCAAGAGCAGGAGTGAGGACGCGCGATTCCAGGTCGCGCGGGAACTCGCGAGCGCGCATTCAGACTGGGAAGAATGCATGGCTGAGCCCGCATCCAGACAGCGCAGCCCGCAGCGGGCGCCAAGCAGCATCCCGCAGCTCACCAGGTCAATGGGAGAACCTTTGAGTCGCCTCAAAACAAACCCGCACAGGTCAGCGGGAGAGAGCGCCTTGGCCGTGGGCCCGTGCGCGGGAACGATTATTTTAGTTCAGACTAGACACGGCCGTTCTTCCGCAGCTCACCGGGTCAGTGGGAGCGACCGCCTTGGCCGTGGGGGGGAACGAGCTGGGCGTTCCGCCTTCCTCCGCGGTTTCCGCCACAGGCGACGGCGGCTGCGGGGGCGCGACGTACAGCACGCGCAGCTTCACCTCGTGCACCTCGCGCCCGTTCTCCTTGTTGAACTGCCAGGCGGACGCAAAATCGAGTGGGCGTGGGGAGGAAAACACATGAAGGGGGTGTAATAAGGCGGCGGAAGGCAGGGAAGCTGAGGGTGAAGGATGTACAGAACGCGCAGCTTCACCTCGCGCCCGTTCTCCTTGTTGAACTGGCGCGTGGGGGGGAAAATGAATCGACGCGAGGGGCAAGTATACAACTGAGGGTGGGGGAAGAACACACGCAGGAGGTAATTCATGCTCGGAACAGAATGGCGGCGGACGGCAGGGCGGTTACGTAGGAGCAAACTCGATCACGCGCAGATTCTTTGACACAGGTCGACGGAGAAAATGAATATTCGTTAAAAAGCAGCGTGGAAATAGAGTCGAAAGGAGGCGGCACAGAAGGCACTTCGGCTCGCCTGGCTGTTAAAAAACGCTTCGTGGAATAAAACGGCACACTTCCACAGCTGAGAAACCTGCACATTGATTCAGCAGCGAGCCAGCAACAGCGGACCATGGGTCGAGTCGGAATTTGTGACGATAGAAAAATTCCGACAACCGCCCCCTCATCACTCTTAGACCTAAAGGGAATTTCTGCCTCACGTCCACAAGCCCTGCACAACATTCTAACTTGACTACCATACCACATAATCACCACGACATAACATAGACCTGCAGCTTTCCAACCCGATAAAAAAAGGTGTGACTTACGAAATCGGCGCTGGCTTCCTTGGGAGCTCCGCCCGGCACGAGTACGCTCTGCACGAGAAACTTGTCCTTGCACTGCATATCCGCTGGCATCTCCTTCTGCGCTTGCATGGTCACTGCCAGAGGGTGATTCAAGAGATATGGTTACGGTCAGTGCTGATTACAGCCACTTTGCGACTACACGCGATCATGCTTGCGGTCGCACGGACACGCCGTGGGAGCACATCCCATAATCCGAAGCCAAAAACAGAGACAGAAGGCAAGAAACCAAGGGATATATGTATGTCTGAGAACGAGCAAGGACGGATTAACAAGGAGAAATCAGGAAGGCGGAAAGAGGCACTAAAGAGCGCGAGTAGGATCGCTCACCCACAACCTCCGCGCTACTCTGAGGTGGAATTAGGCCCGTGTTGGGCCTCACACAGTACTTCTTCGGTGACGTTGTCTTAACCTTAATGGAGGAAAGAACGAAAAAAACAAAAGCACCTACGAAAGTGAGCGAGCCGTTAGAGAAACGAAAACGAAGAAGAATAAATACTGAAAGGCAGGCGCTGCTATAAAGGAGACGAGAACATAAGCAGATGAGTGAAGACGATGACATGATTATAACAACTACGAGTACAATAAAAAAGGATCTGGCAACAGAATACAAAGAAAAAGCAGTAGAAAAGAGAAACTCAGAAACCTTGAAGGCGACATATTCAGAAGTGACATTGACTAGCCGCAAGGAAGTCGACACCTGCTTCTTCAGCTCAACTGCGGATTGCACACGGGACCAGGCATCAAAGGTTCGAGACAGTTGAACGTCACGCTTATTATTTAAAAATAGCTTTCAGGCAGCGAAGCTCAGCAAGTGGCAACCGGTAATCAGCGAACAAACGCGGAAGCCATTCAGTATCTAAGGAAACACCAGGCTCGCTGCTAAACAACATGAAAAAAAAAACATGGTCGCTGACTGACAGTTCAGATTCTTACATGTGAACTTCAGCTCCAGAGGCTGAACGGTAAGGATCTCCCCTAACATGGTGGTGTAGCGGCTCTTAAACGCCAACAGGCAAGAGAAGGCAGGCTAAGACTCTGCGCAGCTATCCGCCTTCGCGTGCACGGACCAGTCGATTGATTCGCGGCGAAAATCAAGGTGGCTAAAACACGATCCGAAGTTCCAAACCCTCTGACTGGGGGTGAAAACTATCGCCTATGCTACGCACTCAAGGGCTCTGGCAAAGATCCTTAGATTCAGGAGAGGCACCAATAGGTGGTTGAACAAGAGATCGGAAGAAGAGAGTCTTTAGGGAAATGTCTAGTGGAGAGGGGAGGAGAGAAGTGAGAAGAGAAGAGGGCTGGGGAGAGGAAAGGGAGTGGTTTGGGCAAGGTAACTAGGAACAACTGGCGAACCTGCTGGCTCGGAAGCTGTCTCGAGGCTTTTGATAGGCTGATTGGTTCACGTTCATTGGGTTGTGAGGGCAAGACGCATGGCGGCGTCTTAGAGGCTCCGTGACCTCGGGAGGGCCAAACCGGACCTACTCCGGGACAGAAGACCGACGCAGAGACTTTTGCTCCAGGCTCGGATGAAATGTGTTTGCGTTGAATCTCGTCAGATGGCGGGAAAGCTGGACTACACGGCCAGTGCGAACTTCTCCGATAAAGATATGATTCCGCAAAAAGCAATGACTGATACACTATTTGCACACAATCTTATACACTGCTCTTGCGTAGTTTTAAATGGAAGGGTACAATTGAATGTTGCTATCTCACTAACCCTAACGTCGACCAGCAGCTTGGAGATAGTAGAGCATAGAGGCTGCCTGAGCATGAGCCTGCAACTGGTTCTGAGACCAAGATGCATTCATAGGCATGACACCACGACTCTGCTGGAGGAGTAATGCTGCTTGCTGCTGCTGGAGCTGCCATCTCAGAAGGTCCTGTTGCTGCTGGTCGTATGAAGAAAGTGCGGAAGAAAGTGGGGCGGCACCAGTGGTGGCAACCGTGCCATTGCCTGTGGCAGCAGGATCTTCTGTTGCTGCTGCAGGTTTTGCTCCGGAGTTGGATATCTGAAGATAAAAAAGGGATGGAAAAACTAAGAATGCTTTGAGTAAATCCAGACCCGTAGTGCAACAAGGCATCACGGTGGCCCAGCAGCAGATATCCTTATTCAGCTTTGTTTCCACAACATACATACGTACTAAATCCCTCCCAGAACAAGCTCACACCTGAACAAACAGAAACAACTCAACAGGAAAGAGAATCATACCCTGAATAGGAAACCCATTCCAACAGCTCAGATGACACTGCAGTTCACACCTCACCTCCGTTACCCCCAGCATTCAAGCACTTATAAGCTAATCAAGTCAGAACCATTTAAACTTTACCTTCACCACCTACCAGTAAATACGGCAACAGCCTGACAGGGACTCCACTTCACTCCCACCACACTCCACCTCACCCCACCTCACCCCATCCACCCACCAACACTCTACCCCACCACATCCCACCTCACCCCATCTCACTCCACTAGCTCTACCTGACTCCAACCAACCAACCACCCGCACACGATTCCCAAACACTCCTCCACCACTTGACAATTCCATACCTGGAACCTCAGCTGGCGATTAAAGAGCCTGACGAGCCCTGAAAAGAGCTTCACGGCGTACTGCGCGCTCTCCTCCGTCTCATATTCCGCGAATCCGTACCCTCGGTGCTGACCTGACGCCTTATCCCGTGGAACGTGTAGATCCACCAGAGGGCCCGCCTGCTGCATCAAATCGTATAAGATCCGATCTTCCACTTGCTGGTCGAGATTTCCTGAGGAGAAAGGGTGGGAGGGAGTCGGTAGGGGGAAGGAAGCGAGTGCGGCGAAGTGGAGGGGAATGAACGGGGGTTGTTGGTGGGGGAACGGGAAAGGGGATGGGAAGGAGATTGGGGGGAGAGGATGGAAATTCAGGGTGAAAGTGAGCTAAGATGAGCCAGTCGGTTTACAGACACACGCCGTCTCGTTGACTAAAACAATCGGTTCACAGAAACGCGCCGTCTCGTTGAATGTCATATCATGTGTGACCAGTGGCCAGTCACGCCTAGTTCCCGTAACTTCAAAGTGGGCTGGTAAACAAGCGCGGTGCGAGAACCGCGAATACGTTTAGCTGGAAAGACGCGCGAGGATTACCTACGAAGACCGTCGCGAGTGAATTCCGCGCCATGGTTTCGAAGCGCCTCGCACTGCGATGTGCTGTGCTCCGACTGGCGCAAGGACCTGGTTACGACGTGCTGAAGGATAAGTACTGGTACAGGACGAACGGAGGTGTCAAACGGTGTCGAACGGTGTCAAACGGTTTCAAACGGTGTCGAACGGTGGTAAGAATACGACACGAGGATGGCTCAGGGAATCGAGACACGCAAATACCAATGGCAACCGTGATCAGCGCAGGCGAGCGAAATTGACGCGTGATGGTCACAACAAGAACCACACAACAATGACTCCTTTCGCGGCAGGCAGGTGCAAGTACTTCACTTACGAAGCAGAGAGGGGAGTTTCGAGAATTATACTCGCTACAATTTCGAGTATGCTGAGTTAGCAATAACGCTTGTGGTAAAAAAGACTTCGCCAAATTCAGTAAACTGCGCCTTGTACATATCTTACTGGCAGTAACACACACTCAATTTCTTATGGCCGTCAGTATGTGCTGCTGTCTTATTCTCAGTATCGCGTCAATAAATAGCATAAGCCCCTCCCCCCACACCAGCTTCTCCCTCTCCTTGCCACTCCGACCGCCACCCGCGCGCATCACTTGCACTTTTTCATCCCGCGATCTCTACCGCCATCACCCTTCCCAGCAATTCGTCTCCAAGTAGCCGACACTGTCTCCACTGCAGCATCCACCAGGTGAATCGGGTGGGGTGGCGGCTTCATATGCCTCCTCACCTGAATCCTAGACGGATGTTCCGATCCTGCACCCACACGCTTCGAACCTCCTGCGCTCTTTACAGTCACATTGCCTTGCTTCTCTGCTGATGAGGTGTGTAATCCCACTCCGTCTATCCACACACCCTCCTCCCACTCCCCCTCCCCCAATAGGGAAGGGAACGACCAGGGACGATCAGCGGAGGGTTGCGAGGGGGGGGATGAGGAGGAGGAAGCAAGTGAAGGGGGAGAGGGGGAGTCGGAGAGGGAGTGTGTGGAGTGCGGCACAGGAGAGAGGGGCAGGGGGTTGGAGAAGTTGGAGTGAACGTGTGAGACCCAGGAGGAGATGAGGTAGTTAACCACCTAGGGAGGAGAGAGAGAAAGAGATGGGAGGAGCAGAGAGAGATGGGAGGACGGAGAGATGGGGGCAATTGAGACCGACAGGGAGAGCCAGGAGAAATGCGGGGAAAAGGAGATGGGTGAGGGAGAAGGGACGTGCAGAGGCTGGAATATCTTTTCTTTTTGGAGTTCTCAAAAAACAGGCTGATGCAGCAGGATGAGCAGAGGACAGAAGGGACTCGAAAGTAGGGGCATGCGGGATGGGGGAAAGTAGAGGGACGCACAGGAAGGAACGTGGCGAAGACTTTTGAGTGGACTCAAAAGTCAAGTCATGCGGGATGGGGGAAAGTAGAGGGTCACACAGGAAGGAACGTGGAGAATCCACACTACGATTCAGGGGTGAGGGGGTAAGCATGCGTGAGGAAAGGAAACGTGGTGCTGCTGCAGATATTGGGTCTGACAGGAAAGCACAGACATGTGCGCACACACACTCAGCTGTGGTCTCTCGTGGTGGGGGCAGTGGCCGGCAGGGTAGAGTTAAAAGAAGGCCGCATGTGGGCACCAACACGCACACACACACAGGCACACATGCACGCATGCACTCACGCACGCACGCACGCACGCACGCACGCACGCACGCACGCACGCACGCACTCACGCACTCACCTGTGGTCTCTCGTGGTGGGGGCAGTGGCCGGCAGGGGAGAGTTCAAAGAAGGCGGCATGTGGGAGAGCTCTGGCTGCTCTGGCCGCCCACATGGGCCCCACCCAGGGGTCGTCCCGGCCGTGGATAATGCACACCGGCAGGGCGCGAGAGGTTATGCTGCAATAGTGAGGGGCGAGGGGCGAGAGAGGAGAAGGGAGAGAGGAGAGGCTGTTTAGTCGACTCGACAGTCAGAATGGGCCCCACCCAGGGGTCGTCCCGGCTGAGAATAATGCACACTGGCAGGGCGCGAGAGGTGATGCTGTGAAGGAGAGGGGCGAGGGGGGAGAGGGGAAGAGAGACGGTTTAGTTGTCTCAACAGTCAGCATGGGCCCCACCCAGGGTTCGTCCCGGCCATGGATGATGCACACTGGCAGGGCGCGAGAGGTTATGCTGTGAAGGGGAGGGGCGAGGGGGGAGAGGGGAAGAGAGGCTAGTTAGTTGACTCAACATCGCACATGGGCCCCACCCACGGGTCGTCCCGGCCGTGGATGATGCACACCGGCAGGGCGCGAGAGGTTATGCTGTGATGGGGAAGGGCGAGGCGAGAGCAAAGGTAGAGCAGAGGAGAGACTGTTTAGTTGACATGTTTAGAGACTGAGAGGCAAACAAGTCAACATGGTGATGGAGACTCCTGGGAACTTGGAGGTGTACATGGGGCCCACCGGGGATGTCCCCGGGGAATGAATACGGCACAGCACTGCACTGCACAGCACTGCACAGCACAGCACTGCACAGCACAGCACTGCACTGCACAGCACTGCACTGCACAGCACAGCACAGCACAGCACTGCACAGCACAGCACAGCACTGCACAGTGGCAGCCCGCGAGAGAGAGAGAGAGATGATGCTGGGAGCGAGCACGAGAGGCTCACCAGCTATGGCTTCTCATCAAAATCTTAGCCCGCTACGATCCTTATCAAAGGCCTTGGGTGAATCAAGCCCAAGGGCTGTCACCCAAGGCCTTGGGTGACTAGAGACTTGGGTTTGAAGAGACTAAGGCAGCAAGCGACCAAGACTAGAGGCCAAGGCAGCGAGCGGAGTGGATGGACGGCCACACAGGCAGCAACCTGCAGAGGGGCCACTCGTAAAACTAGCGCCCGAGAACTCACCCGCTATGATTACGAAACCAGACCAGCAGTCAAACACACTGGCGGCCAAAGCGGCAAGTTGCAGAGACGTCACAGTTGAAATTAGCTGGTTTCGATACGCTGCAAGCCTTCTAAGAGATAAAGAACGATCTATACAACTAAGTCTACCGGTACTAATCTGGAAAAATGAGGGAAGCCGTAAGCAAAAGTCTTTTAGTCAGAACGCCAGACACAATGGGCCCGGATGTTCGCGTGTGAAGGAGAGGCGCGTCTTGGGCGCAAAGAGGATGGAGGCGAAGGCAGCAGGACAGACAGACAGACAGACAGACAGACAGACAGACAGACAGACATACAGACATACAGACAGACAGACAGACAGACAGACAGACAGACAGACAGACAGACAGACAGACAGACAGACAGACAGACAGACAGACAGACAGACAGACAGACAGACAGACAGACAGACAGACAGACAGACTGACTGACTGACTGACTGACTGACTGACTGACTGACTGACTGACTGACTGACTGACTGGACGCACAGGCAGCAAACCTGTTGAGAGGCAGGCCTTGGGGTGCGAAGAGAGTAGAGTAGAGCCTTAAACAGCATACCTGACATTTGAGGTGGGGCGTTCTCTTGAAACTCACGTGGTGAGATTCTCGTCGAAGGAGAGGCGCGCCTTGGGCGCAAAGAGGATGGACGCGAAGGCAGCAGCAGAGGCGGGGTGCTGCGTGGGCTGGGCTATGCAGTCTATGAGCGCGGGGGTGAGCCGTGCTGCATCGGTGTAGACGAGAGTGAGCAGCGAGCGCAGCGTGGTGGGATGGCGTAGACTGTCCCACCTGTGTCATTGGGGGGTGGAGTGGAGTCCGTGAAGTGGGGGGGACGAGGAGAGGAGGGGAGAGCGGAGGGGGAGAGGAGGGGTGAGTGCAGTGCGTTGTACCGGCAGGTTGCAATGGAGCATGTGTAGTGTGCAAGGTTACAAAAAATACGGTCGTTTTTTTGGAAAGTTACCGTAAAACACGGTATTGTGTGATAGGCTCGTGTGAGAAATTGAAGAGAAGATTCAAAAATACGACCGTACCTTCTAACCTTGGTTGTGTGCCTCTCGAGACCGACCTTTGGGTCAGGCACATTCTGGAACACGGCGAGAGAGAACAGGAGGAGAGGCAGCAGCAGCAGCAGCAGCAGCAGCAGCAGCAGCAGCAGCAGCAGCAGCAGCAGCAGCAGCAGCAGCAGCAGCAGCAGCAGCAGCAGCAGCAGCAGCAGCAGCAGCAGCAGCAGCAGCAGCAGCAGCAGCTGTTAGAATCCCTCTCCTCTTGTAACCTGCATATATGCTATAGGACAGGCTAGAGTTAACCACCCAGACTTAGTTTGGGTGTACAAACAGGGGTAACCCAGTTTGTAGGTTGGAACCCAACCTTGGTCCAATTATTGGACCCCAAAAGGTTGGGTTGGGTAGAATTATTGGCCCAACCCCAACTTGGCCAACATTATTGGACCCCACCAATAATCTCCCAACCCAACTTCTTGGTTGGGGTCCAATAATGTCACCTTAGGTTAGCTCCAACCCCATTACTATGTATACCCCCATGATTCTCAATCAAGTTATCAACTTCATTCCTAACTCCTTCTCTCACAGCAGCAGCAGCAGCAGCAGCAGCAGCAGCAGCAGCAGCAGCAGCAGCAGCAGCAGCAGCAGCAGCAGCAGCAGCAGCAGCAGCAGCACACTCACCATCGCCGTGCTACGAGCCGCGGGAGTGTCGGAACAGGAAGCGTGCCGCGCCAGGAGAAGGGGTAGAGGCGCGCAAGCAGAGAGCGCGCGGGAGCATGGGGGTTGGGAGCAAAGGCCCAGAAGGGCGTGGCGTTGAGCAGGATGAGCCCGCGGCACAGGTGCGGGTGCGAGGCGGCGAGATACGCGCCTATGTAGCCGCCCAGGGAGTTGCCTGCTATGAACACCGGCTCCTGGATGACCTGGTTGGGTGCGGTGGGGTGGGGTACGGTGCAGGACGGTAGGTTGCACAGGCAGGCAGGTGTATGGCAGGCCGCAGGTGTACATGAGAGCACAGGCAAGCACGCACAGGCAGGCATGCACAGGCAGGCACGCATTGGCAGGCAGGCAGGCATAAACACGCATGGACGCCCGCACATTCCCATGCTCTCAACCGCAAGTTGGCGCCTACTCACCTGGGAGATGAAGGCTGCTGCAACCTGCTGTTCTTTGAGAATTCTCAAAAAGAGCATGTTCTCAAAAGTTGAGGCACGACCAGGTTGGTGGCGCCTACTCACCTGGGAGATGAAGGCTGCAACCTGCTCGCACCACATGTCCGACCCATACACCAAATCCCGCGCCCATGGCTCCGGCCTGGGCCCGAACCCCCAGTCCGCTACAGCCGCCGTTGTTGACTTGCTTGACTCTGTTGACTCCCTTTGCCCCCCTCTCCCCTCCTCTGCCCCTCGCAGCAACGCCTCCTCTTCCTCTGCTGCAGCAGAAGCAGAAGCACCAAGACGGGCTGAAGCAGCAGCAGGGAAGGGGGCGGGGTCCTTGGCAGGCCATGACTTGCCCTGCCCAAAGAAATCCATCGCCCACACCCGATACCGCTGCTGCGCCTCTGCTCCCTCTCCTCTTGCTGATTCTCCTGCTGATTCTCCTCCTGCTCCTGCTGTTGCGCCTGCTGCTGCGCCTGGCGCTGCTGCTGTGCCTGCCGCCAGTCCGCGCAGCTGCTCCTGGAAGTGGAAGGACCCCACGCCGAACCCTGGCAGCAGCAGCACCGCGGGGAGAGACCTGGATGCTCGGGAGGGGAAGAGGGGAGGAAACGGGTTGGAGTGGGGAGAGAGGGAAGAGAGGAACGTACGGGAGGGTGCTGCTCGAAATGGAAGGACCCCACACCGAACCCGGGCTGCAGCAGCAGCACTGCGGGGAGGGCGGGGGAGGAGGAAAAAGTGGGAGAGGTGGGGGAAAAGGGATGGAGCCGGGAGGGGGTGGAGGGAAGAAGAGGGAGGGAACTTAACAATCGTCCAGCTTCAGAGACTTTTGAGACGTCAGAATTGGCGAGGGAGCAGAAGAAGGAGTAGGAGCCGTAGCAGGATGAAGAAGCGACAAGAGGGACAAGTGGAAAGGGCACCGGAAGCGGAGACTACATGCATGCAGGAGAGGGGAGAGCACATGCATGCAGGAGAGGGGAGAGCACATGCATGCAGGAGAGGGGAGAGCACATGCATGCAGGAGAGGGGAGAGCACATTACATGCACCACACCACAGGAAATTTCAAGCCGCATTGCTGCAACGTGGCAAGGCAGGGAGGCGGCAAGGAGGCGAGGAGGCAAGGAGGCGAGGAGGCGAGGAGGCGAGGAGGCGAGGAGGCGAGGAGGCGAGGAGGCGAGGAGGCAAGCGAAATCACCTGTCGGATTCATCCCCAGCAACCTCGTAGTGAACCATCCAGTTCTCCCGCCACTCCCACATGCGGCTCCGAGGCTCCTCCCAACTGCCCCCGCCGCCGCCGCCGCCGCTCTTCCCGCTCGTCTCGACCCTCCTGCCCGTCTCAATGCTCCTGTTCCCCTCTTTGCTATTAGGATCTGTTCTGCCGGTGTCCGCATCTCGGCTTTTTTCGGGATTTACACCACCTCGCATCCGCGCCTCCGACGCTTCGACGTCAATTGCGGGGGCCGCCATTGTTCCCGCACTGCCGCCAGAGGCGCTCCCGTCGGGAGCCATTTCGCCGGCAATCGCGGCGGGAATTGCGCACCTGCTGAACCGGTGGCGCGGTTTGCTTATAACGCGTATCAGCGGCTGCGAGACAGGGATGCCTCGATAGACGTGCGATGCGGTTAGCAACGGTGCTGTTCCACGCGAACGCGGGGAGGAGAAAGGTGACCGCTGAACCAACCGGGCCGCGCGGTAGTGTGCATTCGTGACACTAACGGGGGGTGGACCGACGGACGATTGAGGAGTGGCATAGAGACGAGCGGGATAAGCGAGGCATATCATCGGGTCGCGGGGAGGCGCGGGGGAGGAGCAGGGGAGAAGCAGGGGAGGCGGAGGGAGGAAAAGGAGGCGGGGAAGCGGGACGATTGCCAGTTGTGGAAAGGATATTGCACGGCAGCTGAGTTGTGGTGCACTTGGCCTTCGGTTTCAACTCGCTACTGGGGATTCCTTGTTAATTTATAAGCTGGTTGATATCTATAGATCCTGAATGGAAGCTTCTGGCAGGAGGCTGATAATAACGAGTATTACATGACTTCCGCCGCGCAGGCGCCAGCTTTCCCCCCTCCCTTCCTCAATTGTTGAACAACGCCACGCCAGCTTCCCCTCTCCACTCCCCCTTACAAATATGTATGCGGCGCGCGTCGTGCATTCATGCACTAGAAGGCGGTGCTGTAGCGGTGTGCTTGCACCAAGGCCAGGTGCTGTTGACCTTTGGAAGGAATTGAATACAATATGCACTGTACGGGTGGTGAGAGAAGGAATGGAAAAAAAGTTTAAACCTTAACTCCACTGATTTTTCCTGCCCCGTTTTGTTCGACCACTCTTGTTCTGTTGGCATGACGACAAGCGGCACCACTGGAGCAAAGGCCGAAATGTGCGACGCCTGTGTTTCTGTTGAGGTAATGGGGGAGAATCTCGTGACGGATTAGAATGCTGGGCTGGAACCCAAAAATCGTAAACTGTAGAAAACCTCACAACCTGTTGCAAACTATGTTAAAATAGATGGAGATATGGCCTATGTTTTACTGTTCTGTGTTCTAGAAACAGATTTTTTTTTTCATGTGGGCACTAACTGAAAACACACACATCCTCCTCAGTGTACCCGCTATAACCATCGTCTCCTGCGTCAGTTACGGCGAGCTTCGCGTCAAGCGTTTTATGGTCCAACAAACCTGCTCACTCTGCACTCGATATCTACATGCACCAGATCGTGCAAAATTTTGTATTGAATTGGCCTGATGCTGTAATTTATCAGCCTGCTCCACACTCAATGCACTTCTGCTGTCTCCCGCTCTGTGTCTCGGTGTCTTTTCCCATCCAGAGTTCGCTGCTTGTCTTGCCTTGTAACTCGTCTAAACGGCACATACTAACTGCCTCGGATATTATTTTCTTCCATCACCGCACACTGCACACATCATTCCGACAGTTTTGCGTGCCAGCGTGTGCGCAAGAGAAGTGCTCAGATAACTGTGGTGGTGGCACCAGCTGTCTTCGCGTGTTTATGCTCCCCTTGCGCTCCAAATCCCGCAACCATTCAAGTTCGGATCGGACCAACTTATTCGCCTGCTGCTGACGAATTCCTTTAGATTCCTTTAACACCATTAGCTTCCCTTCGACACGCGACTCAGCGAACTCTAGGTCAGACTTAACTTGACGTGCTATAGACTGCTGCGCTTCGTCGCTGCGCCCAACATGCGCCCAGCGCAGGGCCCCGCTGACGGCGGCGGCGGCGGCGGCGGTGGCGGCGGCGCCGGGACTGGGCCCGTTTTAACGCACACGTACAGTGGCAAGCTGCATGCTTTTCTCAAGTCGCGCACCGGCCAAGCGCCTCCGCGCGTCGAGGCGTCCCCCGCGGAGGGCAAAGCCGCGCGCGCCATGCGGAAGCAGATAGAAGAGGTGGTGGGTGTAGGGAACACCTCTCATGTGTCGTAACGTCGACACAGCAGCCCCACCCACCCCGCACCTGTCGTCGCTTTTTGTTTGGTAGCCGCTTTATATTATATTTCTCATTTTTTGCTACTAAGGCTCCTTTATTTTCTCCCAAGTCTCGCTGCCAGATCCCTTTTTGCCTCCCTGTCCCTCCCTGTCCCTCCCTTCACCCCCCTCTCTCCCTCCCCCTCTCGCTGTCTCTGTCTCCGCACTACCTCTCGCTCCCTCTTCAGGTGCGCGCGCATGAGGCGGAAACCAAGGCCAACGCAGCATCCTCATCGTAAGTCGCACGCACGTCGCACGCGCGCACGCTCGCACGAACGCACGCACGCACGTATGCCCATTGCCCATTGTCCGCGTGCACATTCGCATACCGAACGAAGGAACGAACGAACGTACGTACGTACGTGCGTGCATACGTACCCTGGTTATCTGCCCCTCTCCCCCTTTCCCCGCCCTTCCCCGCCCCACCCATCTTTCCATCCCTCGCCCGTCCCCGCAGCCCACCTGTCCGCTTCGCGCGCACGTTCGCGCGCAAGCACAGGGAGTGCGACGCGGGGGAAGGCCCGGGCATCGCGCAGGGTGGCGGGGGCGGGCGCGGAAGCTTCAGCCTCGAAGACGAACCGGATTGGGGGGCGCTCGCGACCGAAGGAAAGGGGAAAGCTGCGCGGGCAGGCGGAAAGGCCTTGGGCGGACAGGCGGGCGGAGGCGGAGGGGGCGGCGGGAAAGGGCACGAGTTGGGGCGGGAAGCGGGGGAGGACGCGGAGAGAGAGGCGGAGCTTCTAGAGGAGCTCCCCGCGCTGATCCGCAAGGCGAAGAGCAAAGACGTGGGGGAGGTGCGCGAAGCCGCAGAGGGCTTTAGAGACCTGAGCAAATGCTCGGAGCGCGGAATACAATTCCTCTGCGACGCGGGGGGGCTGATCGCGCTGCTGCAGATGCTGAATCCCGGCGCGGACGAGGCCGCGACGGAGCATGCGGTTCTGACGATGCTTAATCTGTCGCTGAGCAATAAGAGCATCGCGAATCGATTCCTCGTGTCGGGCGCGCTGACGAGCCTATCTACCGTGCTGTGCCGGTCGCACAATCCGTCGATTCGCAGCAATACCGCGGCGGCGATCACGGCGCTGGTCGCGCGCGGCGGCGCGGCGCAGGTGCCGTCGCTGCACAAGCAGGGGACGGTGCGCGCGCTGCTGGATCTCGCGGAGGAGTCCGGGGAAGGGTCTGACGGGCGGCGCGACGCGCTGCGCGCGCTTGCGCGGCTCGCGGGGAACGAGGAGGTTCGGGAGGAGATGGTGGAGGAGGGGGGAGTGGAGCTCGCGCTGCGATTGGCTGTGAGCGGTGACGTGGACGTGTTAGATGAGGTGGCGGCGCTGCTGGCGCAGCTGGGACGCACGGGGAGCGGACTCAGGCGGATCTACACATTCCGCGCGCAGGGGCCGGGGGAGGGGGAGGGGGAAGGTCAGGGGGAAGCGCAGGGGGAAGTGGGGGGAGTAGGAGTGCTGGTGGGGCTGGTGGTGGGGGAGGAGGGGTCGTCTCTGGCGCGGGAAATGGCGGCGGCAGCGTTGCTGCGCATGGCGACTAAAGGCGATGAGGAGTGCCGCGCTGCTGTGGTGGCCGCGGAAGGCACGCTGCTATCGCACCTGGAGGAGATGGCTGGGGATGACTCGTCGCAGCGGCTGCAAACCAAGGTATGTGTCGTGCGTGGGGGGGGGGGGGGGTGTATGGGGGGAGTGCATGGTGTTTGTGTGCCTTGTGTGAGGCGCTAGGGTTCAGTGGGCGGAAGGCACTAGGTGTGAGGCACCTGGAGCAGATGGCCGGGGATGACTCGTCGCAGAGGCTGCAGTCGCGGGTACGTGGAGTGCTGGGGTTTGTGTGGGGAGTGCTGCCGTGTGCTGTGTGCTGTGTGCTGTGGGGTGGGGTGTGTTGCCGCAACCGGAGCAGGGAGATGGGGTTCACTCGTCTCAGACGCCCCACTCGTGCACGCGTGTGCTGGCAGGGTTGGGGTACAGTACATGCTATGTGGTGGTCCTGTTTTTGAGTCGACTCAAAAACGGGTACAGTACATGCTGTGGGATGTGGTGGGGGGGGTTTGTATGGGGTGTGGGATGACTTGCCCCAAGAGCTGAAATCGCAGGTGTGTATGGTGGGGGTTGCGGGCGAGGAGGGGAGGAGAGTGGGGTGCAGGGTGTGGTTTGCTGTGGTATGGTGTGGTGTGGTGTGGTGTGGTATGGTGTGGTGTGGTGTGGTATGTGTGTTGCTTATAAATTATTTTCTCCCCTCTCCCTCCATCCCTCCCTCCAGCCCTGCCTCCCTCCCACCAACCACATTTTTCTGGCACCTTTCAAAGCCTCTTTACATGCCTCAAAACTCTTTTCTCCCCTCTCTCTCCATCCCTCCTTCCCTCCATTGCACCAACCCCATGTGTCTGGCAGGCCAAGGGTCTTGCTAACGCTCTCGCGCATTCCTGAGCAGCACCACAGCTGCTGCCACGCTCCCCCTCTGCCACGCCCCCCCTCTGTCATGCTCCCCTCTGCCACTCCCTTCCTTTCCGTATCCCTTCTCTCTTTCCCCTCTCTCGCTTTCCCATCTCTCCAATTCTCCTCTCTCCATCCATCTCCTTTTCTCAGCACTTTCTTTTGCTCCCTTCTCCCCGCGACCTGACTGCACTTCCTTATCGAGCTCTCCACCGCACTGTGCCGCTCTCTTATTCTCCACCTATCTAGTGCCACCTGCCAGCTTCGCTTACGGAATCACAGGCGCATGAACCATGGCTTATTCATACCTAAACCCTTCGCACCAAGCTGTGGTCCTTCATACCTGCTCATTCAGACCACCCAATTCTTGATACCTGCTCAATTGCACAACTGCGGCTCTTCAAGTGTACTATAGCGGTTACTGTACTGTGTTTACCGGTATTTATCTGTACTGAGAGTGATACCGTAAAAGTAGTGCTCTGCTGCTAGAAGTGTAGTCTGGGGCACTTGGGGGCGTAGGGCGGGAATCACATGCTCTTCTCTGCTGCTCTCTTTTGACAGTGTATTGACTGAGTTGTGTTCTGTCTACAGCAAGATTTACTGTACATGCGGGCCTTGTCACGTAGGACTCTGGTGACTGTCACCCTGTCATTCCAGCTGCCACCCTGTCTTTCGCATACAAATCAAATCCTGCTGCAACATGGGGAGTCTTCTCTCGTACTGTACATTCCAATATGCGCGTCTGAATGCAGATTCCGGTATACAATCTCGCATGGACAGTGTGACAACAAATATGCGAATTCCTTCCCACTGAAGCTGTACATACAAATCCCACCAGCCTTATACAAGCATACAGCCGTGCGGTGCGGCACGCAGTACGGCACCGCCCGCAGCGGCAGCAAGTGACATGATGAGTGCAGTGCAGATATGTGAGGCCCACAGTTGATTTGACAGCATCGTTGGAGAGCCATGTGAGGCCCGATATGTGCTTCACTGATGGGCCTGCCTGGCACGGACTGGTCGAGTCAAAAGTTCCTGACCTGGAAGCTCCACTACAGGCTTGACATGACAGCCGCGGCTACAAGTGACATGACGAGTGCTGATATGCAGTTGACAGCATCGTTGGAGAGCCACCTGAAGCCCGATATGTGCTTCACTGATGGGCCTGGTGCTGCCACCACCTGTTACCAATGTGACACACCACCAGAATACGGAGATGACACATGCATAACATGGGGTATAATTAGCATGGGACATGGCATGGCACGTGCAAAGCATGAGAGACACAAGGAGCATGGGACATGGCATGGCACGTGCAAAGCATGAGAGACACAAGGAGCATGGGACATGGCATGGCACGTGCAAAGCATGAGAGACACAAGGAGCATGGGACATGGCATGGCACGTGCAAAGCATGAGAGACACAAGGAGCATGGGACATGGCATGGCACGTGCAAAGCATGAGAGACACAAGGAGCATGGGACATGGCATGGCACGTGCAAAGCATGAGAGACACAAGGAGCATGGGACATGGCATGGCACGTGCAAAGCATGAGAGACACAAGGAGCATGGGACATGGCATGGCACGTGCAAAGCATGAGAGACACAAGGAGCATGGGACATGGCATGGCACGTGCAAAGCATGAGAGACACAAGGAGCATGGGACATGGCATGGCACGTGCAAAGCATGAGAGACACAAGGAGCATGGGACATGGCATGGCACGTGCAAAGCATGAGAGACACAAGGAGCATGGGACATGGCATGGCACGTGCAAAGCATGAGAGACACAAGGAGCATGGGACATGGCATGGCACGTGCAAAGCATGAGAGACACAAGGAGCATGGGACATGGCATGGCACGTGCAAAGCATGAGAGACACAAGGAGCATGGGACATGGCATGGCACGTGCAAAGCATGAGAGACACAAGGAGCATGGGACATGGCATGGCACGTGCAAAGCATGAGAGACACAAGGAGCATGGGACATGGCATGGCACGTGCAAAGCATGAGAGACACAAGGAGCATGGGACATGGCATGGCACGTGCAAAGCATGAGAGACACAAGGAGCATGGGACATGGCATGGCACGTGCAAAGCATGAGAGACACAAGGAGCATGGGACATGGCATGGCACGTGCAAAGCATGAGAGACACAAGGAGCATGGGACATGGCATGGCACGTGCAAAGCATGAGAGACACAAGGAGCATGGGACATGGCATGGCACGTGCAAAGCATGAGAGACACAAGGAGCATGGGACATGGCATGGCACGTGCAAAGCATGAGAGACACAAGGAGCATGGGACATGGCATGGCACGTGCAAAGCATGAGAGACACAAGGAGCATGGGACATGGCATGGCACGTGCAAAGCATGAGAGACACAAGGAGCATGGGACATGGCATGGCACGTGCAAAGCATGAGAGACACAAGGAGCATGGGACATGGCATGGCACGTGCAAAGCATGAGAGACACAAGGAGCATGGGACATGGCATGGCACGTGCAAAGCATGAGAGACACAAGGAGCATGGGACATGGCATGGCACGTGCAAAGCATGAGAGACACAAGGAGCATGGGACATGGCATGGCACGTGCAAAGCATGAGAGACACAAGGAGCATGGGACATGGCATGGCACGTGCAAAGCATGAGAGACACAAGGAGCATGGGACATGGCATGGCACGTGCAAAGCATGAGAGACACAAGGAGCATGGGACATGGCATGGCACGTGCAAAGCATGAGAGACACAAGGAGCATGGGACATGGCATGGCACGTGCAAAGCATGAGAGACACAAGGAGCATGGGACATGGCATGGCACGTGCAAAGCATGAGAGACACAAGGAGCATGGGACATGGCATGGCACGTGCAAAGCATGAGAGACACAAGGAGCATGGGACATGGCATGGCACGTGCAAAGCATGAGAGACACAAGGAGCATGGGACATGGCATGGCACGTGCAAAGCATGAGAGACACAAGGAGCATGGGACATGGCATGGCACGTGCAAAGCATGAGAGACACAAGGAGCATGGGACATGGCATGGCACGTGCAAAGCATGAGAGACACAAGGAGCATGGGACATGGCATGGCACGTGCAAAGCATGAGAGACACAAGGAGCATGGGACATGGCATGGCACGTGCAAAGCATGAGAGACACAAGGAGCATGGGACATGGCATGGCACGTGCAAAGCATGAGAGACACAAGGAGCATGGGACATGGCATGGCACGTGCAAAGCATGAGAGACACAAGGAGCATGGGACATGGCATGGCACGTGCAAAGCATGAGAGACACAAGGAGCATGGGACATGGCATGGCACGTGCAAAGCATGAGAGACACAAGGAGCATGGGACATGGCATGGCACGTGCAAAGCATGAGAGACACAAGGAGCATGGGACATGGCATGGCACGTGCAAAGCATGAGAGACACAAGGAGCATGGGACATGGCATGGCACGTGCAAAGCATGAGAGACACAAGGAGCATGGGACATGGCATGGCACGTGCAAAGCATGAGAGACACAAGGAGCATGGGACATGGCATGGCACGTGCAAAGCATGAGAGACACAAGGAGCATGGGACATGGCATGGCACGTGCAAAGCATGAGAGACACAAGGAGCATGGGACATGGCATGGCACGTGCAAAGCATGAGAGACACAAGGAGCATGGGACATGGCATGGCACGTGCAAAGCATGAGAGACACAAGGAGCATGGGACATGGCATGGCACGTGCAAAGCATGAGAGACACAAGGAGCATGGGACATGGCATGGCACGTGCAAAGCATGAGAGACACAAGGAGCATGGGACATGGCATGGCACGTGCAAAGCATGAGAGACACAAGGAGCATGGGACATGGCATGGCACGTGCAAAGCATGAGAGACACAAGGAGCATGGGACATGGCATGGCACGTGCAAAGCATGAGAGACACAAGGAGCATGGGACATGGCATGGCACGTGCAAAGCATGAGAGACACAAGGAGCATGGGACATGGCATGGCACGTGCAAAGCATGAGAGACACAAGGAGCATGGGACATGGCATGGCACGTGCAAAGCATGAGAGACACAAGGAGCATGGGACATGGCATGGCACGTGCAAAGCATGAGAGACACAAGGAGCATGGGACATGGCATGGCACGTGCAAAGCATGAGAGACACAAGGAGCATGGGACATGGCATGGCACGTGCAAAGCATGAGAGACACAAGGAGCATGGGACATGGCATGGCACGTGCAAAGCATGAGAGACACAAGGAGCATGGGACATGGCATGGCACGTGCAAAGCATGAGAGACACAAGGAGCATGGGACATGGCATGGCACGTGCAAAGCATGAGAGACACAAGGAGCATGGGACATGGCATGGCACGTGCAAAGCATGAGAGACACAAGGAGCATGGGACATGGCATGGCACGTGCAAAGCATGAGAGACACAAGGAGCATGGGACATGGCATGGCACGTGCAAAGCATGAGAGACACAAGGAGCATGGGACATGGCATGGCACGTGCAAAGCATGAGAGACACAAGGAGCATGGGACATGGCATGGCACGTGCAAAGCATGAGAGACACAAGGAGCATGGGACATGGCATGGCACGTGCAAAGCATGAGAGACACAAGGAGCATGGGACATGGCATGGCACGTGCAAAGCATGAGAGACACAAGGAGCATGGGACATGGCATGGCACGTGCAAAGCATGAGAGACACAAGGAGCATGGGACATGGCATGGCACGTGCAAAGCATGAGAGACACAAGGAGCATGGGACATGGCATGGCACGTGCAAAGCATGAGAGACACAAGGAGCATGGGACATGGCATGGCACGTGCAAAGCATGAGAGACACAAGGAGCATGGGACATGGCATGGCACGTGCAAAGCATGAGAGACACAAGGAGCATGGGACATGGCATGGCACGTGCAAAGCATGAGAGACACAAGGAGCATGGGACATGGCATGGCACGTGCAAAGCATGAGAGACACAAGGAGCATGGGACATGGCATGGCACGTGCAAAGCATGAGAGACACAAGGAGCATGGGACATGGCATGGCACGTGCAAAGCATGAGAGACACAAGGAGCATGGGACATGGCATGGCACGTGCAAAGCATGAGAGACACAAGGAGCATGGGACATGGCATGGCACGTGCAAAGCATGAGAGACACAAGGAGCATGGGACATGGCATGGCACGTGCAAAGCATGAGAGACACAAGGAGCATGGGACATGGCATGGCACGTGCAAAGCATGAGAGACACAAGGAGCATGGGACATGGCATGGCACGTGCAAAGCATGAGAGACACAAGGAGCATGGGACATGGCATGGCACGTGCAAAGCATGAGAGACACAAGGAGCATGGGACATGGCATGGCACGTGCAAAGCATGAGAGACACAAGGAGCATGGGACATGGCATGGCACGTGCAAAGCATGAGAGACACAAGGAGCATGGGACATGGCATGGCACGTGCAAAGCATGAGAGACACAAGGAGCATGGGACATGGCATGGCACGTGCAAAGCATGAGAGACACAAGGAGCATGGGACATGGCATGGCACGTGCAAAGCATGAGAGACACAAGGAGCATGGGACATGGCATGGCACGTGCAAAGCATGAGAGACACAAGGAGCATGGGACATGGCATGGCACGTGCAAAGCATGAGAGACACAAGGAGCATGGGACATGGCATGGCACGTGCAAAGCATGAGAGACACAAGGAGCATGGGACATGGCATGGCACGTGCAAAGCATGAGAGACACAAGGAGCATGGGACATGGCATGGCACGTGCAAAGCATGAGAGACACAAGGAGCATGGGACATGGCATGGCACGTGCAAAGCATGAGAGACACAAGGAGCATGGGACATGGCATGGCACGTGCAAAGCATGAGAGACACAAGGAGCATGGGACATGGCATGGCACGTGCAAAGCATGAGAGACACAAGGAGCATGGGACATGGCATGGCACGTGCAAAGCATGAGAGACACAAGGAGCATGGGACATGGCATGGCACGTGCAAAGCATGAGAGACACAAGGAGCATGGGACATGGCATGGCACGTGCAAAGCATGAGAGACACAAGGAGCATGGGACATGGCATGGCACGTGCAAAGCATGAGAGACACAAGGAGCATGGGACATGGCATGGCACGTGCAAAGCATGAGAGACACAAGGAGCATGGGACATGGCATGGCACGTGCAAAGCATGAGAGACACAAGGAGCATGGGACATGGCATGGCACGTGCAAAGCATGAGAGACACAAGGAGCATGGGACATGGCATGGCACGTGCAAAGCATGAGAGACACAAGGAGCATGGGACATGGCATGGCACGTGCAAAGCATGAGAGACACAAGGAGCATGGGACATGGCATGGCACGTGCAAAGCATGAGAGACACAAGGAGCATGGGACATGGCATGGCACGTGCAAAGCATGAGAGACACAAGGAGCATGGGACATGGCATGGCACGTGCAAAGCATGAGAGACACAAGGAGCATGGGACATGGCATGGCACGTGCAAAGCATGAGAGACACAAGGAGCATGGGACATGGCATGGCACGTGCAAAGCATGAGAGACACAAGGAGCATGGGACATGGCATGGCACGTGCAAAGCATGAGAGACACAAGGAGCATGGGACATGGCATGGCACGTGCAAAGCATGAGAGACACAAGGAGCATGGGACATGGCATGGCACGTGCAAAGCATGAGAGACACAAGGAGCATGGGACATGGCATGGCACGTGCAAAGCATGAGAGACACAAGGAGCATGGGACATGGCATGGCACGTGCAAAGCATGAGAGACACAAGGAGCATGGGACATGGCATGGCACGTGCAAAGCATGAGAGACACAAGGAGCATGGGACATGGCATGGCACGTGCAAAGCATGAGAGACACAAGGAGCATGGGACATGGCATGGCACGTGCAAAGCATGAGAGACACAAGGAGCATGGGACATGGCATGGCACGTGCAAAGCATGAGAGACACAAGGAGCATGGGACATGGCATGGCACGTGCAAAGCATGAGAGACACAAGGAGCATGGGACATGGCATGGCACGTGCAAAGCATGAGAGACACAAGGAGCATGGGACATGGCATGGCACGTGCAAAGCATGAGAGACACAAGGAGCATGGGACATGGCATGGCACGTGCAAAGCATGAGAGACACAAGGAGCATGGGACATGGCATGGCACGTGCAAAGCATGAGAGACACAAGGAGCATGGGACATGGCATGGCACGTGCAAAGCATGAGAGACACAAGGAGCATGGGACATGGCATGGCACGTGCAAAGCATGAGAGACACAAGGAGCATGGGACATGGCATGGCACGTGCAAAGCATGAGAGACACAAGGAGCATGGGACATGGCATGGCACGTGCAAAGCATGAGAGACACAAGGAGCATGGGACATGGCATGGCACGTGCAAAGCATGAGAGACACAAGGAGCATGGGACATGGCATGGCACGTGCAAAGCATGAGAGACACAAGGAGCATGGGACATGGCATGGCACGTGCAAAGCATGAGAGACACAAGGAGCATGGGACATGGCATGGCACGTGCAAAGCATGAGAGACACAAGGAGCATGGGACATGGCATGGCACGTGCAAAGCATGAGAGACACAAGGAGCATGGGACATGGCATGGCACGTGCAAAGCATGAGAGACACAAGGAGCATGGGACATGGCATGGCACGTGCAAAGCATGAGAGACACAAGGAGCATGGGACATGGCATGGCACGTGCAAAGCATGAGAGACACAAGGAGCATGGGACATGGCATGGCACGTGCAAAGCATGAGAGACACAAGGAGCATGGGACATGGCATGGCACGTGCAAAGCATGAGAGACACAAGGAGCATGGGACATGGCATGGCACGTGCAAAGCATGAGAGACACAAGGAGCATGGGACATGGCATGGCACGTGCAAAGCATGAGAGACACAAGGAGCATGGGACATGGCATGGCACGTGCAAAGCATGAGAGACACAAGGAGCATGGGACATGGCATGGCACGTGCAAAGCATGAGAGACACAAGGAGCATGGGACATGGCATGGCACGTGCAAAGCATGAGAGACACAAGGAGCATGGGACATGGCATGGCACGTGCAAAGCATGAGAGACACAAGGAGCATGGGACATGGCATGGCACGTGCAAAGCATGAGAGACACAAGGAGCATGGGACATGGCATGGCACGTGCAAAGCATGAGAGACACAAGGAGCATGGGACATGGCATGGCACGTGCAAAGCATGAGAGACACAAGGAGCATGGGACATGGCATGGCACGTGCAAAGCATGAGAGACACAAGGAGCATGGGACATGGCATGGCACGTGCAAAGCATGAGAGACACAAGGAGCATGGGACATGGCATGGCACGTGCAAAGCATGAGAGACACAAGGAGCATGGGACATGGCATGGCACGTGCAAAGCATGAGAGACACAAGGAGCATGGGACATGGCATGGCACGTGCAAAGCATGAGAGACACAAGGAGCATGGGACATGGCATGGCACGTGCAAAGCATGAGAGACACAAGGAGCATGGGACATGGCATGGCACGTGCAAAGCATGAGAGACACAAGGAGCATGGGACATGGCATGGCACGTGCAAAGCATGAGAGACACAAGGAGCATGGGACATGGCATGGCACGTGCAAAGCATGAGAGACACAAGGAGCATGGGACATGGCATGGCACGTGCAAAGCATGAGAGACACAAGGAGCATGGGACATGGCATGGCACGTGCAAAGCATGAGAGACACAAGGAGCATGGGACATGGCATGGCACGTGCAAAGCATGAGAGACACAAGGAGCATGGGACATGGCATGGCACGTGCAAAGCATGAGAGACACAAGGAGCATGGGACATGGCATGGCACGTGCAAAGCATGAGAGACACAAGGAGCATGGGACATGGCATGGCACGTGCAAAGCATGAGAGACACAAGGAGCATGGGACATGGCATGGCACGTGCAAAGCATGAGAGACACAAGGAGCATGGGACATGGCATGGCACGTGCAAAGCATGAGAGACACAAGGAGCATGGGACATGGCATGGCACGTGCAAAGCATGAGAGACACAAGGAGCATGGGACATGGCATGGCACGTGCAAAGCATGAGAGACACAAGGAGCATGGGACATGGCATGGCACGTGCAAAGCATGAGAGACACAAGGAGCATGGGACATGGCATGGCACGTGCAAAGCATGAGAGACACAAGGAGCATGGGACATGGCATGGCACGTGCAAAGCATGAGAGACACAAGGAGCATGGGACATGGCATGGCACGTGCAAAGCATGAGAGACACAAGGAGCATGGGACATGGCATGGCACGTGCAAAGCATGAGAGACACAAGGAGCATGGGACATGGCATGGCACGTGCAAAGCATGAGAGACACAAGGAGCATGGGACATGGCATGGCACGTGCAAAGCATGAGAGACACAAGGAGCATGGGACATGGCATGGCACGTGCAGATCATGAGAGACACAAGGAGCATGGGACATGGCATGGCACGTGCAAAGCATGAGAGACACAAGGAGCATGGGACATGGCATGGCACGTGCAAAGCATGAGAGACACAAGGAGCATGGGACATGGCATGGCACGTGCAAAGCATGAGAGACACAAGGAGCATGGGACATGGCATGGCACGTGCAAAGCATGAGAGACACAAGGAGCATGGGACATGGCATGGCACGTGCAGATCATGAGAGACACAAGGAGCATGGGACATGGCATGGCACGTGCAGATCATGAGAGACACAAGGAGCATGGGACATGGCATGGCACGTGCAAAGCATGAGAGACACAAGGAGCATGGGACATGGCATGGCACGTGCAAAGCATGAGAGACACAAGGAGCATGGGACATGGCATGGCACGTGCAAAGCATGAGAGACACAAGGAGCATGGGACATGGCATGGCACGTGCAGATCATGAGATACGCAATGAGCATGGGACACTCAATCAGCCTCGCAAGGAAGCACAGGTCCAAAAGGAGCCACAGGCCAGTCGTGGGTGGGTGCTCACCATTTTTCTGACTTGCCAGAACCCGCTGTACTGCGACGTGGCACCCAGGAGCGAGTCCAGAAGCAAACCCAGCAGACCTGCTGCTGCCTGTCCCTAGCGAGACGGCATAAATGATGTGGTGCTTCGTTCTTACTCCTCTCAAAAGCAGCAGCAGCAGCAGCAGCAGCCACAGGACACTCCTAGGTGCTCACCTTTTTCCTGACTTGGCAAAACCCGCTATACTGCAGTGTGGCACCCAGGAGCGAGTCCAACAGCGAGCCCAGCAGCCCTGCTGCTAGCCCCAGCGGCACCGCTAGCACCTGCAGCCACACCAGCTGCTGCTGCTGCTGTCTTTGCTGTCCCTGCTGTTGCTTTTGCTGATGGTGCTGCTCCTGCTCCTGCTGCTGCTGCTGCTGTTCCTGCTGCTGCTGCTGCTGTTCCTGCTGCTGCTGCTGCTGCTCGTTCCTCTCTGCACTCTGCGGCTCACTCTCATGTCCTCTTCTCCCCTCTCGCCCCTCACTCTGCTCTCGTCTTTCACTCCCAGCACCGGCAGCAGCACTAGCAGAACCAGCAACCAGGCCCGCACTAGAAGCATCTTCCAGCGAATCCAGTGAATTGGAGAAGGAGGAGGAAGAGGAGGAAGAGGAAGAGGAGTTAACACTACATTCTGTAAGCTTGCTGGACCATTGCAAGGGAGTGACAGTGGCATCACGAAATGGAGGAGAAGGAGCAGCGAGGTTGGAGGAGCAGAGGGCAGTGGAGAGGAGACCCGAGGCAAGAAACACAGCTCCCATGAACGCTCCCCCTGCTGCTGCCGCCCCTAGACCCATCAGAGACACTCCCCCGTTCGTGCCTTGAGGCACTTGCTGGTTGGACGGATTGGGGGTGGAGGGGGAAGGGGAGAGCAGAGGAGGCCAGAGGTAAGGAATACAGCACCCATGAACGCCCCCCCTGCTGCTGCCGCCCCTAGACCCATGAGTGACACTCCCCCGTTCGTGCCCCGAGGCACTTGCTGGTTGGGCCGATTGAAACACAGGGCATGGAAAGGGGAAGGGAAGGGGAGAGCAGGAAGGGAAAGAGGAGTGCAGGGGGGAAAGGGGAGGAGAGAGCGAGGGGGTTGGGGTAAGTGTGTGCTGTAAACAGGGAAGGAGAAAGGGTGGGTGGGTGGGTGGGATGGAGGGAAGGAGGGAGGGAGGGAGGGAGGGAGGGAAGGGAGTGCAAGGGGGGTAGAGGGAGATCAGGAGAGCAAGAGAGCATACCTACAGAGTGGTGATAAGGCAGGGGGGCTTCTTGCTAAGGGGTTGGGGAGGGGAGGAGGGGCGAGATGGAGTTCAGGAAAGACAAAGAGAGACAAAGAGAGCGTACCTGCAGAGTGGTGATGAGGAGGGGAAGCTTCTTGCTTAAGGGGGTGCAGAGGGGAGGAGGGTCGACAGTAGATGGAGTTCAGGAGAGCAACAGAGACAAAGGGAGCATACCTGTAGCGTGGTGATGAGGAGGGGAGGCTTCTTGCTGAGCACACCAATCTCAGACGACCATGTGTCCCCAGCACAGGCTGCATAGTGTGCTAGGAACGCAGCTAATAACATGCGCTCCCACCGCTGCTGCTCCCCTCCCCCACTCTCCCAACACCTGTCCTGCCATCCCCATCCCCCTTCTCTGCCCCACCCTCCTCCGCTCCCCCCCTCATTTGCTCCGCTTGCCGCTCCCCCCTCTTCCAACCACTGCCCTGGTGGTTTAGAAACACTGCTGCTACCGCACTGGCTGCTGCTGCTGCTGCTGCTGCTGTTGCTGCTGCTGCTGCTTGTAATGCCACTGCTGCTGATGCCGCTGGTAAACCCGCCGCCCCTGGAGCCAGGCCAGCTCACACCAGGGAAGCTGCCAGGAGAGAGAACGAGCAACAGAAAGAGCAGAGCCACGGTGGTAGCGGCGATGCTGTTGCTCAGCACCTGCCATCTGACGAAAGGGGAAGGGGGGCGGGGCAAGGTGATGCAGGGGATGCACATGGTTGGTTGGTTGGCACGATAGTTGCCACGGCGCATGATGCAGCAGGAAGAGCAGTGGTAGCGGCGATGCTGTTGCTCAGCACCTGGCATCTGGAAGAAGAGGGGGAGAGGGGGCGGGGCAAGGGGAGGCAGGGGATGCACATGGTCGGTTGGCACGATAGTTGCCACGGTGCATGATGCAGCAGGAAGAGCAGTGGTGGCGGCGATGCTGTTGCTCAGCACCTGGCATCTGGGGAATGGTGGAGTAGCAGAGGGGGGAGGGATTAAAGAGTTGGTGCCACGGTGGTGGCGGCGGCGATGCTGTTGCTCAGTCACACACACCCCGATGCCACTCACTCACATCAGCCCATCCCACATCTCCCCTTCACTACCCAACCCCTCCCTGCTCCCATCCAGCTCCCGCTACCCGCCCGTCCATGAAACAGCCCTCCACGGGACCCACCACCACGCCCAACCGCACCGAATCCCAACCCACACCCGCGTCCCTCCGCTCGCTGCCACTCCCACTTTTTTTCTCCCCCACCCTCCCCCGCCTGCTCACCCGTCGCGTTGACCGCCCTCCTTGAAGCACTCCTCCACGCGCCGCTTGTGCTGTGCGCCAAGCTGAGCCACGCCACACCCCACCTCACCACGCTCAACCGCATCGAACCCAACCTATCCCCACATCTCTCCGCTCACCCGTCGCGCTGGCCTCCTTCCTTGAAGCGCTCCTCCACGCGGCGCTTGTGCTGCGCGCCGAGCCGCGTCAGCTTTGACGACGACAGGAAGAAGGCGATCAGCGTCACGCCGAACCTGCCGCCGCGCGCGCACGGCGCGAATGGGAACGACGAGAAAGGGGGGGAATGGGGAACGGAGCGAACGGGGAGGTGGGGAAAGTGGAAGGTCGGCCTTAAAAGAAGGAGAGGGGCAACGATACTTCATACGACCTGTTCACACGATTCTATCAGCCGGGAATCCCGCGATCCTTCCGCAATCCTACCAGCCCTGAATCGAGCACGCAGCGCGGCTGGCTGGCCCCAGCAGTCATAGTGCGCGATCCAGTTTCGAAAGTTTCTCAAGCATTTTCAGTCGTCTCAACACACGCAGAGCGCAAACCCCGGCGCACCTGGCTCCCCCTGCGCACGTAGCTGCGCACCTGCTCCCCCCTGCGCACGTAGCCCCCGCAGCGCACCTGGCGCCGGCGGTCATGGTGAGCGATCCCACGACGAACGCCGCTGCAGCGCCGGATGAGGAGAGCGACCGCTTCCTGAACCCTCGCGCCGCCATGAAGAGCGCGAGCGCGCACGAGAATCCCACCCATGCCGCTGGTCCCACCCACGCCGCCGCCGCCGCCGCCGATGACGACGGCGACGCGGGTGCCGCACAGGACAGCGCGGCCGACACGGCCGACACAGGCTCGTCCATAGAGAACAGAGGATGGAGGATGGACGAGTATAGATTATGGATCCACTCAAAACTAGAGGCCGGCGGGACGCTGGATGAGAACGCGAGACGATGTGGGCGATACGAGGAGCGAGAGAGCGAGGTGAGAGGTGAACAAGCGCGTTGCTCGCTGCCCGCCGATACGAAGGCTCTCTAGTTGCTCCACGAAACGACCGTTGCAATGCAATTGGGCTTATCGCCTATTCCCTAGACCTTGGCGAGACGCGGCACGTTGAAGCCGAGACATTCCACTTGGTAGGCCAGGAAAAGGATCTTTGGCGTGATGGATCGTGAGAATCCTATCTTTGAAGAACAGGACAAGCGCCAACAGCAGCGCAAGACCTACGACGATACGACGGTCAGCAAAGCGCGCGAAGCGAGGTCAGCTAGTCGCATGCCCCACGGTCTCGACGAGCAGCGAGCGCGCGATCAAACGGCAGGCATCTTACGGGCGTGGCGACGTCAAGAAAGCTGCTGTTCTATAGCAAGGAACGCGCGACACGAAGCGAATCGCGAGCTTCTATGGTACGTAACTCCGCGTTCCGATCTGAATTTGAAAACAGTGAGGAATGAACCAACTAGCCGTCGAGATGGGTGTGTACTGCATCCACTTGCCAAATCTTGAAACTAGAAAAATGAAACACCCAGTCTGACACCCAGCAGCAGCTACGTATTTAGCATGTTTGTTTCGTTCCTCCTGGAACTCCCGTTTCCGTCGATCATACCGCATCGCACCCATTAATCATACTGACATCCGAACCGGACTCGAACCAAGCCACCAGATCCCTAATGGTCCGTGAGGCGTGCCGACATGGGGCGGTTGTCGAAGCTGCACGGCAAGGTACCAGCACGAGTTTCCAGGAAGTACATGAAAATTGTTATGAATGAACTTGCAGAGTGCGCAGTAAAACGAATAACGAGAATGGAAATTACTGAATTACTGAATGACGATACAATGGAAGTGACGAGGCCTAAATAGGGGAAGTCCTAGCGGCGGGGAGGTTGGGCGAGGATGGTTCGGTGATGGATGCGATTGGTGCGGAGGCGACTCGGGGGTGGTTCGGTGCGACGAAATAGGAAGGACAGGTTCGTCGCGTGACCCTCGGGATGGCCTCGCTAACGAGTGCCTCAGTAAGGATTCTGTAATTCCTTACAAAAATGCTCGGTAGCGAGTGTACCGATGACACATACAGTTAACTTGTTTTGCTTCAGGAATATTCTAGTTGGAAAACCACCAACTGCACCACTCACTTCCCCATGGCTGTGAAAATTGCTGCTTGTTTCCAGATGCTGCTCAGCCTGATTCTAGTTTCTAAACAGACTAACTGTGGGGAAAACCACCAGCTGCACCACTCACTTCCCCGATGACAGGTACTGCACCAGTTTCTAAATCCAGACACAAACTATGTATGTGAGGAAGCTTAGAGCAAGGCCAAAGCTATCAAAAACACAGTACAAACCAGTGCCTTCCTGTCCCCCCAAACCATTAGTTGCAGCTTTTTAACCAACTCCCTTGCTTTCTGTAACAAGCCGTTGTTCCGATTCCGCTTAGGAATTTCTAACCAAGAGACTCCTTAAGCTTCTCAGCAACAGCTTCGATGAACTCCTGGGTGTTGAGGTAGTCCTTGCGAGCCACACTGCACAACACGGGACACAGAAAATGGAGATTATGCATCACCCATAAGCACATACCAAAGTTCAGCCATTGCAGCATATGCATGTATGAATACCGTATGTAACACGGAAAGAAAACTGTATGAGAAGGATATGGGACGGGGTATGGCAGGGAGGGTGGGCGGCTAAACGTGGGTTAGTGGGAAGGGGACATACCGGTAAGACATAGAAAGGGACATGCATAAGGAGGGAGGTTGAGAGGGACGTTCAAAAGGGGATTTAGGAGCAGTGCTGCGGAACAAGAGCCAGAGAGAGTACTTGGGTAGGTTGTTAGACTAAAGAGGCCGAGAGGGAGGTTTTGGGTTGAAGGTTTGAGGTTCAGGTACTGTTGCGAGGAATCAAGAGGGCAGAGAGGTTGTAGGGCAAAGGGAACTGTGGGGCAGACGGAACTGTGGGGCAGACGGAACTGTGGGGCAGACGGAACTGTGGGGCAGACGGAACTGTGGGGCAGAAGACGCAGAGCAGCGGGTGTGAACTCACTTGGACCCGTGGATGATGAGAGCGAGATCCTTGGTCATCTTGCCACTCTCCACTGTGGACACGCACGCTGCCTCCAGCTTGTTGCAGAAATCCGCCAGCTTCGCATTCTCGTCCAGCTTGGCCCTGGGGTAAAGAGCAAAGAGGAATGGCAGAAAAATGGCAGAGCATATCAGAATCAAGGGCCGTTACGGGCGAACGCGGCTCACAGGATAAGGGAGTCAAATTCGGGAACAGACTGCAAGAAAGCACAGGGGCATGGAGCCAAGAAACACCAACGGCTATACAGTGTCCAGCAGGAACGAGAGCAGGGGCGTGTTAGCAGCACCTGTGGGCGAGGCCACGGGTCCAGGCGAAGATGGAGGCGATGCTGTTGGTGCTGGTCTCGCCGCCCTTCTGGTGCACGCGGAAGTGGCGCGTCACAGTACCGTGAGCAGCCTCTGCCTCAATGGTTTTGCCATCCGGACACACCAACACACTGGTCATCAACCCCAGGGACCCAAACCCTGCAATCAGAGACAGCCACGACCGTCAGTGACAGAATATCTCATGGTAAACCGCACAAAAACGCGCTGGAACATTCAAAAGGCGTCCGAGGCACCGCAACAAGCAATATGCATGCCTCACGAGATGGGAAAAATATCAAAATGAGTGAATCTCGTCGTACCTTGAGCAAGCATGTCGCTCTGCACGTCTCCATCGTAGTTCTTGCACGCCCACACATATCCGCCGTCGCTCTTCATGCAGTACGCAACCATGTCGTCAATGAGGCGGTGCTCGTACCAGATGTTCTCCGCCTCAAACTTGGCCTTCCACTCCTTCTCATAAACCTCCTGGAAGATGTCCTTGAACCTACACAGCCACAGACGCATTGCAATTAGCTTGGCTGCTTGTAGCAGGACGCTGGCAGGACGCTGCCAGGTCTGTAGAGCTACTGAATTGGGACCACCAACAGTCGCACGAAATCACTTACCTTCCATCGTATTTCTTCAGAATGGTGTTCTTGGTGCTAAGGTACAGCGGCCACTTCTTCTCATAGGCCAGAGCCATGGAAGACTCGGCAAACGCCCTGATCGACTGTCAGGAGAACAAAACGCTCGGTCATATCAGCAGGAGAGAAAACAATCGACGAGATAGAAAACGCGATTTCAGAGGCAGTCCTGGTGCTTTGCGCAGCACCGGTGCTTACCTCGTCCGTGTTGTACATGGCAAGAGCAACACCGCCAGCGCCCTTGAAGTCGTAGACCTCATGCACCTCTGGCTCACCTCCCTCCCTCTCTGCGGAGGTACAAAGATAGGACTTGACGATTCCATTAATCATCTGGTCATGCAATATCGTTCCTTCTTTTCTTTTTCAAGTTGATTAATTGTTCACAATTGAAACGTACCGTACACCAGCTTGAGCTTTCCAGGTCCAGGGATCACAAGATCAGTGGCCCTGTACTGGTCGCCGAAAGCGTGACGGCCAATGGTGATGGGCTTCTTCCATGCTGCCAATTAAGCCAAAGCAAACAACTTAGGATGCAGGGTTGAGAGAATACCAGAAGACCAGAAACCCTGTGGATAACGATGTCGTACGACCAATGACCAATGATGGAGCTGACTGCTTACAAGGCACAAGCCGAGGGATGTTGGACATCAGAATGGGTTCACGGAATACAGTCCCTGCGGAAATAATCAAAGAGGTTCGGTAATGCCGAGCGAAGATGAGCAATGGACAGTTTCATCAATACGCAAAGCAGGAGCTCTCATGCACACAACAAGTCGGAAATTGGGCTCGAAAGATGCACCCTACCCAATCGTACCGTTCAAAATGTTACGAATTGTGCCATTAGGGCTCCTCCACATCTTCTTCAGGGTGAATTCCTTCACGCGTGCCTCATCTGAAAGGCATAACCGGATTATAACACATGTCGATTGAGGGTGAAAAAGCTTACGCAATATCACGAAATCGAATACATGAAGCTACACCGTACCTGGAGTGATGGTCGCGCACTTAATGGCCACGTTGTACCTGGAATTCATGGTTAACACAATGAAGAAAAGAAACAGGGTGTTACATTTGGAGATAAGCAACGAGCCAAGTCTGGAAACAAAAATGCACTGCTTATAATCGGCGTCATTCACAAAGCTGAACGCATCTTCGAAAAGAACGCTCACTTGAGAGTCGCCTCTGCGGCGTCAACGGTGACCTTGTCATCAGTCTCATCGCGATGAGGCAGGCCAAGATCGAAGTACTTGATGTCGAGCTCTAGGAAAGGAAGGATCAACTGTCAAAGGGAATAACGGAAACCGACAGTTAGTTGATCAATTGTATGAAAGCAGCCACCAACTAGCGGTCTAGGGTTTATGACTCACCTTCTCCTTGATCATCTCCCAAATTATCCGCGTCATTTCATCACCTGCAGTCAACGAATCGCGCGCGATTGTAGATGTGGATTTAAATCTTTCCAAGAATCCACGCGTACAGCCTAATTGCTAGAAGTTTGCCACGACTATATCTAATCTCGTACCGTCCATCTCGACGACGGGATTCGCGACAACGATCTTCTCGAACGCCATGACGACGGGACTTCTAGCAGAAGCACGAACAACAAGTTTAACTCGTCCTGGAAACGCCGAGCGAACCGGCGACAAAGAAGCCTTGGAAGACACTGAATGAGCAACGGCAGGCCCAGAAAAGGGCTTGAGAAGAGAGATATGCCTTCGAGCAAGCGTCGTCATTCAACCATGAAAGAGCTCCTGGGTAGGATTTTGTGTGGGATGTGTGCAGTGCAAGGGGAATGGTTCTCCTTCCTACCCTCACCAGATGATTTTGTTCTGCCTGATTTCCACGAAGTCTGGATAAACCAGCTCCAGAAATGGCTGTAGAGAATCTCCTTTCTCGTCTCCGTCCGTCAAGCTTTGACGGTGTTCAGCCACAGATCTGGGGGGAGAGAGAGTCACAGCATGCCGTGGCTGATCCCACCAGCGCAGGTTTTTTCCAGATCTCGCGGGCGCTCCGTGGGATGAAGGATTTTGCCGCCAGTTTGGTGCTGTCCGCCGAACTCCAAGCCAATCAGGCCAGCGCGGACCGGGCACGCTGATATTTTGTACAAAGCAGCTGCCCTCCTGGATGCGGTGGGCTCTACGGTGGCCATGTGGCCTAGTGTGGGTGGATTGCCCTTACTCGATTGGAGCGAGGCTGCCAAATGTTTGGAGGGGCAGGAGCTACAGTGGTAACCACCACCAATAACATACCACAAGCTCCATCCAAGCAGTACCACTGCATGAACATTTCCTTGATATAAGACTGCTTCGCTGAAAAAAGAAGCCATCTAGATCTAGACCTCCATACGCTTCAGAACAATTCAAACACATTAATAGAGCTCTTATGATGACAGCCATCAAGTGGTGTACATGCTCCGCTAAGGGCGAGACTTCTCCGCTAAGAACGCCAACTACACCATTCCTTCCACCCGCCTCTCCTCAATGATCAGGCAGCCCCACCACCCTTTTCCCCCGTTTCCCGCCAATCTCTTTCCGCCCGCGCACCCGCCCGCCCGTTACCACTGTTCTCCCGCGCCCGTTCCCCTCCCGCCTGTCCTCCGTCGACCGCGCACATCCCACACAAGCTCACATTGCGACGTTCCACGTCATCACCGCCACGCTTAGTCGTCACTTCGCCGTCTTCGCTGGGTGCCGGAATTAGGTTTACTGGTTCGTTCTGTCGCACGATCTAACGGTTTCGCGAGCTTCGTGCGACTAATTCGGGCATCATGCCAGCCTCTGCGACTCTCGTCGGCGCCGCGATGGGCCTGGGCGTGCAGTTCTACAGTAACGCCGTGCGAAAGCTCCCTCTCATGCGACGTGAGTTCACTCGTGGGGTGTGAGGTAGGTCATGCGACGTATTCTTCTCGGCGACTCTTCGTGTGATTTAGGCGATCGCGGGATGACGCGATTAGGCTATCGCGCTCCGCGTCGCTTCAGCAGCAGCAGCAGCAGCAACGTCACATGTCGCGTCTTTTATGATCAAACGACAGTTAGCTTCAGTCTCAAGCTTCAGCTCCTCTAACCTTAATCGCCTCGCATCGCCGTACCTTCTGAGACGACTCTCTCTCTCTCTCTCTAGTCATCCGCGTTACAGCTCGGATCGGATCTACCAACCCTAGAATGACTTGCGTGAAGAACCACCGAGTCTCAACCACACGTGCATCATTACCGACACGAGTTGTCTATTCACCATTGTAGCTAGCTTCACGTTGGATTGCGTTGGGTTGCGGGAAGCTAGCTGGATTTCACCATTGCATTCACCATTAGGGAAAGAGTCTTATCACCTCTTACTCATCTGTTCCTGCTCCCATTCCCACTCGTCACCTCCACATGATCTCATCCGCTTAATCGAAGAAACTGGAGGACTTATCAATGCTGTTGTTCCCTTGCTTATCTCCGTCCCTCCATGCTCCACTCATGCTGCGACTCAGCTCCCTACTTATGCGTCCGTTGCGCTTCTGACCCGTTCGTTTCCCCTCTGCCTCCCTCTGATTCCTCACTTCCCCCTGCGCCGCTCCTGCTCACTTGTGATTGAACCTCTCCTCTGGGAGCACTTACACATCGGCGCATACGCGGCGAATCAACGAAACAGTAGACACAATTCTTTCTTTCTTTCTCTCTCTCTCTCGCTTACTCACTCTCCTCCTCCCTCGCGCAGACCCCTGGGAGCACGTGCTGGGCATGGGCATCGGCGCGTACGCGGCGAACCAGCTATCCTTTCCCCATGCAACATCACCATGCACACACAACACTCCCTTCGCCCCCTCTCCTTCCCGCAGACCCCTGGGAGCACCTGCTGGGCATGGGCATCGGCGCGTACGCGGCGAACCAGCTGGTGGCGTTTGAGGCCAAGGCAGCGGCGGACCTGGAGAAGCAGATCGAGCAGGCACGCTCCGCCCAGAAGAGGCGCTTCATCGGTGCGTGGGGTGGTGGGGGGGAGATAGGGAAGCAAGAGGGGATGGCAGGGGGAAGGGGATTGGGTGTGGGGGAGACCGGCGGGGGGGAGTGCTCAACTGGTGCGTGGGGGATGGTAAAAGGGGAAAGCAGCACATTGGGATATAGGGGGTTGGGGAGAGGGTGGGGTGAGCAGCCAGGGGTTGGGTTGGGGGGAAGCTGGAGATTGCCTGTAGATTCCTTTTTGAACACCATCTATCCTTCCCCTGTTTCTTTTCAGGCCATCTATCTAAAGCCCCTTTTTTTTCCTTCACAACAATAGTTTTCTTCACCCCGCTGATTAGTTTTCAACAATACGGTACCATTACAGGACACTCCCGCCCCCCTTCCCCCTCTTTCCCTGCACGACCATTACTCTCTCTTCCGCATGACACTACCACTCGTCCCCCTCTTCCCCACCTTGCCCCTTTTCCCCCCCTTCCTCCCCTTTCCCCCCTTTTCCCCCCTTCCCCACCTCCCTCCCTCCCCCCCCCCCTCTCCCTCTTCCCCCGCTTCCCCACCTTCCCCTCCCACACCAACCACTTGCTTGCAGGCACCATGCGACCTGAGTGATGCTGTGTGCTTTGCCTACACTCTCTGTACTCGTTGAATCAGGATTCAAGAGCTTTACCCCTATCTGCATCCGCAATTCGCAAAGCACCTGCTGTTTGTATCATGATTAAATGCTGTGTCTAAGTTCTTAGCTGAACAACAAATACCCCAGCCCAGATACCGTACAACCTCCACACCACACCATGCTGCACCTCGCATCGCATCCCAATCTTCTCCTGCCACTACACAACACATATAGGCTTGTACTGGCCGTATTATAAATCATATCAGATTGCGGTGCTTTTTCTGAGCACAGGGTGCATAGCTTTGCGTGTGCGTGCTGCACTGTATACTTACAAATGTCCAGCCATGAGCAGTGCCAGTACCGGTAGAAGCTCATTTCCGGTAGGGCCTTGAGCTCACTACTACCGCCTGTATCAATCCAAGCTCAGTTCTTACATGTACGGTACGTATCATTACTCCCTATATTATCAAAACCCACTTATTCACAATACTAAGGCAGGTTATACTAAGGCAGGTTAAACCGGACGTCAAGCATGTTGAGCTGGCTCTGAGCGAGCAAGAGAGCAGCGAGGAGCATGGAGAGCAGCAGGACGGAGAGCATGAGTCGCAGCCACAGTGCTGGCGCCTCCCGCAACTGAGGGCTCGCTATGGCCCTGAGAAGGGATGGACAGACGGAATGTGGAGGGGGGTTAAGCTGGGGTAGGTTACAAGTGTGCAGGAAGGAGGTGGACAATGGACAGGTAGCCGCAGCGGTGGGAAGAAAAGGCTTTCATCCAAGGGTCGAGAAATAAAGCCTATGGAGACGCTTTACTGGTGCGTCTGCACTAGAGCATCGAAACTCACTTGCTCACCTCTCCACCCTGCGTGCGAGCCTGTGGAAGGGCAGGCTCTGCAGGAAAACCACTCCGGGCCCCGTGAGATAGGCGTGACAGATGCCTTCGCCCTGAGGGGTGCAGAGAGGGGGGAGTGATGCATGAATGGGTGGCTTTTGAGACGTCTCAAGAGCCCGTGGAAGGGCAGGCTCTGCAGGAAGACCACTCCGGGCCCTGTGAGATACGTGCGACAGATGCCCTCGCCCTGAGGGATGCAGAGGGGGGGTGACGGATGAACTGGATGGCTTTTGAAACGTCCCAAAAGCCTGTGGAAGGGTAGACTCTGCAGGAAGACCACTCCGGGCCCTGTGAGATACGCGCGACAGATGCCCTCGCCCTGAGGGGTGCAGAGGGGCGGTGACGCATGCAAGGTTGTTTGCAAAGTTGGCTGCAGATTTGGGTGCAGGGCCGGGTACAAGGCGAGATACGCGTTGATGCCCTCACCCCGCGGGGAATGGAGGGGTGATGGATGAAGCGGTTGCTTGCAAGGTGGTTTGCAAAGTTGGTTGCAGATTTGGATGCAGGGTTGGGTGCAGAGTTTAGCCTACCCCAAAGAAAGCCTAGCCTACCCCGAAGAGAGCCCTTGTCATGGAGCCGACAACCGAATCGCACGTTTGAGTCAAAGGAGCCAAACACCATCCCCAAAGTCAGCTCACCCCGAAAAGAGCCTTTTTAATGGAGCCGACATATCGCACGTCGAAGTCAACAGAGCGCGTGAGCGCCAACACACTCCCCGCATCCACCACCACCACCTCGCCTGCTGCTAGGTTCTTCTGTACGACTGCACGGGGAAAGGGAGGACAGCAGTGGGAAATGCATGGTTGAAGGTGCCAAGTAAAGGCAGCAGCAGTGGCTGGCAGCAGAAGAAGCACCAGCACACTCCCCGCATCCACCACCACCACCTCGCCTGCTGCTAGGTTCTTCTGCACAACTGGGGGTGGGCACATGGGGAGGAGAGCGGACAGCAGCAGCGATGGGGAATGAGTGAGTGAATATTCTAACCAGCAGCAGCATTGGCGCCAGCACACTCCCCGCATCCACCACCACCACGTCGCCTGCTGCTAGGTTCTTCTGCACGACTGGGGGTGGAAGGGGGTGAGGGTGAGAGAGAGGAAGACAATGAGTAGTTGAAGGTACAAACCAAAAGCAGCAGCAGTGGCAGTGGGAACAGCGCCAGCACACTGCCTGCATCCACCACCACCACCTCCCCCGCTGCTAGATTCTTCTACACAACTGGGATGAGAGGGGGAGAGAGAGAGGACGGCAGTGGAGACGAGCAGATGAAAGTGCAAACTGGCAGCAGCAGTGGAAGTACGATCAGCTCACTGCCCGCATCCACCACCACCACCTTGCCTGCTGCTAGATTCTTCTGCACAACAGGGGGCGTAGGGAAGACGGGGAGAGAGAGTGGGCAGTGGTGGGAAAGAGGTGGAAAGAACGAGAGATTGACGGTGTTAACCAAGTGGCAGCAGCAGTGGTGGCAGCAGCAGTGGTGGCAGCAGCAGTGGTGGCAGCAGCAGTGGTGGCAGCAGCAGTGGTGGCACTCACTCACTCACTCACACTCTTACTCACTTGATCCTCCCCCAGAGATGAACGCGAGGCCTCTTCCTTTTAGCTTTTGGTAGAACAGACCCTGTATACATGGCATGGCATGGTGTGAGGTGATGTTAAATGGCACGGCATGGCATCATGGGATATAAAGTTCTCAAAGTCTCAAAATCGACCCTCATTCAGACAACAGGGTGATGCATCAACTCAGCATCACAACATGGTACTGGGGTGTCAATACAGTAATGGCATGAAGTGTAAGGTGTCAATTCACAAGGCACGGAATAAGAACTTGTGGTATGCATACAAGGGAATGGATAACATGGTAGTAGAATGGTAAGATTTTGATGTGGAGGGACTGGTTTTTTAGAATTCTAAAAACAAAACAGACTCAGCATGGTAGTAGAATGGTAAGAATTTGACGTGGAGAGTCTGTTTCCATTCAGAATGAAATGATCGACAAGGCGGTGAGTGGCATGGCAGCATGAACTGAGATGAGAGACATGGGCGGAGGGCGACGGGGGATGGATGGGGTGGCGGAACAGGGGAGGGAGGACGGGGAGGGGACGTACGTCCATGGCAAAGAGACCCACTCTGGGCCTGCTAGTGTTCGTTTGCAATTCTCAAAGAGCTAATTGAGGTGTGTCGAAAGTCAAGTGAAGCGTGGAGTAGGGGGACGTACGTCCATGGGGAAGGAGGCCCACTCTGGGCCTGCGTCATCACTTTGAGGTATCTCAGATGAGTAAGGTGGAGGGGTGGAGGGGCGGAGGGGAGGGGCGGAGGGGAGGGGCGGAGGAGAGGGGCGGAGGGAAGGGGAGGAGGGGCGGAGGGGGAAACAGGGGGGACGTACGTCCATGGCGAAGAGACCCACTCTGGGCCTGCGAGTCATCAGTTTGAGGCATCGCAGATGAATACGGGGGAGGGGCGGAGGGGCGGAGGGGCGATGGGGGGACTAGGGGACAGGGGGGACGTACGTCCATGGCGAAGAGACCCACTCTGGGCCTGCGAGCCATCTCTGCTGTGACTGTGACGTCGTTGAGCGAACAGAGGTACGCGTCCCTCTGATGGTTAGTGGTGGGAGGCATGGAGACACACAATCATGCACACACAGTCATGCACACACTTAGTCATGCACGCACACAGTCAAGAATGGACTCGAAAAGGAAATCATGAAGTAGTACGAGTGGATGGTTTTGAGACGTCTCAAAACAGAAATCATGAAGTAGTACGAGTGGATGGTTTTGAGACGTCTCAAAACAGAAATCATGAAGTAGTACGAGTGGATGGTTTTGAGACGTCTCAAAACAGAAATCATGAAGTAGTACGAGTGGATGGTTTTGAGACGTCTCAAAACAGAAATCATGAAGTAGTACGAGTGGATGGTTTTGAGACGTCTCAAAACAGAAATCATGAAGTAGTACGAGTGGATGGTTTTGAGACGTCTCAAAACAGAAATCATGAAGTAGTACGAGTGGATGGTTTTGAGACGTCTCAAAACAGAAATCATGAAGTAGTACGAGTGGATGGTTTTGAGACGTCTCAAAACAGAAATCATGAAGTAGTACGAGTGGATGGTTTTGAGACGTCTCAAAACAGAAATCATGAAGTAGTACGAGTGGATGGTTTTGAGACGTCTCAAAACAGAAATCATGAAGTAGTACGAGTGGATGGTTTTGAGACGTCTCAAAACAGAAATCATGAAGTAGTACGAGTGGATGGTTTTGAGACGTCTCAAAACAGAAATCATGAAGTAGTACGAGTGGATGGTTTTGAGACGTCTCAAAACAGAAATCATGAAGTAGTACGAGTGGATGGTTTTGAGACGTCTCAAAACAGAAATCATGAAGTAGTACGAGTGGATGGTTTTGAGACGTCTCAAAACAGAAATCATGAAGTAGTACGAGTGGATGGTTTTGAGACGTCTCAAAACAGAAATCATGAAGTAGTACGAGTGGATGGTTTTGAGACGTCTCAAAACAGAAATCATGAAGTAGTACGAGTGGATGGTTTTGAGACGTCTCAAAACAGAAATCATGAAGTAGTACGAGTGGATGGTTTTGAGACGTCTCAAAACAGAAATCATGAAGTAGTACGAGTGGATGGTTTTGAGACGTCTCAAAACAGAAATCATGAAGTAGTACGAGTGGATGGTTTTGAGACGTCTCAAAACAGAAATCATGAAGTAGTACGAGTGGATGGTTTTGAGACGTCTCAAAACAGAAATCATGAAGTAGTACGAGTGGATGGTTTTGAGACGTCTCAAAACAGAAATCATGAAGTAGTACGAGTGGATGGTTTTGAGACGTCTCAAAACAGAAATCATGAAGTAGTACGAGTGGATGGTTTTGAGACGTCTCAAAACAGAAATCATGAAGTAGTACGAGTGGATGGTTTTGAGACGTCTCAAAACAGAAATCATGAAGTAGTACGAGTGGATGGTTTTGAGACGTCTCAAAACAGAAATCATGAAGTAGTACGAGTGGATGGTTTTGAGACGTCTCAAAACAGAAATCATGAAGTAGTACGAGTGGATGGTTTTGAGACGTCTCAAAACAGAAATCATGAAGTAGTACGAGTGGATGGTTTTGAGACGTCTCAAAACAGAAATCATGAAGTAGTACGAGTGGATGGTTTTGAGACGTCTCAAAACAGAAATCATGAAGTAGTACGAGTGGATGGTTTTGAGACGTCTCAAAACAGAAATCATGAAGTAGTACGAGTGGATGGTTTTGAGACGTCTCAAAACAGAAATCATGAAGTAGTACGAGTGGATGGTTTTGAGACGTCTCAAAACAGAAATCATGAAGTAGTACGAGTGGATGGTTTTGAGACGTCTCAAAACAGAAATCATGAAGTAGTACGAGTGGATGGTTTTGAGACGTCTCAAAACAGAAATCATGAAGTAGTACGAGTGGATGGTTTTGAGACGTCTCAAAACAGAAATCATGAAGTAGTACGAGTGGATGGTTTTGAGACGTCTCAAAACAGAAATCATGAAGTAGTACGAGTGGATGGTTTTGAGACGTCTCAAAACAGAAATCATGAAGTAGTACGAGTGGATGGTTTTGAGACGTCTCAAAACAGAAATCATGAAGTAGTACGAGTGGATGGTTTTGAGACGTCTCAAAACAGAAATCATGAAGTAGTACGAGTGGATGGTTTTGAGACGTCTCAAAACAGAAATCATGAAGTAGTACGAGTGGATGGTTTTGAGACGTCTCAAAACAGAAATCATGAAGTAGTACGAGTGGATGGTTTTGAGACGTCTCAAAACAGAAATCATGAAGTAGTACGAGTGGATGGTTTTGAGACGTCTCAAAACAGAAATCATGAAGTAGTACGAGTGGATGGTTTTGAGACGTCTCAAAACAGAAATCATGAAGTAGTACGAGTGGATGGTTTTGAGACGTCTCAAAACAGAAATCATGAAGTAGTACGAGTGGATGGTTTTGAGACGTCTCAAAACAGAAATCATGAAGTAGTACGAGTGGATGGTTTTGAGACGTCTCAAAACAGAAATCATGAAGTAGTACGAGTGGATGGTTTTGAGACGTCTCAAAACAGAAATCATGAAGTAGTACGAGTGGATGGTTTTGAGACGTCTCAAAACAGAAATCATGAAGTAGTACGAGTGGATGGTTTTGAGACGTCTCAAAACAGAAATCATGAAGTAGTACGAGTGGATGGTTTTGAGACGTCTCAAAACAGAAATCATGAAGTAGTACGAGTGGATGGTTTTGAGACGTCTCAAAACAGAAATCATGAAGTAGTACGAGTGGATGGTTTTGAGACGTCTCAAAACAGAAATCATGAAGTAGTACGAGTGGATGGTTTTGAGACGTCTCAAAACAGAAATCATGAAGTAGTACGAGTGGATGGTTTTGAGACGTCTCAAAACAGAAATCATGAAGTAGTACGAGTGGATGGTTTTGAGACGTCTCAAAACAGAAATCATGAAGTAGTACGAGTGGATGGTTTTGAGACGTCTCAAAACAGAAATCATGAAGTAGTACGAGTGGATGGTTTTGAGACGTCTCAAAACAGAAATCATGAAGTAGTACGAGTGGATGGTTTTGAGACGTCTCAAAACAGAAATCATGAAGTAGTACGAGTGGATGGTTTTGAGACGTCTCAAAACAGAAATCATGAAGTAGTACGAGTGGATGGTTTTGAGACGTCTCAAAACAGAAATCATGAAGTAGTACGAGTGGATGGTTTTGAGACGTCTCAAAACAGAAATCATGAAGTAGTACGAGTGGATGGTTTTGAGACGTCTCAAAACAGAAATCATGAAGTAGTACGAGTGGATGGTTTTGAGACGTCTCAAAACAGAAATCATGAAGTAGTACGAGTGGATGGTTTTGAGACGTCTCAAAACAGAAATCATGAAGTAGTACGAGTGGATGGTTTTGAGACGTCTCAAAACAGAAATCATGAAGTAGTACGAGTGGATGGTTTTGAGACGTCTCAAAACAGAAATCATGAAGTAGTACGAGTGGATGGTTTTGAGACGTCTCAAAACAGAAATCATGAAGTAGTACGAGTGGATGGTTTTGAGACGTCTCAAAACAGAAATCATGAAGTAGTACGAGTGGATGGTTTTGAGACGTCTCAAAACAGAAATCATGAAGTAGTACGAGTGGATGGTTTTGAGACGTCTCAAAACAGAAATCATGAAGTAGTACGAGTGGATGGTTTTGAGACGTCTCAAAACAGAAATCATGAAGTAGTACGAGTGGATGGTTTTGAGACGTCTCAAAACAGAAATCATGAAGTAGTACGAGTGGATGGTTTTGAGACGTCTCAAAACAGAAATCATGAAGTAGTACGAGTGGATGGTTTTGAGACGTCTCAAAACAGAAATCATGAAGTAGTACGAGTGGATGGTTTTGAGACGTCTCAAAACAGAAATCATGAAGTAGTACGAGTGGATGGTTTTGAGACGTCTCAAAACAGAAATCATGAAGTAGTACGAGTGGATGGTTTTGAGACGTCTCAAAACAGAAATCATGAAGTAGTACGAGTGGATGGTTTTGAGACGTCTCAAAACAGAAATCATGAAGTAGTACGAGTGGATGGTTTTGAGACGTCTCAAAACAGAAATCATGAAGTAGTACGAGTGGATGGTTTTGAGACGTCTCAAAACAGAAATCATGAAGTAGTACGAGTGGATGGTTTTGAGACGTCTCAAAACAGAAATCATGAAGTAGTACGAGTGGATGGTTTTGAGACGTCTCAAAACAGAAATCATGAAGTAGTACGAGTGGATGGTTTTGAGACGTCTCAAAACAGAAATCATGAAGTAGTACGAGTGGATGGTTTTGAGACGTCTCAAAACAGAAATCATGAAGTAGTACGAGTGGATGGTTTTGAGACGTCTCAAAACAGAAATCATGAAGTAGTACGAGTGGATGGTTTTGAGACGTCTCAAAACAGAAATCATGAAGTAGTACGAGTGGATGGTTTTGAGACGTCTCAAAACAGAAATCATGAAGTAGTACGAGTGGATGGTTTTGAGACGTCTCAAAACAGAAATCATGAAGTAGTACGAGTGGATGGTTTTGAGACGTCTCAAAACAGAAATCATGAAGTAGTACGAGTGGATGGTTTTGAGACGTCTCAAAACAGAAATCATGAAGTAGTACGAGTGGATGGTTTTGAGACGTCTCAAAACAGAAATCATGAAGTAGTACGAGTGGATGGTTTTGAGACGTCTCAAAACAGAAATCATGAAGTAGTACGAGTGGATGGTTTTGAGACGTCTCAAAACAGAAATCATGAAGTAGTACGAGTGGATGGTTTTGAGACGTCTCAAAACAGAAATCATGAAGTAGTACGAGTGGATGGTTTTGAGACGTCTCAAAACAGAAATCATGAAGTAGTACGAGTGGATGGTTTTGAGACGTCTCAAAACAGAAATCATGAAGTAGTACGAGTGGATGGTTTTGAGACGTCTCAAAACAGAAATCATGAAGTAGTACGAGTGGATGGTTTTGAGACGTCTCAAAACAGAAATCATGAAGTAGTACGAGTGGATGGTTTTGAGACGTCTCAAAACAGAAATCATGAAGTAGTACGAGTGGATGGTTTTGAGACGTCTCAAAACAGAAATCATGAAGTAGTACGAGTGGATGGTTTTGAGACGTCTCAAAACAGAAATCATGAAGTAGTACGAGTGGATGGTTTTGAGACGTCTCAAAACAGAAATCATGAAGTAGTACGAGTGGATGGTTTTGAGACGTCTCAAAACAGAAATCATGAAGTAGTACGAGTGGATGGTTTTGAGACGTCTCAAAACAGAAATCATGAAGTAGTACGAGTGGATGGTTTTGAGACGTCTCAAAACAGAAATCATGAAGTAGTACGAGTGGATGGTTTTGAGACGTCTCAAAACAGAAATCATGAAGTAGTACGAGTGGATGGTTTTGAGACGTCTCAAAACAGAAATCATGAAGTAGTACGAGTGGATGGTTTTGAGACGTCTCAAAACAGAAATCATGAAGTAGTACGAGTGGATGGTTTTGAGACGTCTCAAAACAGAAATCATGAAGTAGTACGAGTGGATGGTTTTGAGACGTCTCAAAACAGAAATCATGAAGTAGTACGAGTGGATGGTTTTGAGACGTCTCAAAACAGAAATCATGAAGTAGTACGAGTGGATGGTTTTGAGACGTCTCAAAACAGAAATCATGAAGTAGTACGAGTGGATGGTTTTGAGACGTCTCAAAACAGAAATCATGAAGTAGTACGAGTGGATGGTTTTGAGACGTCTCAAAACAGAAATCATGAAGTAGTACGAGTGGATGGTTTTGAGACGTCTCAAAACAGAAATCATGAAGTAGTACGAGTGGATGGTTTTGAGACGTCTCAAAACAGAAATCATGAAGTAGTACGAGTGGATGGACCTCCTGCATGCGCAACTAGTGGAAACAGGAATACGAGTCAGATGGCTCAACATTGGACAGGCAGGCAGGGAAAGATGGATAGATGGGTCGACGCTCCCTGGAAACATGGGACTGTTTGAGGGAGAATGGGAGGGAGGCAGGCAGGCAGGCAGGCAGGCAGGCCGACAGGCAGGCAGGCAAACAGAGGAGGTTGGAAATACCTGACAGATAATCTCGCCCCCATGCACAGCTAAGTCCACCTGCAGGGAGGGGTACATGTGTACATGGCATGGGGACAGAACAGACAGTCAGTTAAACGGGCAGACATGCAGACAAGAAGAGGTTACCATGCCAGAAGAAGTTTCTTCCATGACTATGTACATAGAAGGGGTACATAGAAGGGGTACATAGAAGGGGTACATAGAAGGGGTACATAGAAGGGGTACATAGAAGGGGTACATAGAAGGGCTACATAGTCATGGAAGAAACATTGACTTTTGAGTCGACTCAAAAGACACGAGGTGGTCGGGCTGGCTGTGTTTGCAAGAGGTTAAGAGCGGTGGCAATGGTCACAAGAGGGGACTTGTAATGGTACAAAGAAAAAGGCTGACAGAGGATAGAGAGAATGGGAGTTCCAGTTGGTAAGAAAGGGTGCGTCAAGGGTGAGAGAGGGAGAGATGGACGGGAGAGAAGGAGGACAAGACAAGGGCAATTCTCACAGGAAGTATTTTGGCCATCGTGGGTGTTGCAAGTCCTATGTATCCTTCCCCTGGTCCCTGGTTCAAGAACCTGCATGTTGTCAGCACACATGGCATGGCAACAGGCATGGCATTAGGAAAGTTAGGCATGGCATGGCATTGGCAGGTTGGATGCACCATAACCATGTGCATGTGCAAGTGCAACTTGGCATGGCATGCCAGATGTGGTATCTGCAATGTGCCACCATGAAAGTCAAGTCAATCGTACTAGAACCAGACCCTCCGTGCGGGGAATAAAGAAACAACGTATTGCGGCATCTGGGGTGTTGCATCATAGGTTCCTTAGTCGACTCAAAGGTCACCTTACCTATCTGTCCCGTCCCACCTCTCCACTCCCCTCCCCACCTCCTCCCTCCCGTCTCTTCCCCCTTCCCCCTCAAAAGTACAAACCACTCACGTGTTGGTGAAAAAGCTCTCTCCCGACAGCCACAGTCACACACTGCCCTCCATTCGCTCCCTCTCACTGTCCTTGTTCTCTCTTTTCACTCTGCATCCCCTGTTCCCATACCACCCCCTCACCCCTTCCTCCCCCCCCCATGGCGCTCACGTGTTGGTGAAGAAGCTCTCTCCTGACAGCCACCGCCACACACTGCCCTCCTCCATTGCTGTCTCTGCGCTCATGTTACCACTCATGTAACACATGGCGCCTGGGAGGGAAACGGGAGGAAGGGGGGGAGGGGGAGGGGATGTTATCTCTCATCCATTCTCTCATCCTCCATTGCTGTCTCTGCGCTCATGTTTCCACTCATGTAACACATGGCGCCTGGGGTGTTGGTGGCGGACGAAAGGGGGTTCAGGGGAGAGAGGGGGGGGGGGGGGGGGTAGAACTGGTAGCATACACTGGTAACTACACTACACACACTCTCTGCACTGGCGAGTCTTAAGCTGACTCAAAACTCGTTCCGCCCACACTCTCCCCACTGGCGCGAGGATGATGATGTAACCACTGTCTCCTTCCCTCTTCCTCTTTTCCTCCCTTTCTTCCTTTTCTGTTCTCTTCTCACCCTCTCTTCTCACCTCTTCTCTAAAATCTTCTCTCACCTCTTCTCTCATCTCTTCTCTCACCTCTTCTCTCACCTCTTCTCTCACCTCTTCTCTCACCTCTTCTCTCACCTCTTCTCTCGCCTCTCTTCGCACCTACCGGTTCTGTTCTGCTCAGTACCCCACCTGGTTCTGCGCATATTCTCTCCCCTGGCTTCAGAACGATCTGCACTATCTGCACCTCCCCTCCTCGTTTCCGTCCTCGTTCCTCTCCTCGCTCCCCTCCTCTCGTCTCATCTCACCCTCAACCAGCACACTGACCCGCACCCCCTTTTGAGGCGCCTCAAATTTTTTTAGGCGACTTTTGAGGCGACTTTTGAGGCGACCTTTGAGGCGCCTCAAAAGTCCTCTCCTCGCTCCCCTCCTCTCGTCTCATCTCACCCTCAACCAGCACACTGACCCGCACCCCCTTTTGCTCAGGACCGCACCTGGTTCTGCGCGCACTCTCTCACCTGGCTTCAGTATAATCTGCACTATCTGCGCCTCCCCTCCTCTCCGCTCCTCACTCTTTCATCCTCACCCACAAAAACGACTCGCACCTGGTTCTCCTTGGAAACCCACCTGGTTCTCCTTGGAAACCCACCTGGTTCTCCTTGGAAACCCACCTGGTTCTCCTTGGAAACCCACCTGGTTCTCCTTGGAAACCCACCTGGTTCTCCTTGGAAACCCACCTGGTTCTCCTTGGAAACCCACCTGGTTCTCCTTGGAAACCCACCTGGTTCTGCACGCACTCTCCCCCCAGCTTCAGAATGATCTGCACTATCTGCGCCTCCCCTCCCCTCGCATAATCTCTCATCCCGAGTCAACTCACTGAACCGCACCTGGTTCTGCGCGCACTCTCTCCCCTGGTTTCAGTATAATCTGCACTATCTGCGCCTCCCCTCCCAGTATCTGAAACGGCGTGAGCACTGCTTGAGGGCTCTGTGCAGGGGACGGGGAGAGAGGGAGGAGGGAGGGAGAGAGGGGGAGGAGGGAGGAAGCGGAGAGATACCACTTTTCACTAAATACAGTTGAAGTTCAGGTATCACGCCCTGTTTAACATATCTGTTATTTGACGTATCCAACTTGGTACACCTCATATCTGTTACACGTCATATCTGGTACACGTCATACCTGGTACATATATGGCTGAAACGGCGTATTGAGCGTAGGAACTGCCATGATTCACGGCTCAACACTCCTCCTCACCCCTCCACACCCCTCCCTCCTTCCTCCACCACCCTCCACTCAACCGGCCTACCCCCAACCCCTGATTAAGGAATCAGCACCCGCAACCGTTATGTGTAGGCAGTAACCACGCCACTAAGCACTTAGCACTAACTTAGAGGCAAATCTTTAAGAAGCCCCAAGAGGCAACTCGTCACCAAGGCCTGGAACGAGTCAGAGGCCTAGACTTTCAAAACGCAGCGGGAAAACCGAGGGGTTTCATTGGAGGGAGGATCGGTGAGAAGCGATAAGAGGCGAGGAATCCACCACAAAGGCACCAAGAGAAGCGGCTGAACCGATTCGTAACCTCCTTTTTCTGCTCTCGCCGCTGCTGCTGCTGCTGTTGCTCCTGCAGTTGCTGCTGAAGCTCTGCGGATTCTACTACCACTCACACTCGTGGTTCTGAATCACTCTGCAACTCCATGCGAACACTAACTAACAAGTGTTACGTAGTAAAAGCCTTCGCAGCCCAGCTTCCCTAGAAATCCACCTAAGACTCCTGACTCCCTCTTTGTATGTGCACGCTACGTACGAGCGGTAACTTGCTCTTTCCCTCCTTCCCTCGCTTCTGCTTTTCCTACTCTCCCCAAGCACCCTCGTTCGCTCTCTCCCTATCTCCTTGACGAATTTACAAAATACGCAAGGAGGACGTCACAGGGGCTGAGAACATGTGACAGATGCGGATAAAAGGCCTGAATTATTATTGCAGAAGCAACGAAGCATTTGACGGGACATTCAACCCCACAGCGATAAACTCGGCAAGAGAAGCAACTCATTCGTTTCTAGAAATGCCTTCGTGAAACGGTGTTCCCATTTAGGTACAACCCATAAACGTTGAAAATCATAAACGGCAACAGCTTAGCATGAACATATTTATAATGTTGTTCATTCAGCTCCATTCGCTTGCTCCTATTTTCATAATTATTTCACAAAATATAATATCTGGTATTATACCATTACAGAGTCTTGTTTATGTTTCACTGCTAAAATAAATCAATATTATCTGATATGACAGGTCCTCCAATACATATATCTCCAATGACCGATACAGATGTAGTTATTTGAACTCAACACTCAGATGCATGCATGGTGAGCCTAGGGATTCTTTAGGGTCCATGTCAGCCAGAACACTCCCAACCAGAGACCTTCGATTTGCTTCGCTTCACTCACCCCCACACATTGACCCTTCAACAAAGTCACAAAAATCTGCCAATTTGAGTCAATTCGAGTGACACTGAAGGCAAACCAAATCACTCTCCAATCTGCACTGCTACATCTCTTTTCTCCCCGCGCGCGACATCAAAATCAGTACCACTGACTGCAACGCAATTCTTCAGCCCTTGCCCGCGTAACCCACGCTCGAGCCCTCATTCCCACTCACCGCATGGAGGCTCTGGCTTCTCCTGCTGCGCAGGCGTGTTCCGCCTCCGCGCACTCCTCGCTCCGCGCGTCGTCCCCCTCCCTCGGCGGAGGCGGACTGCGCAATGCGGCTTCGCTGCTACCGCTCCGCTCCGCGGGTCTCGTAAAGAAGTCGCTATGTCGACCATCTCACGCTGTCGCTGCTGCTGATAATAACCAACGGCCGTCCGCAATTCGCGCTGGTAGCAATGCGCCGGACGATGCGGCGGCAGATGCGCTGTGCCGGCGGCAAGTTCTCGGAGCGCTGGCGATCGCGCCGACTCTGCTGATGGCACCGCGAATGGCCCTCGCGGAGGAAGCAGCGGTGGCGGTGACGGGAGAAGAAGTCGCTGCGGGATCGCCGGCGGGATCCGCGGCGGGGGACGCGCCGCGAGTGACGGAGAAGGTGTTTCTCGATATTGCCGTGGACGGCGCGCCTGTGGGGCGGCTGGTGATAGGCGTTTACGGCGAGGTATGGCATGGCGAACTAGTGAGGGGAGACGAGGGGTTGGGGGAAGGGAGGGGAAGGGGAAAGGGAAAGGGGGAGGAAGAGACGGGAATGGGAGGCGGGGGTGAAAGGATTTGAGGGACGTGCGCAAGGCAAGGCGTAACTCGAGAGGAGGCAAGGTGAGGTACGGGGACGGGGAGAGGCGAGTCCGTCTGTCGCAATCAAACGCTATGTAGTGCAAGCGCAAACCCCACATGCGCTGCTAATTAATGAAAGGGGAATGCAAGGAGATGCAATTGAAAGCAGCGCAATGCAGTGCACCTCTCAATACACGAGGAATGTAAACGCGAAAAGCAAGATGGCTCAACGCAATTCAACGCAACGCAATGCAGCTTGCGCGACTTGTGAACCGTGCGGTTCCCCGCCCCGCCACCCTCCCCCAGGCCGCGCCAATCGGAGCAGCGCGGTGCGCCCAGCTAGCCAAGGGCGCAAACGTCAGAGGAAAGCAGGCGCACCAACGCAATGCAGCAAGCACCGCACTCCTTGGCACTCTTCCCCTTCCTCCATTGCAATGCAACGCAATGCAGCGAGTGCGACATGTGAACCGTGCAGCTCGAAAGCCAACCGACCATCCCCCCCTCCCCTCCCCACCCCCCCACCCCACTCCACCGCTCTCTTCGGCATTCCAACCCTCCATTCTCCCCCCAGGCCGCGCCAATCGGAGCAGCGCGGTTCGCGCAGCTAGCCAAGGGCGTGGCGGGCGTGTCGTACCGGCGAAAGGACTTCCTCCGCCTCACCGACTCCTACGTGCAGGGCGGCGCGCTGCGCTCCTTCTCCCTCACCGGCTCTGCTGCTGATCCTGCTGCTTTTGTCGGCGGCTTGGACGCGGATGCGGTCGCGCAGGAGCTGCAGCAGCTGCAGATGTACGTGTGGTGTGGGGGATGCGAGTTGTGCTGGTGCTGGGTGGTGCTCCTTCCCCCCCGTTCCCAGAGCAAAGCCCGGGCCAGTATACAACAAAGCCTACTCCGTTGCCCTTTTTGGTCCGACCCAAAACTCATTTTTCCCATCCTCCTCCCCTCCTCCTCCCCTCCCCCCCTTCTTCCAGAGCAAAGCCCGGGCCAGTCTACAACAAAGCCTACTCCGTCGCCCTTTTCGCTGTCGACCCAACCATCCCCCCTCCGAAGCAAAAGCTGGTGGCACGAGGGGGAAAGTTCGAGGTGGTGGAAGAGGCGTTGAAACCGGCCCCCAACGGCACCGAGTTTGCCGTCTCCTTTACAGACTGCCCCGAGTTAGATTCCACGCACCTGGTGGTGGGACGGGTGCTGGATGGGTTTGGAGTCTTGGAGAAGGTTCGGGAGGTGCCGTTTGTGCGGGACGGCGCTGACAACGGATTTTTCAAGTTAGTATATATGGTTCTGGCTGTTTCCTTGGGTTGTGCTATGTGATTGGTATGGTTATGGTTGCTGGTACCATGAGTGCTGTTGTGTTTGCTGTCGCGATTGCTATTGGTGTTTCTGTTTTCATTGTTCTCCTGTCGCTATCTGTCTGCCTGCTCTCCCCTCCTCTGTGCCCTTACCTGACCCTCCTTGTGCCTTATTCCTGTGTTCTTGTCTGCTGACCAGTTATTTCATATGCAACTATACAATCATCCCATTCACCTAACATGTACCTCGCGCTGGTGTCATAGGGTTTCAACAATCCTTGTTTCACTGTCTGTGTCCTTCCAGGGCTGCTAAATTGATAGGTGACACCAGGGCTACAGTAGCAGAGAGGGGATTTTATCGTCCATACAAGAAGATTACTATCACCAAGTCAGGTGTTCTAGCATAACTGTTAAGGCAACGTTTGCAGATCCTAGTACAGTGGTTGCAAACCACAAGTACCGTGTTACTTTTCGCTTAGAATGTGTAAGCAATTGAAAATATGAATTGTTCAGGTTACTGTAGAAAGGATTTGCATCATTGCTGTACAAGCACCAACAGGCGTCGTGACAATGGAGACCCACTGTACCACGCCCCACCCCTCGCTTCGAAGTTCACACACCTTCTGGATAACTTCATTCACCACAGCAAAACCTTGGCCCACCATCATCCAAGTTCTGGCCATCATCCATTGCTAGATACGGTACTAAAGCTCTGACCTTTGTCCTCGTCTTCCTGGCAGTCTTGTGCGTGCTGATGTCCCGCCGCTGTTGTCGCGGTTCAACAGCCGTAGTATCCAGTTTCTCCTCGTTGCTCTCCCAGTTTTAATCTCGCTGTATGCTACCGCAGGCTAAACTCGCGCTATCTACCGCGAAGCTCAGAATGGACCCGTACCATCACACGCTGCAGTCATCACTAGATCCCTACAGTTCCGGCCCTAATCCGTCAAATTACATGCAGCAACAGCACTATCACCAGCAACACCAGCAGCAGCAACAGCAGCAGCAGCAGCAGCAACAGCAGCAGCAGCAGCAGCAGCAGCAACAGCAGCAGCAGAGTTACTACAACCCATCATCGTCGCTTCAACAGCCTGGCATGCGCGACGGCCACCGATCAGACTATACCGCGTATGGTTCGGCCGGCGCATACTCTGGCCAGGGCTATGCGGAAACGTCGCCTGGAGAGGGTGCAATGCGAGGGATGAATAAGCGAGGCCTCGATTCAGGTGCGATTGTGGGCCGAGCCATGGATTGCCTGGTTCCTAGCTTTGAGATTACGTTTTTTTTCCTCTTTTTTTTTCATTGTGTCGCCTGCTGGGGGTGCGGCGGGAGCGGTTATCAAGCGAGGTTCAGATTCATGTGCAATTTGGAGCCATTTGGCTCTCAGCTTGTTTGCTTTATTCCGTATTCGTCGCGTTTAAAAGGCTTGGGGAGTAAAATTGTATGTCCATTATATCATATTGCGTATCGTTCAGTTGGGTCCCTTATGTATTAATGATATCAGGCGCGTTTGTGCCGATTGTTGGCTTTGTGTGTTTCTATCTGCATGCATGTCCGAATGTGCGTCGTGCATATCTGTTAACGTGGTTATGCATTTTCTTATGATGCACGTGTGGTTTGTTTGTGTTCCTCTTATGCATCAATCAACCATAACTGGCATGGGTTCCAATTTATACGGTGTATGCCACTGCAACGGTGCATATACCAAACGCTCCCTCCTCCACCATAATTACTACTATTAATCGGGTAATACCCTTCCTGTATTGGTTACTCCGCGTGTACCCCTTTCCGCATTTCAATGTCTTGAACTTTTGTCGTATCATTATATCTTATATGCCTCTGTCACATGCTAAATTGATTCGCACGTCGTTATATCATGCTATATTTCTCTACTTCTTAAATCCTCCGCTCTATAACTGTCATAATATATCCCAACTACGTTGTTGAATATATTAAAAAAAAAAACAATCTTCAGGTGCTTCCCCTTCCTCCCATTATAACTATTACGAGTACCCTTCCAAACGGCTCCAATTTGGCAGCACCAATCCCACTCCTCTCCCTCCATCCTCCCATTCTGACCCCTCCTACCCCTCCTCCCTCTACCTATCACCTGCCGCTGACGCTGCTTCTACCTTCCCCAGTAGCACCTACTACGACTCAAACGCCACAGGCCTAGGCTCTGGCGCAGAAGCATTCTATTCCACAACCCAGCAACAGCAGCAGCAGCAGCAGGAAGCGCAGGAGCAGGCGCTATACCCGGTCAGGCCAGGGGAGAAAGAGTGTGCCTACTACATGCGACATGGCAAGTGCAGTTTCGGCGCCACATGTCGTTTCCACCACCCGCCTCGCTCCTCCTCCTTCTCCGCCGCCGCTCATTTCCCCTCTTCCGCCCCCTCCGCCCCCTCCGGCCCCTCCGGCCCCTCTGCCCCGTTCGCCCCATCCGCCTCTGCTGCTTACGCGAACCCGTCTGCCTCTGCTACAGTGGCGGTGGCAGCGGCAACAGCGGCAATGCTAGCAGCAGCAGGCGCCGCAGCAGCAGGGGGTGTTTATCCCAGTGGTTATCCAGAGAGGCCTGGTGAACCAGACTGTGTGGTATGTTTGTTTCCCCATGCATGCACTTGTCTTCTGAGTTGACTCAAATGCCAGCTTTTCCAGTGAGGCTTGGTGAACCAGACTGTGCGGTATGTTGTTTTCCGCCTTACACGCTTTCCCGTATTCCGCCCTCTCCCCTGCACCATTCGCTCTCCCCCCTCCCCCCACCCACACCCCCACGCTTCTCCCAATTCTCCACTTTATTTCTTGTCTTACCTACTCCGCTCTCTCTATACACCTCCTTTCCCACCAGTGTTTCTGCCTTTATATGGTCCAATGAACGGAATTAGCCCCAGCCCGCATCTTCCTCCGCTCCGCTCCCTCCTCCTCCTCCCACACTCCCCCCCTCTTCTCCCCTCTCTCTCCCTGCACTTTCTGTCCTCTTTCCCTCTCCTCCACCCCCTCCTCCCGCTCCTCCCCTCCCCATTCTCCCCCTTCCTGCATGCATGCGTGTGTGTTCGTCCATTCCGTCCCTCCCTCCCTCCGTCCCTCCATCCCTCTCCCTCCATCCCTCTCCCTCCATCTTTCCGTCCTTGTGTCCTGCCTGCATCCCTCCTGCCACCTGCAGTTTTACATGAAAGCTGGGACATGCAAGTTTGGCGCGACCTGCAAATTCAATCACCCGCCCGACCGCCAGCAGCAGCAGAAACAGCAGTCGAACGCGGGGGCTTCTCATGGGAACTACAAGCAGCAAGGCACAGCTACTGACGCAGCCGCCGCCGCCGCCGCCGCAGCAGCAGCCGCTGCAGCGGCAATGGTAGGCCCTGCGGAACGTCCAAAGAATAGCGTTACAGGAGCAGGAGCAGCAGCAGCAGAAGGAGGAGCAGGAGCAGGTGGGGATGAAGGGAGTGGTGAGGAGAAAATTAAGGGATTGGTTGGCGAGGAGGGTGAGGGGGACGAGAAGGGTGTTGGGGAAGAGAAGGAGGAAGGGAAGGAAAAGGAGGGGAAGGAGAGGAGTGAGGGGGAGGAAGGCGGAAAGGGTGCTACTTTGGAAGGTAGAGAGAATAGCAGTGGTGGTGGTGCTAGTGATGGTAGTGGTGGTGGCAGTGGTGCCGATGCTAGTGGTGCCGATGCTAGTGGTGCCGGTGCTAGTGGGGGTGGTGCTAGTAGTGGCGGCGCCAGTGGGGCCAAGGGCAAGGGGCAGTTTGGCAAGCCAGCCGCGCTCAACTCAGTGGGTCTGCCTCTCAGGCCGGTGAGTCAGCACGGGGGTGGGGGAATGGGGGCACAGGGGTAAGGGGGAAGGGGGAAGGGGGAAGGGGGAAGGGGGAAGGGGGAAGGGGGAAGGGGGAAGGGGGAAAGGGGAAAGGGGAAAGGGGAAGGGGGAAGAGGGAAACGGGAAGGGGGAAGAGGGAAAGGGGAAGGGGCAAGATTGAAAGGGGAAGGGGGAAGAGGGAAAGGGGAAGTGGATAACGAGGATTAGGTTGAAGGAGAAAGCATAGTTAGCGAGAGCTGGTGGTGGATGGGGTGGGTGTGGTGGATGGATGGGGAAGACGGGGGTGTGGGTGAAAGGAACAGAGGGGGGAAGGGGAAGGAATGGAGCAAATAGTGTGCCCTTGTGGTAATAAAAATGGTGTGACCTTTGTCTATCAAGAGTTAGTGAAGCTTTGAGACGAAGATTCTGTGACCTTTGTCTTGAGACATCTAAAAAGAACTCGATTTTGTTTTTGCGTGTGCACAGGGTCTCGTTTCACAGCAAGGCAACTGCTCTTTGTTGCATTTTTTTTTTTTTTTTTTTTTTCTGTTCTCTGTTTTACGCATGCTTCAGGAATCAGAACTGGTATTTGCCTCTGTTCTGTGCGTGCATGTTGCGTCTGGGTGTTGTGTTCCGTGCGCTCGCATGTGCGTGGGGGATGGGAGTGTGTGTGTATGTGTGTGATTGTGTGTGTGTGGGATGGGAGTGTGTGCATGCTGTTTCTGGCCAGGGAGAGACAGACTGTGCTTTCTACCTGAAGAATGGAAGGTAAAGGCACCATGGAAGTTTAGGTGACTTTTGAGCTGACTCATTAGACACCTCACTATGGAAGTTTTGCTCATCTGAACCTCTTGCGAGCCTACCTCCTCTTGCGAGCCTACCTCCTCTTGCGAGCCTACCTCCTCTTGCGAGCCTACCTCCTCTTGCGAGCCTACCTCCTCTTGCGAGCCTACCTCCTCTTGAGAGCCTACTTCCTCTTGCGAGCCTACCTCCTCTTGCGAGCCTACCTCCTCTTGCGAGCCTACCTCCTCTTGCAAGCCTACCTCCTCTTGCGAGCCTACATCCTCTTGCGAGCCTACCTCCTCTTGCGAGCCTACCTCCTCTTGCGAGCCTACCTCCTCTTGCGAGCCTACCTCCTCTTGCGAGCCTACCTCCTCTTGCGAGCCTACCTCCTCTTGCGAGCCTACCTCCTCTTGCGAGCCTACCTCCTCTTGCGAGCCTACCTCCTCTTGCGAGCCTACCTCCTCTTGCGAGCCTACCTCCTCTTGCGAGCCTACCTCCTCTTGCGAGCCTACCTCCTCCAAACCTCTCTTTTCTTCCCTCCCTCCCTTGCTGCACTCGCCCAATCTGATTTCTCTGCCCTGCACTTCATCGTTGTTCTCAGACAGCCTTTCTCGTTCACGTTTGCTTGCAACTCATCTTTCCTATTGCCAACCAATCCAATCCTTCCTATTGCTAATCAATCCTCCCAGCACACTTCGTCCTCCCTTCCCCTCCCAAACCCCTCTCCCTCCCCTCGCCACGCTCGTTCCTCACTCCTTTCTTTTCGCCTGACCTGCTGTTCCCAAGCATCATCTGTCTGCCTATTCTTCATTTGTTCCTCGGATCCTCTTGTGTCATTCCTTCCCACAAGGCCTCAGCTCCGCTCGTCTCATGCGCTTTCACTCGCCCCTCATTCCCTTCGCTGTCCCACTCCTCCCACCTTTCCTCCTTGCCGTCCCCATCCTTCCCCTCCGCAGCTGCAAGTTCAGTCAGAACTGCCGGTTCAACCATCCAGAGCCATCCGCCCTCGCATCACCTGCAGCAGCAGCCAATGCGGTGGCCTCTGCCCGCCCCTCTGCTCCTGCTCTCTTCCGTGCGTCTCTCTGTGTCCCTTTGGCTCTGCGGCTGTCTGTCTGTCTGTCTGTCCGTCCGTCCGTCCGTCCGTCCGTCCGTCCGTCCGTCTGTCTGTCTCTGTCTGTCTGTCTGTCTGTCTGTCTGTCTGTCTGTCTGTCTGTCTGTCTGTCTGTCTGTCTGTCTGTCTGTCTGTCTGTCTGTCTGTCTGTCTGTCTGTCTGTCTGTCTGTCTGTCTGTCTGTCTGTCTGTCTGTCTGTCTGTCTGTCTGTCTGTCTGTTTGTCTATCTGTCTATCTGTCTGTGTGTCTGTCTGTCTATGTTTCTGTCCAGCCGTCCAGACGTCTGTCTGCCTGTGCATACGTGCATATGTCGTTACGTCTTACCGATAATTTTTTCCATCCATCTGACGACTCTCCCTCCTCTCCCTCCTCCTGCTGCTTCCCCCCTCCTCATGGCTGTCAGGTTCCCCAGTGCACTCACCGTTTCTGATCCCACAAAGGGTGAGCTATCCTGCTATCTTGCACCTTATTCCGCTCCCTGCACCATGCTTCTCGTCCCCTCTGCTCCTCTTCTTCCTCCAATCCTCACTGCATGCTTCTCGTCTCCATCTGTTAACGGGCGTATTGTTTAAGACGCGAGTTGTGAGTTGAGGTGCCTCGAATCGCTTTTTGACGACCATGTTCCTCTCACTGTTGCCACCCAATCACTCTGCCACCCGCTCTGCCACCCACTCTGCCACCCACTCTGCCACCCACTCTGCCACCCTCTCTGCCACCCACTCTGCCACCCACTCTGCCACCCACTCTGCCACCCACCCTGCCACCCGCTCTGCCACCCTCTCTGCCACCTGCTCTGCCATGTTGCCACCATGCCATCGCCCCGCCGCCTTATTGAACCCCCTTGTTTCCATGCACTCATGCATACAACACACGCCGACTCTCCCATCTGTTTTGTATATGCGAGATTCAATCAACCCTGAACCCCAAACCCCATTTCGATCCCCTTTCGATCCCCTTTCCACTCCGTACACCCATTGAAGCTCTATCTGGTCCCTGTTCGCTGCTTACAGCCTTACACTCATCAGGCCTCTCATTCATCCCCTTCCTTCCTTTTCTTCTCCTCTCATCCCCCAGCTCCTTTCCCACCAGTCTGGCGTGCTCTCCCCAAGTGACTTATGAGTCGACTCTAAAGTCACCTCAGAGCTCTCATTTCTCCTCTTCCTTCCTTCCTTCCTTCCGTCCTTTCTTTCTCCTCCAGCTCCTTCCCCACCAGTCTGGCGTGCTCTCCCCAGGCCCCTCCCTCCCGCTGCTGCCACCCACGGCATCGCCCATATCAATGCTGCAGCTGCACCGACAACAGCAGTACCAGCAGCAACAGGAGCAGCTTCACCAGCACCACCAGCAGCAGCTGCAACAGCTGCAGCAGCAGCAGCAGCAGCAGTTCCCGCAGCGGCCAGGGCAGCCGGAATGCGCAGTGAGTGACTGGTGCATCAGCCTGTCCTGCCCCCTGCCCCCTGCCCCCTGCCCCCTGCCCCCTTCCCCCTGCCCCCTGCCCCCTGTTCCCTGCCCCCTGTTCCCTGCTCCCTGTTCCCTGCCCCCTGTTCCCTGCTCCCTGTTCCCTGTTCCCTGTTCCCTGTTCCCTGCCCCCTGCCCCCTGCCCCCTGCCCCCTGCCCCCTGCCCCCTGCCACCTGCCCCCTGCCCCCTGCCCCCTGCCCCCTGCCCCCTGCCCCCTGCCCCCTGCCGCCTGCCCCCCGCCCCCTGCCCCCTGTCCAGCACTGATCTTCGTTTTGCTCACACTCTTCCACTTCCATTGTTGAGGCATGTTAGTCACTTCATCTCACCACCTACCTACCTTTCCTCCCGTCATTCCAGTTTTACGTGAAGACTGGAAGCTGCAAGTACGGGCCTTCCTGCAAGTTCCACCATCCCGCAAAGCAGCAGCAGCAGCAGCAGCAGCAGCAGCATCACCTTTCACCATCACCATTGCCATTCCCACTGGGCGGTGGGGGAATGGGAGGAGGAGGAGGCGGAGGAGGAGGGGGTGGAGGAGCAGGAGGACTGGCTATGTTCTTCCCTCCGCCTTCTCATGTGCACCTGTCCTCCTCTCCACCCATGCATCCTGTGTTTCGGCACCATGCTGCTGCCACCGCCTCTCCGTCTCCTTCTCATGCTGCTGCTGGTTTGCTGCCAGCGGGAGTGACTCTCTCTGCTGCAGGCCTCCCTCGCCGCAAGGTAGCCACAGGTCACCCTAAATCCTGCCTACTTCTTTACTCTGTAACCAACCCACTTACCTACCTACCTACCTTTTTTCCCGCCTACCTACTTACCTTTTTTCCCACCTACCTATCTATTTTCCTACCTACCTACCTACCTACTACCCACCCACCTACCCACCTACCTCTTCCGCACTCCATGTTTTCTTTCATTTCCCTTACTCACCAGCACCCTTTTTCTTTGCCTCTTCCCCACCAGTTGACCCCAATGATCTTTCCCCAGTACTTCCATACTCATCTTCCCCGCCCTACCATGTTTTCTTGCAGTCTTACCGTCCTTTTTTTTAATCATTTTTTTCCTTCAAATAACAGATGCAGCAAATCTGTGTTTTTTTTTTTTTTCCTTAGTAGCCCGCACCTCACCAAAACTACCTCACATTCTATGCATTCTCACTCGCTCTGTGTCTTGTGCTGCTTCCCCCTCCATTTCTTTCAGGAAGCGGTGTCATGTGCCTTTTATATCAAGGTGCACCTTCTCTCACGCCACTTACCTGTTTCTTCCTCTCTTGCTGCCTGTGTCTCTCCATAGCCCACCGTATTTCACCCCAGTTTCCCCCTTCACATTTCCGAAGTCTTTTTTTTTTTTTTTTTTTTTTTTTTTTTTTGCTCTTTTTTTTCCACCACTAGCTCTCCATGTTCGTTTACAGTTTACTCTCCTGTTCTTTCCCTGACGGAGGTGTCGTGTGATGCATGTACTCACTCTTGAACTGTCAACCAAGCCCTTCATTGACTCCATTCTTTCATTCAGTTCAACAGCCATTTGTTGCTTACCCTTCCACCTCTCACCTTTCACCGCTCACCTCCCTCCTCTCACCTCTCCCCTCTCCCTCCTCTCATACCACCCATGTCCGTCGTTCCTCCCCTCCACCACCTCCCACCCCCACCCCTCTCCAAACCCCACCTCCCCTTTGAATTTCGTCACACTGTTTCCCCTCAGACTGGCACCTGCAAATACGGGGTGACTTGTAAGTTTGACCACCCCCCTCCCGGAGAGGTGGCAGCCAAAGCTGCTTCCGAAGCTGCTGCTGCTGCAATGGTAGGTGCGGCAGGCAATAGTGGGACGGTTAATGCAGAGGCAGCGGACGTGAAGGAGGAAGAGGGGAAGGATGAGGAGGGCGAGCAAAAGGAGCAGGGCGGTGAGGAGGAAGACTTGGAAGTAGAGTAGAGTAAGGCTGGAGGAGGTTAATGTGTGGTGGGTTGGGCAGCAGGCACATGTGGTCCGCTATGCCAATATTATTAAAGTGTGTGTGTGTGTGTGTGTGTGTGTGTGTGTGTGTGTGTGTGTGTGTGTGTGTGTGTGTGTGTGTGTGTGTGTGTGTGTGTGTGTGTGTGTGTGTGTGTGTGTGTGTGTGTGTGTGTGTGTGTGTGTGTGTGTGTGTGTGTGTGTGTGTGTGTGTGTGTGTGTGTGTGTGTGTGTGTGTGTGTGTGTGTGTGTGTGTGTGTGTGTGTGTGTGTGTGTGTGTGTGTGTGTGTGTGTGTGTGTGTGTGTGTGTGTGTGTGTGTGTGTGTGTGTGTGTGTGTGTGTGTGTGTGTGTGTGTGTGTGTGTGTGTGTGTGTGTGTGTGTGTGTGTGTGTGTGTGTGTGTGTGTGTGTGTGTGTGTGTGTGTGTGTGTGTGTGTGTGTGTGTGTGTGTGTGTGTGTGTGTGTGTGTGTGTGTGTGTGTGTGTGTGTGTGTGTGTGTGTGTGTGTGTGTGTGTGTGTGTGTGTGTGTGTGTGTGTGTGTGTGTGTGTGTGTGTGTGTGTGTGTGTGTGTGTGTGTGTGTGTGTGTGTGTGTGTGTGTGTGTGTGTGTGTGTGTGTGTGTGTGTGTGTGTGTGTGTGTGTGTGTGTGTGTGTGTGTGTGTGTGTGTGTGTGTGTGTGTGTGTGTGTGTGTGTGTGTGTGTGTGTGTGTGTGTGTGTGTGTGTGTGTGTGTGTGTGTGTGTGTGTGTGTGTGTGTGTGTGTGTGTGTGTGTGTGTGTGTGTGTGTGTGTGTGTGTGTGTGTGTGTGTGTGTGTGTGTGTGTGTGTGTGTGTGTGTGTGTGTGTGTGTGTGTGTGTGTGTGTGTGTGTGTGTGTGTGTGTGTGTGTGTGTGTGTGTGTGTGTGTGTGTGTGTGTGTGTGTGTGTGTGTGTGTGTGTGTGTGTGTGTGTGTGTGTGTGTGTGTGTGTGTGTGTGTGTGTGTGTGTGTGTGTGTTTTGTTTTGTTTTGTTTTTTAATGTTCATAGCAAAGACGTGTGGATTTGCGTTGTTGATGTGGAGGGATGTAATTTAGGATGCCAAGGAGAGTTTTCCTATAAGCTGACTACATCACACTTGACACTGAAGCATTAATAACCGGTATGGTTTCACTGAATTTGACTTTTTTTTAAAACTTTCCATCCTGCTGCCAGGTTCTTTTTTCGATCGGGACCGCTCTAGCGAAGCGAAGCGGCGCCTCAAATCGACGGCGCTGGCTCACCATAGCTTCAGCGGCCAGCGTCGTCCGATGAAGCATCGAGCATTTGGAGGTGCCACGTGCTGGTTTCAGACTCGTAAGGTTGACCCGCGTGTCGGCTCCGCCGGCGGCTCAGCGAACGAGATGCCAATGCCAACTACTCCAGCTACTTCGCCACATCGCTGAGATTTCTTCGCGAAGATGCTCATCGTCGCCAGGCCGATCTGCATCGTTGGCGACGTTCGCCCTTGCCCGACACTCATGTTCGCTCACTTCTCGCTTCCCACACGCGAAATGAGTCCGACGCGTCGTCAAAGTCGTCTTGAAATTCGCCCGTCGTCCAAACCGCGTCGCGCCACATTCGCCCCAACTTCCGCCCTTCCTTGCATCTGTGTCGCGCCAGATTCGCCCGTCATGAAATCCGTCCCCGCACGCTGTCTTCCCCTTCCCCTCCCCAATTTCCCCCGCATTTTCCTCTCGCCCCTCTCTCCTTTCCTCATTTCGGCTCCCTTACGCGCCTCTCCCCTCCCTCCCTCCCATTCCACGGCCCTCTTTCCCTTCCCACACGCGCTTCTTCTTCCCTTCACCTGATACTCGCAAGCAACCTCGCCTCGTCATCACAGCTCGAAATTCAAGCCCATCCCACCAGGTGGCTGTGACATCCAAAACCAGTCCGTCTCACAACCCCCCGCGTGGACTACACACCAATTTTTCTGTGCAAAGCCACACGTACTGAGTAGTCTAACCTGGCAGTCCCCCACACTCCTCGTCCCCTCTACCATGGAATGGTTTGGTAAGCAATCGCCTTTCTACCGTCGCCTTCTATTCATGTTCGCCTCCTCGCGAGCTCGCATGTATCTGAACCGCGACTACATGTTCTGAGGGACCTCGGGGAGTGAAATAAACTGACTGAATAACTGACTGACCGACTGACCGAACTTCATTCGTTACTTTGTCATTGAATGACTGACTGATTAGTAATCCCTCGAACTGCTCGGCTATACAGACTGACACAAGCCTAGAACTATCGCTTGCTGGCTTCAAGGAGTTATCTTCCTCCTGAGAGCATTCACTGACTGAGTAGTTCACCGTACGGTATACAGCACCTCGAACCGTCCATTCGTCGAGAGCCGCCGCGGCGGCGCTGTGTGCATTATCACCACTACTCGTCAACAGTGCGATAGTTTATTCCTCCAAGATCTTCTTCAAAGAAGAATAGAAGAAGAAGAAGAAGAAGAAGAAGAAGAAGAAGAAGAAGAAGAAGAAGAAGACGAGAAAGAAAACATTTTCTCTGTTTCATTCCGATCGTTATCGTCTCAGTCATGTACCGCGCCTCTTTCGGCGACGAAATCCCGAGCCTTCGCCTCATGGCGATCGCCAGCGACCCGTCGCCTGCGACGACGCAGCACCTGCTCCCCACCTGCGAAATCTGCAGCGACGTCGTCGGCTTATCGTCGTCGCCGGCGGACGACGACGGGCGACGGCGGCCGTTCGTCGCATGCTCTCACTGCGGCCTCTCCTTCCCCATCTGCCGCGCGTGCGTCGCGTACGAGCGCAAGCACGGTGCGAACGCGTGCCTCAACTGTAAACTTCCGTACGACTGTAGCGAAGGGAGTGATTGCAACGAAGCGACTGGCTGCAACGCATCGTTTTTCGACGTCGAAACGCGTCGCGGTGGCGCTGCTGCCGCAGCTGCCCCTGCTTCCGCTGCTAGAGCTGCTACTCCCGGGGAGCAGCAGGGGGCGGACGGGTGGGAGCTTCATGGATTGGAGAGTGAGGGATCCTGGGTCGGCAGCAGTAAGGCCGGCAGCAGTGGGCGAGAGCGCGCGTCCGACGGTGATGCTCACTCCGCGACCGCGGAGAGGGCGGAGCAGGCGGAAGGGGCGGGGCGGGCGGAAGGGGCGGGGCGGGCGGAAGGAGCGGGGCGGGCGGAGCGGGCGGAGAGGGATGCGGCAGTAGCTGTTGCTGCTGCTGTTCCTGCCACAGGGGTCGGTGCTTCAGTGTCTAGGGAGGGCGCGAGGCAGGGAGAGGCGGCGCGTTTCTGTTGGCAGCTTCAGCAGCAGGAGGAGAAGCAGCAGCAGCAGTCGTGGGGTTATGCCTGGAAACAACAACACATGCCCGCACATCTGGCCCCACACCTTCCCGCACACCTTCCCGCACACCTTCCCGCTCGCCTGCCCGCTCGCCTGCCCGCCTCCGCCTCAGTTCCTCAAATTGTACATCCCCCTCCTACTACCGTAATAGAGGTGACGCCTTACCCTCCGCCGGATGTGGCTGCAGTAGCGGTTGCAGCAGAATTGCAGCAGCCAGAGCAGCAGCAGAAAAGGCAACAGCAGCAGAGCCAGCAGCAGCAGTATAAACATCGGAAGCAGCTGCCACCGACTTCCCCTCTACTATCGCACCACGAAGATCGTCCTGTAACCATCCCCATCCCTCGCATCTATTCCTTCTCTTCCATTTCTCCCATCCCCCCCATCCCTCCTTTCGACCCTGCCACGCCTACCAAGCAACCCACTCAATCCTCCTCCACCACCTCCTCCTCCTCCTCCTCCTCCTCCTCCTCCTCCTCCTCCTCCTCCTCCTCCTCCTCCTCCTCCTCCTCCTCCTCTGCCTCCTCTGCTTCAGCCTTTCCTTTACTGCACGCCCGCAACTTATCCCCCTCCGCCTCCCCCTCAGTCCCCCCCTCCCCATGGGCGGCAAACCACTCCCCCTGCACTCCCCTTCCGCCTTCCCCTTACATGCTCCGCGGATTATCCTCCCCCTCCTCCCCCTACACCCCCCCCTACCCCCCTCTGGTGCATCTCCCCCCTCCTGCTCTTCCTAATGCTACTATGCATCACACCACACCCGATCCTTCTGCTGCTTCTCCCCACTATTTCCCCACCCACGCTCCCAACGCTATTGCACCTGCTGCCGCCGTTCCTCCCCCTTTCAAACTGGCCGAAAGTGCAGTAATGCCATCGGCAGCTGCAGCAGCAGCAGGAGCAGCGGCGCATGGAACGATGCCCGCCCCTTTAGGCAACCTATTAAAGCCTCTGACCCGGGAGCAGCAGCTGCTGCTGTGGCAGAAGGAGCTGGAGAGGCGGGCGGGAGAAGGAGCAGGAGGAGTGAGGGCTTTAGACCCTGAGAAGGACCAAGCAGTGTATGGGTATGGGAGTGTGGTGTGGAAGGGGAAGGGAGGAAAAGGCGGCAGAGGAAAGGCAGAAGTTGTTGCTACTGCTACTGGCGGTGCTGCTGCCACTGCTGCTGCTGGTGCCGCTGCTGGTGCTGCTGACGGTACTGCTGCTGTGCCTCCGCCCATGCCTCTTCCTCTCCCACCTCTCCCATCCATCCCTCCCGCCTCTGAATCTTCTTCTGCCGATGCTCCTCCTGCATCAGAGTCTGCTCTTAAAGCACTTGACCCGTACCAATCCCAGTCCCATCTCGCCCTGCTGCTACCCACCAACGCTGGGACCAACAATCTCGTAACCGTTAACGAGCCGTGCTATAACGGGTACAGGAAGTTTCACACTGGAAAGAGTGCACAAGGAAGGGGAGGAGGTGGACACGAGGAGGAGGGGGAGGATGATGTCCCTACTGCTGATGAATCCCGACAGCCGCTTTCCCAGAAGCTTCGCCTCCCAGCGTCTCTCGTCAACCCGTACCGACTCGTTATAGTCCTCCGCCTTATAGTCACAATCCTGTTTCTGCGCTGGAGGATCCTCAACCCCAACACCAAATCCATCCCCCTATGGGCTACCTCAGTAGCATGCGAAATCTGGTTCTTTCTATCCTGGATATTTGACCAGTTTCCCAAGTGGACGCCGGTCAAGCGAAGAACCTTTCCGGGCAGGCTTTCGGTCAGATTTGAAAATTCCGCTTCTGGGGTGTCCGGACTCGCACCAGTGGACGTTTTTGTCTCTTCTGGGGACCCTAGATCGGATCCTCCTCTTACCACAGCCAACACCCTCCTTTCTATACTCGCTATGGACTACCCCACTGACCGCGTATCGTGCTATCTCTCCGACGAGGGCGCTTCTCTGCTGACCTTCCAAATGGTGGGTCTAGTTGCGGAATTCGCCCGTCTCTGGGTGCCCTTCTGCAAGAAATACAGCATAGAGCCGAGAGCACCTGATGTGTACTTTAAGCAAAAGGCATTCCCGGGAGGAGGAGCGGGAAGAGGACGGGGAGGAGGAGGAGGAGGAGTGAATGGGGGAGGAGGGGCTGCTGCTTATGTTAGTGTTGCTGGTGCTGATGCCTATGTTGCCGGTGCTGCTGACAACGATGGTGGCTTCAACAAATGTGGGTCCGCTGATGATGGGATAGCAGGCTCTCGTGCGGACATTGCCAGTGGTGGGTGGGACAGCAGCAGAACTAGCAGCAGAACTAGCAGCAGCCGCAGCTGCACCAGCGGCAGCAGCGGCGGCAGCGGAGGGAGCTATCTTTCTTCCCAGACCCACCCTTCCTTCCTCACGGATCGCCGCGCGGTGAAGTCTGCTTGGGAGCATACCAAGATGCGGTTTAACAAGATGAGCGCGAGGTGGGAGGAGGGGCTGGAGAGGGGCGAGTGGAGCATGGATGATGGGATGCCATGGCCTGGGAGTAGACCACATGATCACCCTGCTATGGTGCAGGTGCTGCTGGGACCCAGTGGTGGGGGTGCTGGTGGGGGTGGTGCTGCCGCTGGTTCTGCTGCTGCTGCTGTTGGTGGTGCGGCGGGTGAATTTGAGAAGGGAACGAAAAGGAGCGCCGAGAAGAGAACTGGGGTAACAGGGAACGGAACGGCGAGTGGAACAGAGAAGGGGACAGAGAAGGCAGCAGAAGAGGCAGCAGATAAGGACGATAAGGGAGCAACGGAAGCAAATGAGCCTGCCAGGGGGACTGCAGCAGCAGGAGCATTGGAGGGTATCAGACTACCTCGCCTGGTATACGTGGCACGGGAGAAGCGGCCGGGTTACAACGAGCACGGCATAGCAGGGGCGCAGAATGCTCTGCTGCGCGTCTCTGCTCTGCTCTCCAACGCACCCTTCCTCCTCGCCCTAGCCGCCAACCACTATGTCAATAACGCAGCTGCTCTTAGAGAGGCTATGTGCTTCCTCATGGATGGGAGTGGGGGTGTGGGTGCGGGCACGGGTGCGGGTGCAGGAGGGGATGGGATGGGGGACGGGGTGGGGGGAGGGGTGGGGAATAAGTGCTGCTTCGTGCAGTTCCCTCTGCGGTTTGATGGCGTGGATGAGAGCGACCGATACGACAACCACAACACGGTGTTCTATGATGTGAGTATTCCTCCTCTTGACCTCTTGAGAGTTGTCAAAGGTGTTTTCTCTCTGGTTTGATGGCGTGGATGAGAGTGACCGATACAACAACCACAACACTGTGTTCTATGATGTGAGTACTCTGTCCTTCCCCTCTTCCTCACCATTCACTCTCATTCACACTTGGAGCTGATGCTGCAATTAAATTCGTCTTTTCTTCACCCCGATCCCCCATCTCTTTAATCTTAATTGCAATTGCATGAACTGGGCGGCATCCGGGTATGTTGAAATCACTTTTGAGAATTCTCAAAAGCAATTGCAATTGCAATTGCAATGAACTGGGTGGCATTCGGGTCCGAATGCTCGATCAGGGCTCATGTCTCATTCAATTCTTGCATGTTCCCTACCCACTTCCTTCGCCCCATATCCACCATCTTTCCCTTCTCTCAGCTTCATATGCTCGTCCGCCCATGTCTCACTCAGTTTCTGTATCCTTCCTTCCCATCCTCCCTTCGCCCTGCCCTGCCTCCCGTCCCTTGCTCCTCTCAGATACGAATGAATGCTCTGGACGGCATCCAAGGACCCATGCTCATCCGCTCATGGCTCACTCACTCAGTCCATTCCCCCATTCCTCCCTTCCCTCCCTTCCCTCCCTTCCCTCCCTTCCCTTACTTCACCCTGCCTTGCCTCCCATCCCTTCCTCCTGTCAGATACAAATGCCAGCTTTGGACGGCATTCAAGGCCCCATGCTCATGGGATCAGGCTGCTGTTTCCGCAGGCAGGCACTCTATGGGGGTAAACCCCCTGGGACTCAGGATGGCAGCAGAACTACCCACCGTAGCAACAGCAGCAGGCGAAGCAGGGGTGGCAGCAGCAGCAGCAATGGTCGGAGCAGGAGCAAGGGCAGGAGCGGGAGTGGCAGTAGCAGCAGAAGCGGAATACAGAGCAGCACCATCACCAGCAGAGGCCAGAGCAGCAGCAGTGGCCAGAGCAGCAGCAGTGGCAAAGCCACTAACACTAGCAGCAGCAGCATCACTAGCACCACCGCTGCAAGCAGCACAAGCAGCACCAGCAGCACGAGCACATTCAACCCTGGTCTTTCCTGGTTCTTCTGGGGACGAAGGAAAGCCCAGCAGGAGAAACCAGCCAAGGGAGAGGCAGGGGCAAGCACAGCAGCAGCAGGAGCAGAAGCAGAATCCGGTGGTAGCAGTAGCAGTGGTGGTGGTGGTGGGGAGGTGGTGGTGGATATTGATAGGGACGCACGCTTGGATACAATGCGCAGGCGAAGCGGAGGAACCTCTATCTCTGCTGCTGCTGCTGCTGCTGCTCTTTCTTCCCCTGCTGCTGCTACCTCTGCTGCAGATGGTAGCGCTACCACCCACTCCCTGGTGCCCTTCTCAAACTACCATCTCACTGCCATGCATGCCAAGGCCGATCCACACGCCACAGCCGGTTCAACTTTCCCTGATTCGAGTGTGGCTAGAGACGACGGGGACGATACAGAGGACACAGAGGCTACTCCTCTGATGGAAATGAAGCGGTACGAGCGGCGGTTCGGCAAGTCCCCTCTGCTCATCCTCTCCTCCTTCCACGACGCCAGATACACACCCGCAGCGAGAACAGCAGCAGCACTGCCAGCAGCTCCACGAGCAGCAGGAGCAGCAGCAGGAGCGGCAACACAACTCTCCTCGTCAGGCACATGGCAGAGCACCGCACTAGTCTCCCAGGGGACTCTGCTCAAAGAAACCATTCGGGTGCTCTCTTGCGGATATGAGGAACACACTGACTGGGGCAAGCACGTAGGGTGGCTGTATACCAACCCACTCGCGCACCCGCTCGTCTCCGGTCTCACCCTGCACTCCCGAGGCTGGCGGTCGCTCTACTGCTGCCCTCCCCGCCCTGCTGTCATCGCCTCCTCCTCTTCCTCCCTTTCCTCGCCCCCGTCCACTTCCACCTCCTCCGCCTCTTCTCCCTCCTCCTCAGCACATCTCAACCTCTCAGACCGTCTACACCAGGTCCTTCTCTCATCTATTGGCGCGACCGAGCTCGCTCTCTCCTCCCGCTCCCCCGTGTGGTTCGGCCTCCGTCACGGCCGCTTAAAGCTCCTGCAAAGAATCGCCTACATCAACACAGTCCTCTCTCCCTTCACCTCACTCCCTCTCCTCATCTACTGCCTCCTCCCCGGCCTCTGTCTCCTCTCTAACTCCTTCATTCTCCCTAAGATCACCACTGTTGCCGTGCTGTATCTGCTAGCTCTTCTCGCGGTGGTGATGGGTACTAGTGTTCTGGAGGTGCAGTGGAGTGGGGTTACGCTGACGGACCTGTGGAGGGCGGAGCAGTTTTGGGTGGTTAGCGGTGTGTCTGCGCACCTCTTTGCCGTTTTGCAAGGGGTTCTGAAGGTGGTTGCTGGGATCGACACCAGCGTCGCAGTGAAAGAGAATCTAAATTCTGCGACTGCTGCTGGTTCTGCTGGCGCTGGTGCTGGTGATGACAAGGATGGGGAGCATTCTGAACTGTACACCTTCAAGTGGACTGCTCTCCTCCTCCCGCCTGCCTTGGTGGTGGGTTTCAATGCTGCCGGGATCGTTGTGGGTATAGCCCAGGGTCTCAATGGAGGATTGAGTGCGTGGGGAATGATGCTCATAAGGGTGGCCTTCGCCCTGTGGGTAATCATGCATCTACACCCCTTTATTCAGGGTTTCTTCGGTAAGGAAAGGAGGCTGCCTCCTCTCGTATTGATATGGGGCGTCCTGCTGTCGTCGGTGCTGACGCTGCTGTGGGTGAACATCGATCCTTTTGGGTATCACTTCAAAGGGCCTGACCCTGTTCTCTGTGGTATTCGTTGCTAGATACCCTTTTATGGCTTCGGGTGTAGGTAGATATATGATGCTTTATTAATTGAATAACATTTCTTCATGATGTGCCTGTGAAGATTATCCTTTTATGCTTAAAAATAGTAACAGACTGACCATTACCTGAATCATGTAGGCCTGCTGGTAAATAACAACCACATGCCTTTTGTGTTTCGGTATCATCTGTCGCATAAGGATGTATGCACTTCCATAAGTGTTTCTATTGTAAGGATGCGGATTATAAGTAGGGTTTCTTGCCCTCACTACCCTAAGTAACAAGGTTGGAGCGTGTGGCTGAAGCCGTGGGCTGGGTGGAACTGGCAATGGGCAGTTGCGGGCTGGGGAACAGGCAGCGTTACCTTCACGCAGAGTCCGGGCACGATTGGTGGTTCAGGAAGTCAAGGCTTTCAAGCTTCTGCGTTACTATTGGTGGGAAGGTTCACCAACACGTGTGTAATTTCCCGCCCTAAAATCAAACGTGGAGTCGACAAGGGGCCAACATCATAGGCATGCAAATTAGTCTGGTAACCCTATGCAATTGTATGCAAAACCGTCGATACCTCAGTTTTGGAGTTATTGACATTTTCCCTGATCATGCGTTCGTGTTTCGTGAAACAACTGATCCATACCGCGCTTGTCTTTTCTCTAAACTATGATTTTTCCGGGGAACTGTTTCTGCCAGATGAACAACACTATGCACTACACCTGACCCAAGAAAAAAAAAACAATCGGAAAGGGATGGGACTCAGGGAGGCATCAACCCTAAAAACAATGCCCTTTCCCGTGTCCAGGGTTGATCCCTCCCGGAATGACGTCCAGGTCCCTAGGGGTTTTATATTGTTCTCTGCCCTGCCCTAACTGTTATCTGTAGCAATATATTGGGTGCAATATATTGTTACAGAATGGACCCAGTATACTTTAATTCCAACGGAATTTCCCGGTAAATGTATCGTGCACATTTAGCGGAAAATTGTTGCCCGCAGGAGTCTTTTTAAGGCGCCAAACAAGGCGCCGCAAGAACCACCAAGATACGAAATCGAATACGCAACCGATTATATCACATATTTCTTCCTTTTTTGTGCTGCGTCAGAAGTTAAACAGTGTTCTGAGTGGCGGTACCAGAGAAAATTGCGAAGCAGAACTGGGGTATCGACGGTTTTGCATACCATTGCATAGGGTTACCAGACTAATTTGCATGTCTATGATGTTGGCCCGTCGACAAGCGTCAAGTGTACGCGAGCGACAGCCTTCTTCCTGCGCGCCAAGCCAGCCTCTCTCGTTCGCCAACCCCCGCCCCTTCCCAACAGATCCCACGGTCGCAGAGTCGCACACAATTCTGTTCAGTCCACCAGAGTCCTGACGGAAGCCCAACAGCAGCTCGACGGGATCCGTCTCTCAGTCCAATGTGTGAATGTGTAAATTCGGTCCATTTTTTCCAGCATGGTAGTCCATTCCCGGAGTTGCAATTCCCATCTTGCATTCGAGGTTAATCCCAATTCCACGGTTCCTCGCCGTCCGCCGCCGCAAACCCCGAGTACCAACGCATTGCCCGGCGTCGCGTGATTAGAACCACGGCCCGTGACCTGAACGAGGCAATTTTCGCTCAACTTGGCTTTCACGCTTCAGGCCACGCTTGCACATGGCGGATCACGTCGCAGGTCCTATCCCCGCATCTCACGGTGCAGCGAGAAATTCCCGCAACCGGGTGAACTTTATGAAAGCCGCGCGTGGGCTATCCTCCGATTTAACGAGCCTTCACGAAGCGTTTCGCGATTTTCAGGAGGACCATCGCCGGAACGTCGCATCCGCCGAGCCGTCGAAGCTTCGCGCGTGGGAGGTTGCCGCTGCGAAAACCCTTGCGAGGAATCATAAGTTACTGCGCGGTTTCAGGCGACAATTGGTCGAGCTGATGTCGGATAATCAAGTAAAGGTTTCAGTTTCTGGGAGCGAGGCTATGGAAAGGTGGCGTTCTCAGCAGCAAAAGATCCGGCAGCAGCAGCAGATTCGCCAGCAGCAGCAGCAGCGTCAGCAGCAGCAGAGGCAGCGGAACCATCAACCTGATTCGCTTGAGTCTGGCCGTCAGTCCCAGACTCTTCCCGCTCACGTGCTCCCAGCGGCTCGTTCTCTCCCAAACGCTGTGATCGAAGAAGGGATGGTGGACGCGGGTGGAGTCCAGGAAAACGAACACGGGCTGGAAATTGGAACCAGCACAACCGGTGTGATGAATGCTTATAATGGCATGAATGGGGATGACTCCTCTACGGGGTTGAGTAGCCACGCTGGCATCGCCGCTGGTGGAGCCAGTGCCACTGCTGCCCGTGCTGCTGGTTGCAATGATACGGGCGGGGGTACTGGAATCACAAACCCGTTGGAGATGGTCGCATTGTGCCTGCAAGCGCGGTTGAGTGAGACGTGGAGGCTGCTAGACAGTGTAGACGCGGAGATCACGGGGAAATACCAAGGCAGGCGGACCAATGAGAAGGATGCCAAGAGCAGGGCGGCACTGGTGAAGGGGTGGGCGTTCAATGACACTAGGCTGAGGATGCGAGCCAAACGAATGAAGAAATGAATTGCGAGTCAAGAGTATGAAGAAGGGGTGGGCGTTCAATGAAGGGTGCTGGTAACTGGTCTTGTATCGAGCCCATCTGAGTCCACAAGTGGTGTAAATAGATTACATGCATGTAATGCATTACCCACAATAATAGCACACTTAGATACAGCATGGCCCAAAACATCAAACACACTATTGCCTGCCTACCTGCCTGAACCTGCACCTCACCTACGCCCTCGCTTCAAGCAAACAAATCACTGGCATATGGACGTTTCATATCATAAGCATGTCCCATGCCCTTAGCTCCCCTGCACTGACACCTCCTACCACAGCAGCAAGCACCTCCTTGCGGTGATCTCTCACGCACACAACGCTCCTCTCTCCAAGCGCCTACAGCAGCACAGGTCCCCCCTCGCCTCCAATGTGAGGCGAGGTGCCTAAAAAATCCCCAACAGCTGCGAGCATCTGCTCTCAGTAGCCCCGCACGTACATGATCCTCCCCTATCCCAGCTTTTTGGATCGGCTCAACAATTCCCTCCCGCTGATACCTCCTCCACAGCAGCAAGCATCTCCTTGCAGTGGTCGCGCACACACATGACGCTCCTCTCTCCCAGCGCGTACAGCAGCGCAGGGCCCCTTGCGTCCAGTGTGAACCCCACAGACGCCATGATCATCATCGCATCGCCCAGCATCGCCAACAGCAGATCTCTCTTGAAAAGTGACACTGAAAGATGGGGTAGGGGCGGTTGCTGCTCCTGCTGAGGCTCCTGCTCCTGCTGCTCCTTCCGCTGTTCCTGATAGCACTTCTCATAATTCTTCAAGTATGCCTCAACAACCTCCTCTTCACGCCCAGCGCGCGATACCGGTTGCAGGGACGAAAGCAGCAGCCGAGCCAGGTCTACAACGCCCGGTGCGCCTGCAGCTGTGTCCTGAAAGTCTATCAGCAGAGCCTCGTTCTTCCCCCGGTGGTACAGTACGTTCCCAGGGTTCGGGTCCCCGTGAAGAATCCCCCCTAGGCGGCTGGTACCGCTGCTGATTTCGCTGCGATCAGAGGCGGGATGCGCGGCGGAGGGGAGCGTGACAGGGGGGAGTGTGATTGCACGCATCAGCCCTGCATACCCTACCCGCGCGCTTGCGGCACACAGCGCGTGCAGCGCACTCCCTGGCTCGGCATCGGCCGGGCAGAACCGGGCGGCGAACTGGAGCATGAGGGCGGCGAGCTTGTCGGCGCTGTGCTCCACGGGGATCATCACCCGGGCGGCGCGAGATTCAATCAGCTCGTCCCACGTGAGCAGCTGATTCACGGTCCCGGACACGGCGCCCTGCACCTCCCCTGCACCTGGAACACCCGCGCCAGCGGCAGCGCCAGCGGCACTGGCAACGGCAACGGCAGAGCAAGTAGCAGTGGCAGCGGCAGCGCCAGCGGCAGCGACAGTGCCAGTGACAGTGGAAGAAGCAGCAGGGCTAGAGTCAGCTGTATGCAGCACAGCGAGCGCGCGGACAGTCGCCAGCAGCGCATCCCGTTCCACATCCGGGCCTTCCGTTAACTCCATGGACCATGCTGACAGCACCTCATACCCCGCCTCGTTCCCTAATTCCGCAGCTGCCCCGGGCTCACTAACAGGAGCAGTGGTGGCAGTAGGGGTGGCAGTGGGGCAACAGCTCACATCGGCGAGTAAGATGGCTTGGTCGGGATTGGCGTGATACGCGCGCGGAACCACCGCGGCCACGTGGCGCGAACGCGGCGCCATGGCGAGAGTGTAGAACGCGGCTTCCACCCGATGCGCCTGCTTCACCATCGCGAGTATCGCGTCGCCTAGCTGGTACTGCTGCGCCGTTGCCCCTGCTGACGTGTCTGGCGGCGGCGGGAGGAGCTTCATGAAGAGTGACCTGGGCCGATTTGACGAGTCGCAGGGATCCGCGCCGAAGTCCACGCCGTGGGGTGCGCGCGAAGCATCGGTGTAGGTGACGTCGAGGCGCGCTTTGACGATCGGGGAAAAGCCGCCGGCGAATGGCCGCACGGCCACTGACGCGACGGCTGTAGCTGGAAGGCTCAGCGCGGCGCTCAGCCACGTGGGGTCCACGTGGTCTTTGGTCGGCGCAGGCAGGGAGGCGACTTCGGATGCACCAGTGCACGTGGGTGATGCGGCAATAGGCGCCGCAACAGGCGCCGCAAAAGGCGCCGCCGTAGTCGCCGTAGGGAGTGAAGTCGACGCCATGCGGAGGTTGGTGGTTGAGTTGCGGTGCGGTGGAATAGGGTAACGAAACGGTGTTTACGGCGGGGCGCCTGAACGAAACGGCGGGATGAGTTCAGGTGGGGTGCGGTGCGGTGAGATAGGTTAACGGAAGGGCCTAGACAAAAGCCACTGCTGTTGATGCTCCAGGAAGAAGAGAATTTCCTGAAATGCGTCAAAGCGTTTGTCGGATACAAACGCAATGGACGGGAAAGCAAGTTGGCCAATGGCCAACCATCAATCCCCCGCGATCGACAAGCCAATTTGCGCCCACCAGATAGCGGTTACTAGCACCACAATTTTAAGTAGCTTAGGGCAGGAGCGGAAACAATTTACCCCATTGGGAGTGTCCTGCGAATTGGGAAATATACACTCTGAACATGGAATTGATCCCCGAGTTCACGACATCAAGATATCCATTCCGACGGGGTTTAATTATATTGCTCCTGCCCTAAAACACTGTTTCTCATCGCCTGGTTTCGTAAAACCCGAAACCTTGAGTTAAGCTAACCTGAGTCGCGATTCGTTAAGCTATAACGCGTAAAGCTCTCAAGGCGCTTTGATAATGCTTTGGGGTATATCTTCCCCACATTGGGGACAAGGGCCATGGTTGGAATTATTGCGTTGACAACACAATTTGGGAAACATGTTACCCTCTAAAGTTTGTCCCGTCGAAGCCAACCCGTCCCGAATCCAGATGCACCATGCCCTTAGAAGTTACAGCCCAAGTATGAATCTTCATCATCACAGCAGCTAGAGAATGCGAGACAACGAGAGAGCAGGGTGGACAAATACGTAACTACGAGACATGACTGTAGTCACTGTACTAGGTGATTCACGCATTAGCACTGGCAGCAGTGGCATCCGTGAGTTTTTCCTTTAGGAACTGTTCAATGTGCTCCATCTTCCAGTTCTCAATCCTGAAAGACGAATCAGGAAAGAACGAGACATGTCCGGAAGGGGAAAGAGGAGTATGAGTGAGTGAGGGCATGGAGGAACGGGGGTGGGGTGTGGGGGGTAAGGGGGAGAAGGAGAGGGGAGTGTGGGAATGAAGTGGGGCAAACCTGGTGGTGAACTCAGCAAAGGTTCAGTAGTCTTTAGGTGACCACATAATGACGTCACCAGCATTGGCATGACTCACCTGATGACATCAGCATTCTTTCCCTCAGCGTCCTTCATAATGAGCTTGGGGAGAGCGTTGATTCGGTAGCGGACCTGGTACAGGCGAGAGTGGGAGAGAAAGCAGGGAAAGAGAAAGAAAGAGAGTGTCCGAGAGAGAGGTGGGGGGGGGCAGAAATAAGGAAAGAAAAAAATACATGTTTTGGAAGGGATGGGGAGAAGAGAAGGACGTGGCAGTAAGGTGGCGGGTGGGATGGGATTGAGAGGAATGTAGAGTGCAAGTTACAACAGGAGGAATGGCGATTGGAGCAGACAGGAAGATGAGTTGGAAGAGGAGGGGATAAGGAAGGAAAGAGAGTGAGGAAGAAGGAACGTGAGAGACAAACGGAATCATTATTTCCCTTTTCTGGTCCGGGGTGGGGCAGCGGAAAGGGACAGTAAAGCCCAGAAGCGAGAATGGGCAGCAGGATGGGAAGGGAGATATGGCGGAAAACTAGTGTATGCGAGCATGCGAGTCTCTGAGCTAGAGAGGAGCGTGGGAGACGGAAAACTGGCGCGGGTGGGGAGGGTGGGGGGGACACCAGATGGTGAAGGAAGGTAGCAGGTTGGGATAGCTAGCCACCTTGGTTAAGATGATTTTTGCAACGACTGGCTTTTGCGTGGACTAAACAATCACCTGTAGGTTGGGGAAGCTGGGCGCCTTGGTTTCAATAAACTCTGCAACGACTGGCATCCACTGCACGCGCCTCATGCACACCTCCAGGACTGCCGATGCATACTGGCACAAGGGGAAGGGGAAAAGGGAAGGGATGGGTGGTGTGAACCACGAGAGGGGAGGGATGGAAGAAGAGACAATTGTCTCAGAAGTGACTAGAATGACAGCTGACAGAGGACACTGCACGCGCCTCATGCACGCCTTCAGGACTGCCGATGCGTACTGGCACGAGGAAAAGGGGTGGGTGTGAATCCCGAGAGGGAAGACGAGAGAGAGGACGCAAGGGGTAGGAGGCAAGAAAGAGGAGGCCAGGGGTAGGAGGCAAGGAGTATGAGGCAAGGAGTATGAGGCAAGGAGTATGAGGCAAGGAGTATGAGGCAAGGAGTATGAGGCAAGGAGTATGAGGCAAGGAGTATGAGGCAAGGAGTATGAGGCAAGGAGTATGAGGCAAGGAGTATGAGGCAAAGGACATGAGACGAGGGATATCAGACAAGAGATAGACAAGGGACATGAGTGGATTGTTTCAGACGTGACTAGAGTGACATCTGGCAGCGCACCCACTGCACACTTTTGAGACGTCTCAAAAGGTCATCTGGCAGGGGATCCACTGCACACTCGCCTCATACAGGCAGCCATCCAGCACTGCCGATACAACTGGCATGAATGAATCAAATAAGATCAGGGAAAATCAGTATCGAGGACGAGAAACGGAAGGCAAGGGAGTGACACTGGAAAGGAGGGTAATGGAGGGGAAGGGAGTGGAACAGGAGATGCGGGAAAAGGAGGAAAAGGGAAGGGAAGGGAAGCAGGGAAAGGAAGGGACCTGCTGGGTGGACGTGTCTTCGTCAGTGACACAGCAGCTGCGACACTCCGCCTCGAGCTCTGCATGCATGCACGGAGGATGGGAGGAACGGAGGATGGGAGGGAGGGAGGATGGGAGGGAAAGGAATGTCGAGTCACGTCGAGGAGAAACGGCTTCCTAGAACAGTTGGGTGGGTCTCATCACAGGAATTGGAGTGATATTGAAGATACAGTTAGGTTAGGTAAGGTTAAGCAAAGTACGGAGACGCGTATCGATGGGCGGGAAAGGAAAATTTGGGATGAAGTGATTGGATGGACGATGCACGACGGACGCTCGCTCAAGAAATGACGGGATCAGCCCCCGAATTCGAGATCGCGCTCCGTTGAATGTAGCATTGCGTGTTGCGATCCAAGCAGATAAGTACGACGATAGTAGAAGATAGAATACGCTTAGATGTTCCCCCCACTCACTGGCGTCTTTTACGAAAGTGGCGAGTTGGTCACAATCGGAGCAGAGAGCAAGCCCCGTGAAGCCCAGCGCTTCGCATTCTTTAGGAGAGAGAGTCGTGGCATGGGAGCAAGATAGGAACAGCAGCGAGAGAGACGCGAGCAGAATAAGCCGAGCGGAATTCACGCTGTAAAGCGCCGCGAGGGTGTTTCGCGTCGCCATCTAGGACGCTGATGGCAAGCGAGGTGGCTAGTTACTGCTGGCGCAGAGACTAAGCGATCGTAACGTTAGATGTTGTGTGACAAAGAATCAACTCAACTTAAAGCCCGCGTCTCATATTTCACAACTCCCAACCAAGTGTAATACGTTTGAAACCGGGTAACCACTCAAGCAGTCGCAACTTTGTTGGGTTTGGTTGGGAGCACTTGCGATTGGCTGCAGCCCCAACAGGCTGGGGAAGGCAGATGCACGACTACCGAACTGCATTCGCGCGAAACACACCACCAAGTGCGACGAAGGCAGAGCACACATGGAACCAAGCGTAATACCACAGCAGAAATAATATGAGACAGTTGAGCAACCACTTTTCATTCCAGCCCTAGACTCTTTCCAACAACTTAGTTTAGCCTAGGGTTTGTTCATGGCTGTTCATTACTATTTTGTACAAAATTTCATGCATATCTGCGAGTGTTCGGACGGCTCATCGTAATGGTCGATCGTACGGCTATTTCCTGCGCGAAAACCAGGAGGAATAACATAGCAATAGCATATCCGCACGCGCGACGAGGGACGAAGTGGGACGGAAGGAACGATACGGAAAGGGACGCGACGGGACGGGAAGTGACGCGACGGAAGGGGAAGGGACGTGACGATGCGGGAAGAGACGTGACGGGACTGGACGGGACGCGACGGGACTGGACCGGGCGGGACGGGACCCGACGGAACGGGTGGGGACTCGACGGGACAGGACGGGACGAGACGGGCGGGATGGACCGCGACTGGACGAAACGGGACTGGAAGGGACGGGAGGAAAAGGGAGGAGACGCGCCGAAATTGAATGGACGATCCAGGACGGGAAGGGGAGGGGGAGGGAAGGGATGTTGAGCGACGCGCAATTCTAGGTCCCGGGTACATCCGGGAACGGGAAGGGACAGGAAGGGATGAGACGGAAATGAAAGCGCCGGAAAGGTGAGGAAAGGGACGGGAGGAGACGCGCCGATATGAGAAGGGACGGGAGGAGGCGCGGCCGGTGAATGGGTGTGAACGGGTTCTGTGGTGCGGCAGCTGCTGCTGCTGCACATCCACCCCATCCCCCTTCCCTTCCCCCATCCCCCGTCCCTTCCACGTACCCCCCTTCCCACCCCCCATCCCCCTTTCCCTTCCCTTCCCCCATCCTCTCTCCCTTCCCCGCATCCCCCTTCCCTTACCCCATCTCCCTTTCCCTTCCCCCATACCTCTCTCCCTTCTCTGCATCCCCCTTTCCCTCCCCCCGTCCCCTTTCCATTCCGCATCTCCCTCTCCCTTCCCGCATCCCCATTTCCTTCCGCGTCTCCCTTTCCCTTCCCCCATCCCCTTTCCCTTCCCCGCATCCCCTTTCCCTTACCCCATCTCCATCTACCTTCCCCCATTCCTCTCTCCCTTCTCCGCATCCCCCTTTCCCTTCCCCTATCTCATATTCCTTCCCCGCAATCCCCCATCCACTTTCCCTTCCCCATCCCCCTTTCCCTTCCCCATCCCCCATTTCCTTCCGCCCTTTCCTTTCCCTTCCCGCATCCCCTTTCCCTTCCCCGCATCCCCTTTCCCTTACCCCATCTCCATCTACTTTCCCCCATTCCTCTCTCCCTTCTCCGCATCCCCCTTTCCCTTCCCCCATCTCATATTCCTTCCCCGCAATCCCCCATCCACTTTCCCTTCCCCATCCCCCTTTCCCTTCCCCATCCCCCATTTCCTTCCGCCCTTTCCTTTCCCTTCCCGCATCCCCTTTCCCTTCCCCGCATCCCCTTTCCCTTACCCCATCTCCATCTACTTTCCCCCATTCCTCTCTCCCTTCTCCGCATCCCCCTTTCCCTTCCCCCATCTCAGTTTCCTTCCCCGCAATCCCCCATCCCCTTTCCCTTCCCCATCCCCCTTTCCCTTCCCGCATCCCCATTTCCTTCCGCCCTTTCCTTTCCCTTCCCGCATCCCCTTTCCCTTCCCCGCATCCCCTTTCCCTTACCCCATCTCCATCTACCTTCCCCCATTCCTCTCTCCCTTCTCCGCATCCCCCTTTCCCTTCCCCCATCTCAGTTTCCTTCCCCGCAATCTCCCTATCCCTTCCAACCACACCCTTTCCCTTCCCCATCCCCCTTTCCCTTCCCCCATCCCCTTTCCATTCCGCATCTCCCTTTCCCTTCCCCCATCCCCTTTCCCTTCCCCGCATCCCCCTTCCCTTCCCCCAAGCCTCCCTCCCTTCCTCCCTTGACAGGACGCACGGGAAGGAGGAAGGGACAAGTCAAGACATTCCAAACTCCAGTGTGAAACGAAGGGTGCAAGGGCAAATAACGGGCAGAAGTGATGAAGTGGGGGGGCGTTCCATGTGCCTCATGCTCACATCAGGATCACATGGGTTGTGTCAGCCACACTTACGTGCTGGTTCTTTTTCGTATGTAAATTCACTAGAAGTAGAAGCCTCTATTCTAGTTTCCCTACCATATCTCGACCTATAAATGGTTGCAAATTTTGAAACATGCATAAAAAATCACCATATGGTACATGCGTTATGCTATTCCTTCACACTACAAGTACTATTTCCACCATGAACTACCTACTCTTTACTTTCAACACCACAAACATAACTGACTTATCCCATAACTGTACAAAGAATATCAGGGTCCAAGGCATCGATGACTGCATCACTTGTCGCTTCGTTTTCTTGGGTAGACGCGAGTGCTCTTCCGTGCGACTCTCTCGAACCTTTTGTACTGGCTTTGGTGCATCCCGAGCCTTTGTGCTTGGTTCGCTTCTGGTTTGGTTCTGTTCAGGTTTCGTGTGATTTTTTCTTCCTCGTCAACTTTCATTTCGTGCCTCGCCAGCAAATCACTTGTCTGAGAAGCAAACCAAAGGTATTACGCTTGGAAATTTGAGACGCGGGTTTTAAAATTCTAGTGCTTCGGGTTGTGGAAACTCACGAGCTAGAAACACACTCGATAGAAAAATGGTGGAATCTCTAATATCCGTATCAATTAAATAATAATTTGAGAAAATGGGTAAATCAAGTAGATGTAAGGATCTCATCCAGCAATTTAAAATTTAATCACAGTAATATATTGAATTACGTAAAAATGAGACTCTTCGCAGGAACGCTCAATACAATTACAGTTCTTATACGAGATATATTCTTTACACTCAAATGTCAAAACAATGTGTTTTACCACTAAATTGTGAAATTATATACTAATGGATATTTTATTTTGTTGAAATACAATAAGTTATACTTGAGATGTCAGTTTTCTGTAGGGCGGATGCTATGTAGGCTGTTATTATCGTCAAACAGAAAACTGTACACCAATTACAAATGTGAACACTCAGCTGGGAGCAAACAGTGGGCAAATAAACTGTTTTGACGAATTGAAAACTGCTGACCTCTTGCCTATTGTAAGGATTTACAAATCCTTACTGAGGCACTCGTTAGCGAGGCCATCCCGAGGGTCACGCGACGAACCTGTTCGGCCTTTTTCGTCGCACCGAACCACCCCCAAGTCGACCTCCGCCCCAATCACTGTTGAAATGCTAGGCAGAATCAAGAAACAGAAAAGAGGGGATTTCACTAGCATGCAGTTCAGTACATATAGCAAACCCTAATTCAGGCTGTACTCGCTATAGAGTACCCCACTGCAGGCTACACAAACATCACATTCTGACACACCCCCATAGTCAAAGTGGGGTACAATCAAAACAACAAGCAGGCAAAGTAGTAGTTCACAAGTATAAGCAAAGCTAGAGGCAGTCACAGAGGGCAAGTGAGGAGGAGAAACTGTGAGGGCGAGAAGATGGGAGGCGACGGCTGAAGCTGCAGACACACAGGCAGCAGGAGTGCGCAGCACTATCGCTACCAGGCTAAACCCGGACTACACGGCGACAGGCGCAGCTGGCTCACTGTGCTCCCAGGAGTGCACACACTGTGGCTACCGGGCGCAGAGCCCCGGACTACTCAGGCCACAGGGGGTCGTGGCTCTCTGGACTACCAGGAGTGCTCACACTGTGGCTACCGAGCGCAGAGCCCCGGACTACTCAGGCTACAGGGGGTCGTGGCTCTCTGGACTTCAGGCGCTGCGGACGACAAGTCGGCTACCTCCGGTCAACCTCCCCCAACTGTCCCACACCCCGTTCACACACTCCCTGCTGCACCTCTAGCACTGCTCACACGCCACCCCCCTCGAACGACTCCGACGGCTCCAACACATCCACCCCCCTCAGCGGTAGCTGCAGCAGTGGGAGACGGAGGAGGAGGAGGAGAAGGGGACGGCTCACACACACGGCACCCCCATACTCTCCACCCCCAAACCCTAACACAGGAACGCAGGCAGCAGCGGGGGTGGGGCGCAGTCAGGAGCTCGGGGGACGGCGTGCGGCAAGGGGGGAGACAGTACGGGCCGCTCACGGGCTTGGTGCAGCCCGTACGAACCGCGCGCGGGCTGCCTGAGCCGCGCGCGGGCCTGGCGCAGCCCGTACGAGCCGCGCGCTGGGCTGGCGCAGGCCGTACAGGCCGCGCGCGGGCCTGGCGCAGCCCGTACTGGCCGCGCGCGGGCCTGGCGCAGGTCGCGCGAGCCGCGTCGGGCGACGGGGGGCGACGCGACGGTTCGACGGGGCAGAAAGCCGCCGCGCGCTCGCTGCGCGTCCGGAACGCACGGCAGGCAGGAAACAGCACGCGCCCGGGGCGCGCTACAAGCAGTAGAGCAGCGGAAGTATCGGGTGGGACCCACCCGCAGGATCGACCCAGGAGGGTCGACCTGCTCTGAGAGCATGTTGAAATGCTAGGCAGAATCAAGAAACAGAAAAGAGGGGATTTCACCAGCATGCAGTTCAGTACATATAGCAAACCCTAATTCGGGCTGTACTCGCTATAGAGTACCCCACTGCAGGCTACACAAACATCACCGAGCCATCCATTCCCGACCTCTCCGCATGGCTAGCTTTTCCCCTATTTAATTCTCGTCACTTTCATTGTATGGGCATGAAATATTCAACCATCCTCGTTATTCGTTATTCTGCGCACTCTGCGAGTTCATTCATAACACCTGGTATTAGAGTTACTTTCCTAGCCTACCCCGCTTTTTAGAGTGTAATACCCCTCGGGGGGGGGGGGGAGGGAGGGGACGAGGAAGGATGTCTTGGGGTCCAGGAGTTGCGTAGGCCGGCCGGGAGAACGAGCTAGTTGCTCCTCGCGGCCATAATTTTATGGGCACACCTTCAGCACCGCCAGATCCTTGCATCGAACGGTCGCGATCGACCGTAGCCTCCCTCCCCCCGGACAACAGATAGCTGTAGCTGTCGCGACATTAAAGTCAGTAATTTCCGCTGCGATTTCCGACGATTTCGGAGCTTGATTCGTGTGGCAGCTGGCGTCAGCGGACCTGCGTCAGCATCTGCATGAATAGCATCGACGTCGTCACTGTGTGTGGCTGTTGACGCCGACGGCTGTGCGACGATTTCGGGACCGTCCTTACGCGACAAGTTGATGTCGGTGGCACACGTCAACATGTGCACGAGATTTTCGGGAGATCCTCGGCAGCTGGCGACAACGGGCCTGCGTCAGCATGGGACAACAGCTCCGTAAGACCTCTAGTCGGTCCAGACCTGCAGGACCTCCAATAGCGCCAGGACCTCCAGCACCAGCACCTCCAGGAACAGCGGCTCCAGCAGCTCCAGCACCAGCAGCACCTCCAGCACCTCTAGCTCCAGAAGCACCTCCAGGAGCAGGCCCCGTAGCTCCAGCAGCACGGCTACAGCGCCGAGCATACCACTCACGTAGCCGCTGCGGAGAGAGGGGCTCCCGCCGTGACGGGACACCCGGAGGACCTCCAGACTCAGCACGCTCAAGCTCAGCACCCCCAGGCTCAGCACCCCCAGGCTCCACACGCTCAGGCTCAGCACCCCCAGGCTCCGCACCCTCAGACTCAGCAACCCCAGGTTTAGCACCCCAAGGCCCCGCACCCGCAAACTCAGCACCCCTAGCAGCACCAGAGTCGACAGCTACCTCGACAGGCTCGACATGGTCTACCTGGGACACACCTGAGGGGGCAGGACCCTGAGGGGGGAGGGGGTCTACCGGAGGAGCACCTGGTGCTAGGAAGAGCGGCGGGGGGGGGGGGGGGGGAGAGAGGCAGTGCTGTAGGGAAAGAGACAGTAGTAAGATACCGACTCGTCAAACGTGACGTCCTGAGAGGACAGAACACGACGCGAGGTGGGGTGGTAAAACTGCCACCCAGGTGTGTCAGGGCGGAAGCCAAAGAAGACGCAGGGAACGGCACGGGAGGGCAGCTTGTCCGCGGAAGCATTGCGGACAAAAGCTCGAGATCCCCAGACACGGAACACAGACGCATCGCCAACCTTCCCCGTCCACCGAAGAGTGGGTGTGGTCTCCGGCAAGGAGACACAAGGCTGAAGGTTGATCTGATGCGCAGCGTACTGAACCGCGAACGGCCACAGAAAATGGGTAGCAGCCGCATGGATCATGGACGTACGAGCGACGTCCATGACCATGCCAATGCGGCACTCAGCCATTTTGCTGTGGGGAGGCCGGAAGCGTGAACGTCTGGCGGATGCCCTCCGACGACAGAAGGCCCTCAGAAGGTCAGAGGAAAACTCACCACCTCTGTCTGAGTGCAGACGCAGAACAGGAAGGTCCGAGCCGAAACTCTCGCTGAGCTGGCAACGGGTACCGCGGATCCTGTCGATCAACACCTCAGTGACCTCACCCTTGCAGCGCAAGGGGAAGACTGTGGTGTAACGCGAGTAGTCGTCAACGACCAGCAGAAAATAACACTCGTGACCCTATCCACGGACGCGAGCTGGGCCCCACACGTCCATGTGAAGAGTCTGCAGGGGAGCCTCCGTCGGAGGGAACTCGGAGGAGTGAGGAGCGGCGCGCTGTCGCCCCTCGACGCAAGGAACGCAGGTAGGGGCAGGCCCCGGAGGAAGGGGAGGGAGGGACCGGGGGAGACCAGAGACAAGAGTACGGGAGGCCATACCTCGAAGACGAGGCAGGGAGGGGTGACCAAGGCGGTGGTGCAAAAGGAGATTCTCGTGCGACAGAGGACGACACGAGCAGGGGGCTGACGCCGAACTGGACCTGGACGCGGCAGCAAACACTTGACTAGACGCTACCTGACCAGACGCAGTGACCGGAGGAGATGCAGTAGTCAGTGTATACAGACTCGACCCAGGCCCACAGGTGAACGTGGCCAGGTGGCGGCCCGTCCGAGAGCAAGTGCAGCGGGTCACACGCTGACCTCCAGGGGTGAACTGGTCAACCCACGCGTCCTGAAGGTCAGCTCCACTCACCAAGTTCGTAGAGAATGAGGGGAGGTGGAGTCCCGACAGCAAGCCCGACGGGGCCACAGGATACGGTAGAACCGTGGAAGAGTGCGCAAGGACTGGGCCCCCAGAGGGGTCAGCCAGGGAGACTTCGACAGGCCGACTGAGCGGCGTGAGTGTGGTGCTGTCGCAAAAGAAGGAGCGCGAAGCACCAGTGTCAAGTGTGAAAGTGTGCAAGGCCTCAGTAGGTGCAGTACCAGAGAGAGCAGACTCACCAGCACCTGGAGCAACAGACTCACCACTACCTGGAGCAGCAGAGTCACTAGCACCTAGAGCAGCAGTCTTAATGCCCGGGTCGGGGGGAACACACAGCTAACAGTCACCCTCAGCACTATCAGTCACAACATACATGGCAGCAAGGATAGCATCGAAATCAAGATCAAAGATAGCAACATTCTGCCTAAGCAGATCACCCCAGCGAGGGAGCTCAACAGCGTTAGGAAACTGGGCGCGCCTGGCGTCAGTCAGGCGACCGAAGCAGCGCTGCGTAGTGTGTGGCAGCCCGCACGTCTCCCCACGGCGTCTGCCGGTGCGAAGAACGTAAGTGCAGGGACCAACACCCCCAAACCTCCCACGCCCAGCGTACCACTCACAAAGCTGCTGGGCCGACGGGGTCTCACGGGAACGCGGCTGCTGCTGGCGCTGGCTACCACCAAGGCCTCCACGCTGCGTGGCTCCACCTCGACCAGCACCACCGCCGCCGCCACCTCCACCACCGCTGCCGCTGCCTCCACCGCCGCTGCCGCTGCCTCCACCACCCCCACCGCCGCCACCGAAGCCCCCACTCCCGCCACCACCCCCTCCGCCTCCTCCACCGCCTCCACCGCCGCCCCCACCGTCCCCTCCACCACCCTTGCCCCCCTTGCCCCTGCTTTTGCGGCGCCTCCCACTAGGAGCAGACGCTGCCCCGACCTCCTCAGTGCCAACGAGGTCGACAGCAGCAGCAGAAGCAACAGAGGGGAGAAGGGGGGCAGGGGAACACCCCTCAAAGAAAGGGGCGCGAGGGCCGCCGCGAGAAGCACCTACAGCAACGATACTCTTCTCAGCTGCAGTAAGGCGCTCCTCTAGCAGGTCGACGGTGAGCTCGGTGGGGCAAAGGGAGAGAAAGTGGTCTCTGACTGAAGCAAGGGAGTCAGGGAGGCGAGTGACTAGGTAGTAAAGGGTGATGTACATAAGGGGGGGTTCTTGGCACAGAACTCAGTGGGAAGCGCAGCGCGGTAGCGGGCATCACTAGTGCGGAGGTGAGTAATGAGGTCAGCGACTGTGGCAAAGGCGGCAAGGTCAGGGAAATGGTACGGCAGCATGAGGCGGCTGAGGGCAGCAGTGGCAGTGGAGGAGCAGCGCGCTACGACAGCGTCATACAAAGACTTAGCAGTCTTGTACTGGCCAAAATGCGCGCGCTCAGCAGACGGCAGGTGACTACGAACAGCAAGGCGAGCAACAGCGTCACGAGTGGTCCACTACAAGCGAACCGTACTGTCAACAGTGGCAGCAGGTGCAGGAGTGACACCGGACGTGTGATCGAAAAGGGACACTCCGTCCTTAGAGTCACACTGAAGAAAGAGCTGCAGGTCGTCAACCCACACGTCAAAGTCAACCGCACGCCCCTCAGCATCAAAGGTAAGAACAGTAGGACTAGCCATAGCGGCAGTAGCAGTAGGAGCAGCAGTAGCAGCAGTGGCAGCAAAAGCAGCAGTAGCAGCAGGAGCAGCGCAGGCAGGGTAGTGCGGCTCAGTAGGGCGGCGCGGCTCGGCAGGTCGGCGCGGCTCGGTAGGGCTGAGCGGCTTGGCTGGGCGGTGCGGCTCGGTAGGGCGGCGCGGCTCGGCTGGGCGGCGCGGCTCGGCTCTTGGCGGTGCTGCACGGCAGGGCGGCGAGGGTGCTTACTATGGGCGGGTGCAGGGCAGGGCCGCAGCTGGCGGTTAGGTCAGGGCCGCTGGGGCGGCAGTAGGGCAGGGCCGCGACAGGGCGGCTGCAGGGCAGGGCCGCTGTGGGCCGTTAGGGCAGGGCCGCGGCGGGCGGCGAAGGCAAGGCCGCGACGAGCGGCGACGAGGCCAGCGACGGGCGGCGACGGGCCGGCGACGGGCGGCGAAGGCAGGGCCGCGGCAGGGCGGCTGCAGGGTAGGGCCACAGTGGGCCGGTAGGGTAGGGCCGCAACGGGCGGCGAAGGCAGGGCCGCGACGAGCGGCGACGGGCCAGCGACGGGCGGCGACAGGCCGGCGTCGGGCGGCGACGGGCCGGGACGGGCCGGCGACGGGCGGCTAAGGCAGGGCCGCGACGGGCCAGCGAAGGCAGGGCCGCGACAGGCCGAGAAGGCAGGGCCGCGACAGGCGGCACTAGGGCAGGGCGTGCGACGGCGCAAGTGAGGTAGGCGTGAGGCGCGCTTTGGGCAGGGCAGGACAAAAAATCGTGGTGGGCCCAAAAAAAAAACGTTCCCACGAGGGAACCTGCTCAGAATACCATGTCAAAATAGTGAAGGAAGGAAATGACTGAACTAGCAAGCAGGTGGGTACAAGTAGAAAACCTAAAAGTGTTGTACCCTATTTGAACTACCCCACTACAGCCTAGACAGACTTCAGACTCGCCGACACTTATGGGCTACAACGAAAAGCGGAGTGGCCTTATCGCACTTAGCAAAAGTGGGGCGCAGGCGGCGAGGGAAATCGAGGCACGTACACCTCGGAAACAACTCGTGCGACACTGCGTGCCTGGTGTTGTTGGAAGCTGGCCGGCAGTATCGAGAGCGGTTTCTCCTGACCAGGGAATTCGTTTTCGGGGACAGTTGCTGATAACCCACGATTAAACGCCGATTAAGGTACCGCTCGACAATTTCGGAGGGGTCGGTACAGGCTGCCGGGACACACGGGCAGAAACGGCCCAACGGCTAAGCGAGGGTTGAAGAACGTTGTGGGAGCAGATTAAAAGCCGGTGGAACCGATCTGTGGCCTACTTCGCCCGAACCTCACTATCCCCACCAAGTCTTGGTTCTGACTCATGCAGTCAACCTACTTGGCAGTATAACGGGGGTGAACACGCGCCTACCCTGTGCTGGTTAAAGACACCTGGATTGGTGTTCGTTCGACAGCTGTACAGAAAAGACAAAAAAAAGTGGAGCTCGCGGCACTGTTTTACTCCGACAAAAGCGGGCCGGGTGAACGGCACGCGAAAAAATCGGGGCGCCGCAAGGACAACATTGGTGCATTTTACGGATTTCTCCTGACCCGGGCGTCTACACAAATCTACGGCGCAGCGGCGAAGCTGAGACCGGGTAGCTGTTAAAGTTTCGTGGCGTGATAGGCACGGCGGGCTGCAAAATTGTTGGGCGATAGTTCCTTTTAACTAAGGCTACCCCGACTCCGATAGTTTTTGCCCCTCCACCGTGGCCGGGTTCGCGCGGGCAACACCGACGATACCCCATCCGACAAAAGCGGACGCTGGGTGAACGGCGAAGGCGAAATTGTCCGGGGGTGAAGACAAAAAAAATGACGGAGGGAAAGTTGTGGGTGATCCGGCAGATCACTGGAGTGTGGTTGAGCCCAAGCATCACTCTACCGTGAATTTCTGGGTCTACTAGGTGGACTCCGAAAGGGTCAGATATTCTAAACATGGAAGCACGGCGAGGGGTGAATCGCCAATGATACCTGGGATCTGCTTAGTGGCTTCGATGGGTATGAAGACGGGTGAACGTCGGAATACCAGGGTTGATGGCGGAAACGCCAGGGCTACACGGTGGAGAAAACTTCGGGACTGCTGCCTCAACCATGATTTTCGGGTGATTTCGTAGTGTGAAAAAAAAAAAAAAAATGTTGAAGCTGAGGGTGTTTCTTCGCTTCTTGGAGTGCGGTTGAGCCGTTGGGGGACTTCGCCCGAAGGGTCACTTCTTAAGTCGCCTGGCAAGAAACACAGCGGCGGGGATACCTAGAACCCACTGGTGCTTAAACGTACACCGCGGGAAAATCTTCAGCAAAAAAGGAGTGTGGGAGCAATCGAAGTTTCAGGATTTACCTGCCGGCGATGAGCGATCGGTGAGACATCTGCACAGCGCTAGTGGGAGTTTGAGTGTTACTTTGTTAAAACATCATCGGCGGGAGCAGTTTCGACGACGGGGTCAACGACTTTGATGCCTCTAGGATCCGCGAAAGTCGGTCTCAGAATACCCAGGTCTAGTCCCCGGTTCCAGATTATGCCCCCAGATGGGCTCTGGTGAACTGACGGAAACAGCTGATGACCGAGTGGGCGGCTATAGTACGACCGAAGATTTCGGAGGAGAACTGCACCTACAACTGCGGATTTTACGGGGTTGTTTTCGAGCGACAATCTCGGAGTTTGACAAAGGACTTACTAGTTTTTTGGCGAGGAGCGCCAACATTTTCGTGGCAGTACTTCGACATTTGGTTAAACGCATGCGACAACAACGTTTGGGCGACATCGAGGGACTACACAGAGTTTTCAAGGGGTACGAATGACTTACGAGGAACTGAAGAAGGCGGCATCAACTGTTAAGGGGAGGAGAGACAGCTGTAAAATTTCATCCCTGCCCACGAACCATCAGCGCTTTACGACAAAACTCTCGGAGAAACCATTCCATCTCTGCTACTGATATCAGAATCGTAGCTAGAGTTTAGGAGCAAGCTTAGGAGCCATGCTAGAGTTTAGGCTAGGCATGAATATCGATGGATTTGGAGAGAAAGAAGAGGGGTTTCACTATAGAGAATGAAGTACAAATAGGGTAGGAAAGGGGGGTACACCACCAAGCAAGAAAGTAGGATAACTGCACTACAGCTAGAACTACATGCAGTTATAACAATCTAACTCTGACATCCCCCCTTAAATGCATGCAGGAAGAGCCAAGTGCAAGACACAACCTGCAGGGGTACACCAAACAGAACGAAGCAGCAGCACGCAAGAGCAGTGACAACCAGTGCAGTAGTGACAGATACAGCTGCAGTAACCCTTCAGCCAAGGTAGAAACAGCAGAAGTAGGTGCATGTGGCGGCAGGAGACGGCGGCAAGAGGCGGCGGCACCGTCAGTAACCCTTACTGAGTCCACCGCCTGTCCAGTCACAGTCACAGTTACAGTCGGCCTCTCCACTGCCTGGTCCTTCTCCTTACTCTGGACCGACTAGAGGTCTTACGGAGCGTCGTGAGCCTGCGTCGCGTCCTGTATCGCCTGAGTCTCGTTCTGCGTCGTCTGTCCGCACTGCTTGCGCTGGTCGTCGTGTTTCGCGTCCGCGTCCTCCTCCTGTCCCTGGCACTCACTCTATGACTTTGCGTCCTTCCACTGCTCCACAGCGTGTCCCTCTGCCGTCTCCTCCTGCGTCCTCTCTTCCTGACGGTCCGGACCCGGAGTCTGTCTCCCTTCGTGCTGCTAGTCCTACTGTCATGCGTTTTCTAGCCACTGCTGTCGCTGACCCTTTGTTTGAGTCCACTGCTGCGTCTGCTCTCGTTGCTGAGCTTGTTGACTTTGCTGCTGCCTGTCGCCTAGACTACACCACTAGTCTTGTTGCTGAGTCTGCGTCTGCGTCTGTCTGTCCTCTGTCCGTCGGGGGTGAGTGTGCTCTTGGCACGGACGTTCTTGAGGACAGACAGGAGGAGTTTGAGTGCTTTGCCGCTGCTGTAACTCATCTTGTGTCCATGCTGCTTGCCCCTGAGGGAGACCCGGATGCACCAGACATCCCGACCCCGCGCTCTTACGCAGAGGCGATAGAGGGTCCCTACTCCTCTCAGTGGCAGGCAGCCATGGACGCCGAGATGGCTTCCTGGAAACAAATAGGGTTGGAAAGGGGGGTACACCACCAAGCAGGAAATTATGATAACGACACTACAGCTAGAACTACATCCAGTTATAACAATACAACTCTGACAACTGACAACTCGCCTTCGACCCGCCCATGACAACTGCATTAATTCTCAACCACGTTAGGTGCTGCCAGCTGCAACTGCTGAAGATATCGGCTGATTCTGGCAACGTGAAGACAAAAAAGACTCAGTTCGAGTATTCGATAATTTGAGTTTCGGTTTCCGGGCTACATCAACTGATTCGCCCTTGAAGTTTTTTGGGGCACGTAATACCTGGGTTTCGTCATCGATTTTCTACACCGACACGTTTTCACCTGGACATCTACGCTCGACGCTCTTCTTCGTGGGACTTCACACATGGATTTTTGTTGTTCATCTCGGCGCTGCTGTGAAACATTTCCTGGTGTACTTTCTTGGAGGGGGGGAGAAAGTGCGTTCCACTGTTTCCTTTCCTTGGCGTTTTCTCGACTTTCATCTTGACTTTTGTCAGGATGCGTCAGCACGACGGACGATCGCGATCACACCGACAAGATCAACGGTTTCTGCTACATCGCGATTGAATTCCGCGTCAGCAGGTTCCCTCCCTTTTCGCGTCAGTCTTCAACCGTCAGATCTACAACTGCTCGATCTACGGCCCACATTTCAACTTTCAATTCATTTGGGCCAGTTCATCGTCGACCGTCAGATCGACATCTAACTTTATCAACGGCCGACATTCCAACCTTTCTTCAAAATGGTTGAAGACATTTCCAGCCATCGGATTCAGCTGAAGAGGAGATCTACGGCATCCTTGCTACCATGGTACTTATTTCAGTACAGAGCTGCCCTATTTAGAAGGTGGGAGAGTGTAAGGATTTACAAATTCTTACTGAGGCACTCGTTAGCGAGGCAATCCCGAGGGTCACGCGACGAACCTGTTCGGCCTATTTCGTCGCTCCGAACCACCCCCAAGTCGGCCTCCGCCCCAATCGCAACATCACCTAGCCATCCATTCCCGACCTCTCCACCTGGCTAGCTTTTCCCCTATTTAAGTCTCGTCACTTTCATTGTATGGGCATGCAATATTCAACCATCCTCGTTATTCGTTATTCTGCGCACTCCGCAAGTTCATTCATGACACCGACAAACGCAGGTGGATATTGTAACGGCTGGTCCAAAGTTGATCATTCCTCTCCGAGATCGACGGCCTTGGCATGTCTCGCACTCGTGGGAGGGCACATCGCTACCGACGAGCAGAAAAATACGCGCATAGATTTTGTGGAAATCGGGCAGGAACCAGCCTGGTCCCTCCTCCTGAACCACCAATTCGCACGAACTTCCAGTTGTCGCCCACGAACCGACTGTCAGGCTGATGCCTCGTCGACTCGCAGGAAAGGTACGTTTTCCCGCGCGAAAGTACTGTCATGAAATCAAACATCACCAGACCAGACAACCTGGGCGAAAGAAAAGGGAGTACGTTTCCTCGCACGGATCCCGTTGCAGGTGCCATTAACGATAACCTTCTTGTTCGTAGCTATACTGTTACAGTAACAGGCTTCTCCATCTTCCACTCCTTCCACGAGCTCTGCTCCCCGCGCAAACCGTCTGATTTGTGTAACTAGGAAATCCATTTTGTTGTCAAAGCCTCTCAGATCAGAGCCACTTCCAGACCACTTCCAGCGAGCCTCAGATCAGAGCCGGTCACTTCTTGTAACTTAATCACCTCTGGTCTCAGACCGTTTTCTGGCGGGTGACTGAGTATTAGGCCTTCAAGATGAGTGATGCCGGGGACAAGGTGTCAGAGAATGGAGGCGAGACCCGGAGAATCCCTCCTCCTCCATCGCCGATCAGGCAGTCTAAATATTCTAGCGTACGTGATAGTTGATTTTCTGTTCCTCTGTTGTAAAAAAACTTGTCTTTCTTGGTGCTTAGCTTGCAAACACGCATCTACTTGATTTACGTCATGGTCGGACGTTGAAGGGAGTGATCGTTTGAATCCGATGGCATTGTATAGCGTTATTCCCAGTCTCTGCCTTCAGAAAGTAGAGCTAAAGCTACCGTTTTCTTAGTTGGCGTTTTCCTCCTCTCGAGTTTTTCACTTACGCTCTGTTTTTCTGTTCTCTCCCTTTCTCTTTCCTCCTTTTTGGTTGCTTGTATTTCTCTCGTGCAGCCTCGCCTGAGAGTGCTTGTAACAGGAGGTGCGGGATTTATTGGATCTCACCTTGTAGACAGGCTTATGGAAGCCGGCCACGAGGTTCGTTTGTCCGACTGACTTGCTATTTCATCCGACATGTCATTCATGTGACGGTTCATTTCCTTTTTCCAGTTTTTAAGGTTACCGTTTGTGAGCTAGTATGCAATGATGCCTTGAACATTGTTTCCTGTTGTCTCGATTTCAGGTTATTGTAGCCGACAACTTTTTCACTGGGACCAAGGACAATATTCGACAGTGGATCGGCCACCCAAACTTCGAAATCATTCGTCATGGTACGAATGCCTAACTACCTTCCCAGATGTGTCCGTCTGATCACACGGTCCTTTCGGCTACTTGAGCGGAACGTTCTTGTAAATGAACATTCTCTGTATATAACGTGGATTGCTCGAGTTCGCAGATGTCACGGAGACTCTTCTGGTGGAGGTGGATCAGATTTACCATCTGGCGTGTCCTGCTTCGCCGATCTTCTACAAGTATAACCCGGTGAAGGTACGCACCAAATTTCACAGATAATCTAGTAAGGGGACCCGTGCAGGGTGAGAAAATGTTTGGATGTCAAAAACAATTTAAGCATGCAATTACATTTAAATCCGCTGCTTATCTGCGATGTTGATGGCGAACGCGGATTTATTTTTGTTTCTGGTCTTCGCAGACCATCAAGACCAACGTGATGGGTACACTGAACATGCTTGGACTTGCGAAGCGAGTGGGAGCAAGGTAAGGACTAATGTTCTGCTTCTACCTTGCTCAACTCACTCTAGCTTTTTTTTACCACATGCATTTGATTTACGCATTCGTCAACCTGGCGTTTTTCGAAAGAAAGAAAAACGGCTTCACCTCTCATCACTGCCACGAATGTTCCCTTTTTTCTTCTCTTGTCCTCTTCGTCGTCATCCGTCCTGCTCCTCATGTAGGATCCTCCTTACTTCAACGTCAGAGGTGTACGGCGATCCCTTGGAGCACCCGCAGAAGGAGACCTACTGGGGCAACGTAAACCCGATCGGTGAGTGCTTGTTGGGCAATTTCTGGTTCCCTCTCGCTCTCCCTCTCCCCCTCCCTCTCCCTCTCCCCTCGCTTACCCATTCTTTCCCCCTCTCCCTCCCTTTCCCCCGTTCCCCCCTCCCTTCCCCCTCCCGCTCTCTCCTTTCTCAGGCGTGCGGAGCTGCTACGACGAGGGCAAGCGAGTGGCGGAGACCCTCATGTTCGACTACCACCGGCAACACGGCGTTGGTACGTCGCAAGAACCGTTCGGTCCTTTGGAAAGGGGGAATGCGGTGTGGACTGGGAGAGGGTGTTTTGATGGGGAAAGGATGCGGTGTCGTTAATGGGGAATTTTCGCCACGAAGGGGAAAGGAATGAAGCAATGGTGCAATGATCGCAACGGTGAAGCAAACCAAAGTAGATAGCTTGATGCTGATCGGAGGTTAGTCTTGTGTTCATTCCCCGGGCCTCCCAGCCTCCCATCCCACACTTCCCTTACGCTCCCACGCTTCGATTTCGTTCTCTCTTTCTCTCCTTCTCCTTCGCTCCCTCGCTCCCCTCGTTTCTCTATCTCACGCTGCCAACGTCAACCACTCTGCACCACACTGAACCCCTTCTTCCCTCCCACTTCCCAATTCTGCACATCAGAGATCCGGGTGGCGCGCATCTTTAACACCTATGGACCTCGCATGAACATTGACGACGGACGTGTCGTCAGCAACTTCATTGCCCAGGCCTTCAGGTGAATGTTCCAACTCGGTTGGTTTTATCCCCTTTGCTGACGTTTCCGCTGGACCTGGGGGACATGTCGTTTGCTCCACCAGCCACTCGTCGTTGTATTTTTTTCAGTTGTCGCTGATCATTATCTCATTTCATGTCTTTCCGATGTCTAATCTCATGTCTCCTCAACCATCCCTGCCTCCTGTTTGCTGACCTGTTCAGGAATGAGGAACTCACGGTGCAGGCCCCAGGCACACAGACCCGTAGCTTCTGCTATGTTGCAGACATGGTATGTGGTTGCTGATGTGGTATGCAGTCGTTGACGTGGTATGCGGTTGCTTATGTGGTTTGTGGTTGCTAACTTGGTATTTGGTTGCTAACATTCTACGTGGTGCTGATGCAACAGCATGCCACTATCATGCCCATATCATGTCAGCTCCATGCCAACCCCATGCAAGTGCCATCCATATTCTGTTCTCATTTGGGCTTGTACATATCTTGGCACTCGCGGCTTCTTGCCTCCGGCTTCTTGCCTCCACCTTTATGTCCTGCATCAGCCTCTTGTGTTTATCACACCACCTCTCAAAGGTTATCACCCGTATTCTCTCCACTCAAGCCTCTTCATCCTCGCAGTTAAATGTATTCATACATGTATCTGCTTCCTCGCTGCCTGCTCTCTCCATATCTGCTTCCTCCATATTTGTTTGCTTTCTCCCGGTCTGCTCTGTCCTTCCCTGCCAACTTCCTCCTCGTGTGTGCAGGTGGACGGACTGATCAAGCTCATGGAAGGCCCTGTCACTGGCCCCATCAACCTTGGCAACCCTGGTGCGTGGGTCAACAAGCATGACATGTTGTGAGACGTGTGCTGCACTTGTGGGCCTGTCTGTTCCTCTTCTTTTCCTTGATACATCCACCCAGTGTTTTCTAGCCGCTTGTGGACCTGTCTGTTCCTCTACCCTCGCATCAGCTCTGCTACTCTGCTATTTCCACCTTTTCTTCTTTCTCTCCCTCCAGGCGAGTTCACCATGCTAGAGCTTGCAGCTGCTGTCAAAGAGGTGCGTTTTCTTGTCTGTTGGTTGCTGTAGCATTGTGTGCAAGCTCCGCACATTTGGGATTCACGCACTGAGCCTCCTTTACTCGTACCATTTTGTCGCCCATTGGTTTGTCTTTCGTATTTTGTTATTTATACCCCCAACCCCCCTGCCCCCGCTCTCTCGATGCTTGTGTAGTTGATTGAGCCATCTGCCTCGTGGAAGATTGTGGAGAACACACCTGATGATCCACGCCAGCGCAAGCCAGACATCACCAAGGCCAAGGAGATTCTTGGATGGGAACCCAAAGTGCGTGTTCTTCCCGCTTATCTACTTTCAGCCGAGTTTTCGTGTACCGGCTCTGAGGTTTTTTTCTCATTTTTTGTTTCTTGATTTTTGTTTTTTTTTTTGCAGGTGGCCCTGCGAGAAGGCTTGCCATTGATGGCTGAAGACTTCCGTAAGCGGCTCCATGTCTCCTAGGACTTTTTATACCCTAGTGCTGATGAGGTAGTCTGAGACAAATAGTTTGTTCAAGTTATCAGCTGTGGTAACATATTCTTTGCATGCTTAACTCGTAAGGGCTGCTGGAAGGACGCTCTGGTCGTAGCAAGGGCTGAAAACATGTGATAGTGGTAGTTCAATATCGGATGCCATATTAAAATGTCACTTTTTCTTGCAAACAAAGCGTTCGGACAACCTGATCGTATCAAACAGTTGTGTTATAGCGGGGACGAGTCGGCGCTCCTAACTCCTGGATGTACAGTGTACACCCACCTCATCCATTCAACCTGCTGAACCTTCAACTGCGGGATTCTCTGCTGCCACGTCGTTCCTTGAGAATTTCCAGCTTATCCGTCACGCGCGTTACCTTAGCGCCTGATTACGTGGCTTGAAGCTACCTGAGCCATGGCGCTGCTTGCTCCGGCCGCGGCTGTCTTCGAGACCGCTGTATCCGTGCCACGTGTCGCCAAGACAGTGGCTCCAGCTTCTCGCGTCGCTTCGCGTGGAGTGTTCCTCCTGCCCGTGCGATCTCGAGGCGCATTTGCGAGGCGCTCATCCTTGATAACACGCGCCGCGGCTCAGCAGCCGGAAACGCAGCAAGCGGAGAGCGCTGCGAGCCCAGTAGTGGATGACGGCAACAGCAGCGATGTTGACGTCAGCAAAGAAATCTCCAAGGTTCGAGACGAGACGCGTTGACACGGCGACGCATTGCCGGTTTTGCCCGCTTTGGCTGCTGCGGCGTTGCGGTTGCGTTCAGAATGATGAGCGAAAGATGTCCGCTTTGGCTACTGCATTTGCCTCTTTTCTTCGCACGGGTCGCGTTATGCGCGTTAGACGGTGCCTCCCGAAGAATAAAGAAAATTAGCAAATGCGCCTCAAAGAAATTCACAGCTTAGCACGACTTGGTGGGGTTCTTCCCCTCTCGCTCTTCCTCTTTGTCTCCCTCTCCCTCTCCCCTCCCCCTGCCTCTCCCTCTTCCTCTTCCTCGCCCTCTCCACTCTTCCTCTTATCCCCGACTCTCGCGTTTTTCACGCGAATTCTCTTCCGCCTCCCGCTATCCTTGCCCTCTCCACCTCCTACTGCTATTCGTGCTTCACTCTCGCCAACCTATCACATTCCAATCTCAACCCCGCCTGCTTCGCCCTCTCCCTCTCCTACGCTCAACCGCCCGTCCCCCATCTCTCCCCACTCGCTCCCCCATTATCTTCCCACGTACATCTCCCATCCTCCCGCCTCTACCAATATTTCCCCCATTATGCCCCAATCATTCCTCCATAATTCCCCATCGTTCCACCATAATCCCCCCTCCCCACTCACACCCCCTGAACAGGACGGCAAGAGCATAGCATCCTTGCCTTTCCCTGTGTCGACCCTCGCTCTTCCTTTCCTTCCTCCTTCCCTTCTTCACCCTCTTCCTTTCCTCCACTTCCATCTTTACTTTCCCCTCCTCTTACCCCTCCTCTTACCCCTCCTCTTACCCCTCCTCTTACCCCTCCTCTGCTCCTCTCCTCCTCCCCACCCCCTCGGCTTTCCACCCTTACCCGTTCTCTTTATCAACCACTCCCTCACTCGCTCTCCCTTCCCAATACCCAACCTGTTTAACCCGTTTCGTTCTCCTCCTTTCCTGCCCTCACGCGCCCACGCAACTACGCACCTCTTCCCTTCCCCCTCTCCTTTCCCTTTCCCTTCGCCTCATCCGTTCCCCTCGTCAGCCCCCACGCCTCTAACAACCACAACCACTCTATTAAGTGGTAAAGAAGGCAGCAACCACAACTACACCACGTTAGCTTCGTCCTGCAAGCATCCACTGATTCAAAGAACCCCGCAAGCAACCCAACCGCGTGCTGTGCTTACCTTTGCTCTCCCTCCCTCCCCATCCCCCCCTCGTCTTCCCTCCCTTCCCTTCCCTTCCTCTCCCTCCCACTCCCTTCCACTCCCTTCCCCTCCCCTTACTTCTCCCCCCCACCAGGTAGTAAAGAAAACATCAACGACGTTCCCTCCTCTCCACCTCTCTTCCCCCCTCTCCACCCCTCTTCCCCACCCAAACCCTCCTCCTCCTTCCCCTCTCCCACGTGCATCCACCGGTCAAAGAACCCAGAAACCTAGCCGTGCTGCGCCTGCCTTTGCTCCCCCTCCCCTCCCCTCCCCTCCCATTTCCTCCCTTCTCCCCCCCCCCCCCCCCCCTTCTCCTTCCCTCTCCCCTCTACCTCAGGTGGTAAAGAAGACAGCGACCACGTTCGCCCCGCGCGCGTCCACCAAGTCAAAGAACCCGTTCCCCCTTACCGTTTCCCTTCCCCCTCGCCTCTTCCCCTCCCCCTAACCCCCCCACCAACTTCCCCCTACCTCAGGTGGTAAAGAAGACGGCAACCACGTTCGCCCCGCGCGCGTCCACCAAGTCAAAGAACCCCGCCGTGCCCGGATCAACCCTCTACACCATCTTCGAGGCGCAGGCCTACCTCAGCGCCGCGCTGGGCGGACTGCTCTCCTTCAACCTGCTCTTCCCGTCCGATGAGCCCGACATCTGGCGCCTCATGGGCATGTGGTCCATCTGGATGTTCAGTGAGTGGCGTGATGGAAGTTAAAACTGGATTGGAGCATGCATGCATTCATGCATTCCATATCTGGGCACCAGCTATGTTATGTATATGCTAATGTACCAGCTATGGAATGTATACGGCTGAAGCCATGCTCATGGGCATGTTGATTTCCATCGTCCACCATCCCTCTTTAAGGCTTTTCAAAACTCATTCCTTTTTTTTTTTTGTTAAGATGCAATTCTTCCCTCCTGTCCCCCCCTTCCACCCCTCCTCTCCCTCCCCCCTGCCCTCCAGCCATCCCATCTCTGCGAGCAAGGAACAGCAGTGAGAAGGAGAAGACAGCACTCAACTGCCTCTCCCTTGTTCACCCTGCTCCCTTTTTCACCCTGCCGCTCACCCAACTTCCGCCCCTCTTGCGCACCTCACTCATGCCGTTGTAACCTTCTCACTCCCTTTCTCCTCCCCTCCCCTCCTCCCCTCCCCTTTCCTAAATTCCTCCTTCCTCCACCCCTCCAACCCTTCCTCCCCTTCCACCGCTCTCTTTGCCCCCCAGCCATCCCATCTTTGCGAGCGAGGGACTGCAGTGAGAACGAGAAGACAGCTCTCAACTACCTCTTCCTCGTCGTGCCGCTAGTCAACGTCACGCTGCCGCTCGTCTGGAAGTCCTTTGCTGCTGTGTGGACCGCCGATGTCATTGTCTTCACACTCTTCTACGCCTGGAAGGTGGGGATGGGTGGGGATGGGTTGGAACGGGTGGGAATGGGTGGGAATGGGTGGGAATGGGTGGGAATGGGTGGGAATGGCTCATGTTTGAGTGTGACGATGTTTGAGGCGTCTCAAAGCTGCCGCTCGTCTGGAAGTCCTTTGCTGCTGTGTGGACTGCCGATGTCATTGTCTTGAAACGCTCGTCTATGCCTGGAAGGTGGGAATGGGCGGGGATGGGTGGGGATGGGTGAGGATGGCTTTTGTTTTTAAGTGTGGCGGTGTTTGAGGTATCTCAAAATTGCCGCTCGTTGGAAGTCCTTTGTTGCTGTTTGGGTTTAGAGGCACCTCGAAACTCATATCGGACGGGGAGGTCATTGTCTTTATACTCTTCTACGAATCACAGGTGGGGATGGGTGAGGATGGGTGGGGATGGGTGAGGATGGTTCGTGTTGAAGTGTGAATGGCTTGAAATTCCCTCACCTCACTTGTCTCCCTTCCCCTCACTTCTACCCCTTGCTCCCACGCTCTGACTTGCTGACACACGCCTCTCCTCTGTCTAGCTGTGCCCTGCTAACGTGCACACATACGTTCACTCCCATGAGGCGATTTTTGAGTCGACTCAAAAATCACATAGGTTCGCTCCCATGCCCCACATAGTTTCATTTCCATTTTGAAATTAGCGCTCCCTCCCTCACATTTTCTCCCTTCCTCCCTCCCACTTTCCCTCCCTCTCCCTTCCTCCTTCCATCTCTCCCGTCCTCCCTCCCTCCGTTACCTCAACCCTGCGCCCGCAGCTAGAGTGGTTCACAAAGAAGGAGAGCAATTCAGACTCGTAGAGGCGCGCAGATGCAATTGACATGCCACACGTGCTGCACACATGCCACACACGTCACCACGCACTTGCAGCCCAAATGCCCTGCGCATGATACACCCCCATCGTATAGGCAAAACAGTTGGGCACATTGAATAGAAGCCATAGCAGTGGCGGCACCAGCAGCAGTAGCAGCACAGCAGCAGCACCAGCAGTTTTATTGGTGGTGTGGTGGTTATTGGGGAATATATTTCTGCCAGTGCGTGGTGCTTCTCGTTCACTCCTCTCCCTTCGTCTCTCTTCCTCTTCCTTCATCGGCAGCTCTTTCGCCACCTTTTCTTTGTGTCAATGACTCGCAAATTGCTCCGTCTTTTTGTAGCTGCATCCTTTCCTTCATTCATGCCATCTACCAGTTAAATCACACTGTATTTAGGTTAATTTCATGCATCCTGTGGTTACGGTAGTTTTAAGTTCCCTCGTTTTCTTCTATTGCCTGTGCACTCCACAAGAAAATAGTCACAACTGTGGCGTCTTGCATCCCTGAGGGTGAATAAATTATGGTTTGAACAGGCCCTTGCAAGCTAGAAAGGAGCAACAGATGAGGCGAATCTTAAGAGTAGCAAGCAAGGAGTACAAATATGAAACCCTATCTGAGTTGTACTCACTAAGGAGCACCTCACTGCAGCCTATAACAAATAATAACATTTGACACACCCCCCTAGGCTAAGTGAGGGGCATCAAAGCAAGCAGGGTGAACAAACGGTCACAAGACCAGTCAATACAAGAAGCAAAGCAAGCTCAGGGTGGATCTCAAGGACACCACACAAATTCAGAGCACAAGCAAGCGGCCACAAGGCCAGTTCAAGAGAGCACAATATATATAAAGGCAATGACAAGCAGAACACGCAACAAGAGCATCACTACAGCAACCGTGGGCCTACCTCAACAAGCCCTAGCTGCACACATAACCTGTGGTGGTTACCAGGCGCCAAGGCCTTGGTGAAGACGTCGGCAGTGTTGGCCTCCGAGGCCACAAAGTCCAAGCGTGCCTGGCCGCGTCGCTGTAGCTCTCGCTTGAGAAAACACCTCATATCAATATGCTTCACTCTGCTCTCCAGTCGAGGCTCTCGACGAAGGAGGATCATGGCCTTGTTGTCAGCGTACAAGGTTGGTGCAAAAGCAAGAAGTGTCAGAATCCCAACCACTAGACCATTGAAATAAAAGAGCTTGTGAAGTAGCGGATCAGTGCGCCCATAACCCCCCAGGACAACGAGCATGTAACCCTTCCCTAGGATCAATCGGGGATCACCAGTGGACCTCTGACACCCCCTTGCACTGGGATGCCCGAAGTGCACACACTGGGATTCGAACCCGAGACCTTCGCTCTGATACCATGTCAGAATCCCAACCACTAGACCATTGGGATAGAAGGGCTTGTTAAGTAGCGGATCAGTGCGCCCATAATCCCCCAGGACAACGAGCCTGTAACCCTTCCCTAGGATCAATCGGGGATCACCAGTGGACCTCTGACAAGAAGGTCAACCAGCGAAGCTCCTGTGCCGCCATGGCACTAGCGTAGATCTCTGCCTCTGCACTGGACGAAGCCACAGACGACGACCGTGTAGACCTCCACGACACAGCACCAGCACCCAGACTGAAGCAGTAACCCTGAGTCAAACGCTGAGTCTCCACGTCGTCTGCGTAGGAATAGTCGCAGTGACCGGTCAACACAACTGGCTGTGTCCCTCCAAGCACAAGCCCCATGCCTGATGTAGTCGCCAGGTACTTCGCCACCCTCACGGCAGCTGTCCAGTGAACACGACGGTGTCTCCCAGTCGCAACAAAACGAGAGAGGACGCTGAGGGGAAAGGCGAGGTCCGGCCGAGTACAAGTCATCAGGTACATGAGGCAGCCCACGAGCTCTGCGTATGGACCACTAGACTCAAAGGGCTCGTTGGAAAAAGGGCCAGTGAGTCGGTGGTAAGAGGAGTGGGCTGTGTGGTGGAGAACTGAAACCCGAACCGCCAAAGGACCTGCTGCACCATGTGTGACTGAGTCAGTGTGATGGTGCGAGCGGCTCTGTCCTTGGTGATCTGCAGGCTAAGGTAGCGCTGCAGTTCACCGAGGTCAGTGCACGTGTGTCTCTTCTGTAGTTCGGACTTCACCGCAGCCAGGGCAGTCCTGTCTGCTGTAGCAAAGACCAAGTCGTCGACGTAAACTAGTATAAAGAAAGGAGTGGAACCAGCGTGAACAAACAGCGACGGGTCGGCATAGGAAAGACGAAACCCAAGGTCACGAAGCGTGGAGCGAAGAGTGTCGTGCCACTCACGGGGCGACTGGCGAAGACCGTAGACTGGTTGCCTCAGGCTCCATTGGGTCCCAGGTGGGAAGGTGTCAGTGAAGCAAGGAGGATGCTGCAGCCAGATCTCCTCATGTAGGCAGCCCTGGAGAAACGCAGTGGAGAAGTCGAGGGAGTGCAACTCGTAGTCTCGCAGTGCTGCTACGTGCAGTAAGACCCGAAGAGTAGTCATCTTCGGGGTCGGGGCGAAGGTCTGGAAGAAGTCAACTCCCTCACGCTGACTGAAACCCCTAGTCACGTAGCGCGCCTTGAACACAGGCGGTGATCCAGGCGGCAACTTCACCTTGAAGAGCCACATGCCATCGACAACGTTCGCCCTGGGAGGGGGAACTGCGTCGACGTAAGTGCTTGTGGATCTCCAAGACGCTAACTCTGAGTCCATAGCCGCTTTCCACTGAGAGGCCCACTCCCCTGACACTGCCTCACGTTACGTGCGAGGAGTCGGTATGTCAAGGGCGTCGGGGTCTCCCTCAGGGGAAAGCAGCATGGCGCAGAGAGAGGGGGAAGCGGCTGCCAGGAACTCCAGCTCAAACTACCTGTCCTCTAGGACGTCACAGCCAAGGGCAGACTCACCCCCAATGGACAGAGGACGGGGAGGTGGAGCAGCCACCACACGCGTGGCGTAGGCAAGACGGCGGGTGGAAGCAAATTCAGCGATAGCAGCAGTAAGAGCCGAGACAGACGACGGAGAGGCACGAGGGTCGGTGACAAGAAAGGCGAGAACACGGGGGACAATAGGGCGAGCAGCACGGTAGCCGCCCCTGCAGCCCGCTTGCCACCGGCTTGCGGCCCGCTACGCCGCCCTTGCCGCCCGCTCGCCGCCCCTGCTCCCCGCTCGCCGCTTGCATGCGGCTCGCTCGCCGCCCCTGCAGCCCGCTTGTTGCCTGCCTGCGGCCCGCCCGCCGCCCTTGCAACCTGCTCGCCGCGCGGTTGCGGCCCGCTCGCCGCCCCTGCAGCCCGCCTGCCGCTCGCTTACGGCCCGCTCGCAGCCCTCTTGCACCCCGCTAGCCGCCTCTTGCAGCCCGCGCGCCGCCCCTTGCAGCCCGCTCGCCGCCCCTTGCAGCCCGCTCGCCGCCCCTTGCAGCCTGCGCACCGCCCTCTGGCAGCCCGCTCGCTGCCCCCTTGCGTGCCCACCCTGCTGCTTGCACTGCCCGGCTCCTGCCCGCCCTGCTGCTGGCCACCCTAGCCGTGCACCGCCCTGCCTTGCCTGCATGCTGCTCTGCTGGTAGCGTGCCACCATGCTCTACACGCTATGGCTTCTCTCTGTGTACTCACGTTCGATCATGAGGGCCGTTCGATCCCGTTCGACACGTGGCTCGACGACTTACAGCTATACCTACTGAGCGACTCTAGAGACAGCGTTTCGTTGTTTGACCACACGTTTGGAGCCTCTCTCACCCCTCCCGCCACAGCTGACAGTGCGACTCGCTCACAGTGGCTTACCCGTGACGCTGCTGCTCGCTTAGCCATTCGCAACCACCTGCCGTTAGTCGAATGCGCTCACTTCGGACAGCACAAGACTGCTAAAGCACTGTACGACGCTGTAGTCGCCCGTTACTCCTCCCCTGCCACTGCTGCTCTAGGCCGTCTTATACTACCCTACCTGTTTCCCGAGCTGTTCGCCTTTGCCACAGTAGAGGACCACGTTACCCACCTTCGCACTAGCGACGCTCGCTACCGCGCTGCCCTCCCAGCAGAGTTCCTTGACAGGAACCCCACCCCCCCCCCCCCTCGATATACATCACTCTCTACTTCATAGTCACCCGCCTCCCTGACTCTCTTCGCGCTGTCAGGGACCACTTTCTTGCACTTGACCCCACAGACCTCACTGTTGACCTGCTCAAGCAGCACCTCCTTGCAGCTGAGACTAGTGTAGTCGCTGTAGGTGCCGCTCGTGGCACTCCTGGCACGCCCTTCTTTGAGGGGTGTTCCCCCTCCCCCCTTGCCCCCTCCTTCGCCTCTGCTACTGCTGTTGACATCCTTGGTGCTGAGGATGTCGGGGCTGCTTCTGATAGTGGGAAGCGCCGCAGCAGCAAGGGCAAGGTGGCAGGAGTAGTGGAGGTGGCAGCGGGGGTGGTAGTGGGGGCGGAAGTGGAGGTGGTGGGGGTAGTGGAGGTGGTGGCAGCGGTGGGAGTGGAGGCGGGAGTGGGGGCGTTGGTGGCGGCGGTAGTGGCAGCGGTGGGAGTGGCGGTAGTGGCGGCAGTGGGAGTGGTGGCAGTCGGGGTGGAGCTGTTCAGAGGGGAGGTTCTGGCGGTGGCCAGAGGCAGCAGCAGCAGCGTCGGAGCGAGACCCCTTCGCCCCAGCAGCTTCGTGAGTGGTTTTCTCAGCGTGGGGCGTCTGGGGGTAGTGTTAGCTGCCCGTATGTCATTCACACGGGTGACCGTGCTGGTCAGACATGCGGGAAGCCTCACACTCAGCACCGCTGCTTCTCATGCCTCGACGAGTGGGGGTGCTGTGTCTGGCGGTACTGGTGCTGGAGGCACTGTGTAGCGGCGCCCGTTTTTTGTTCTGCCGCAGCCGTCGTCTTTGCCGCCATCTGACTCGGCCCTTCGCAAGGTTCTTAGTCTCTCATCTTCTACTAACCTTCCTCCTAGCTTACTGAGTCCACCGCCTCGCCAGTCGTTGCCACACTTACAGCCACACTCCCCACTGCCTGCTCCTTCTCCTTACGCTGAGCAGGCATACTCTTTTACAGAGCGTCGTGAGCCTGGGTCTCGTCCTGCCTCGCCTGTTCGCACTGGTCGTCGGGTTCCTCGTTCGCGTCCTCCTCCTGTCCCCGACACTCACGTTATGGCACTTCGTCCTTCCTCTGTTCCACTATGAGTTCCTCTGCCGCCTCCTCCTAAGTCCTCTCTTCCTGCCTTTCCTGACCCTGAGTCTGACCTAGCTCGTGCTGCCAGTCCCACTGTCTCTCGTCTCCTCGCCACTGTTGTCACTGACCCTTCTTTTGAGTCCACTGCTGCGTCAGCCCTAGTTGCTGAGCTTGTTGACTTTGCTGCTGCCTATCGTCTTGACGACGCCACTAGTCTTGTTGCTGAGTCTGAGTCTGACTGTCCTCCGTCCGTCGGGGGTGAGTGTGCTCTTGGCACGGACGTCCTTCAGGACAGGCAGGAGGAATTTGAGTGTCTTGCAGCTGCTGTACCTCATCTCGTGGCCATGCTGCTTGCACCTGAGGGAGACCCGGATGCACCAGACATCCCGACCCCGCGCTCTTACGCAGAGGCGAATACGAGTCCCTACTCCTCTAAGTGGCAGACAGCCATGGACGCGAAGATGGCATCATGGAAGTCCACATGCACCTACGTCGACGCAGTTCCCCCTTCTGGGGCGAACATAGTCGATGGCATGTGGATTTTCAGGGTGAAGCGGCCGCCGGGTTCTCCGCCTATCTTCAAGGCTCGCTACGTTGCATGAGGCTTCAGTCAGCGACAGGGAGTTGACTTCTTCCAGACCTTCTCCCCTACCCCGAAGATGACCACTCTTCGGGTGTTGCTTCACGTCGCAGCTCAGCGTGACTACGAGCTGCACTCTCTTGACTTCAACACAACTTTCTTACAGGGCAGCCTGCACGAGGAGATCTGGCTGCGCCGCCCACCTGGCTTTACTGGGTCGTTTCTTGAAGGTACCCAGTGGAGCCTCTGGTGGCCAGTCTACGGTCTCCGCTTGGCACCTCGCGAGTGGCTCGACACACTGAGAACTACGCTTGCGGCTCTGGGGTTTGCTTCTTCGACTGCTGACCCGTCGCTGTTTCTACGCACCGACACTTCGCTGCCGCCATTCTACATCCTCGTCTACGTCAACGACTTGGTCTTTGCCACTGCTGACACTGAGGCACTGGCCCTTGTGAAGTCGGAGCTGTAGAAGAGACACACGTGCACTGACCTGGGTGAGCTGCGCAGCTATCTTGGCTTGCAGATCACCCGCGACAGAGCACGGCGCACCATCACCGTGACTCAGTCACACATGGTGCACCAGGTCCTTCAGCGCTTCAGCTTCCGGTACTCCTCGCCACAGTCCACTCCTCTGCCTACCGGTCACTCGCTCTCAGCTCCACCTTTGGACGAGTCCATAGAGCCGAGTGGCCCGTATCCAGAGCTTGTGGGCTGCCTCATGTACCTGATGACCTGCACTCAACCTGACCTTGCCTACCCTCTTAGCATCCTTGCACGCTATGTTGTGCCCGGGAGACACCGACCAGAGCACTAGGAGGCCGCTAAGAGGGTGTTGCGCTACTTGTGCAGTACTTTGGGCATGGGGCTCGTGCTTGGAGGACGGGGTCCAGTTGTCCTCACTGGACACGCAGACGCTTCTTGGGTTGACGACTTGGCTACGCAGCGGTCGTCGCAGGGTTACAGTTTCAGCCTCGGTTCTGGCTCTGTTTCCTGGCGGTCTACCCGCTTGTTTTCGGTTCTCAGTTCCAGTTGTGAGGCTGAGATCTACGCAGGGGCCATGGCTGCACAGGAGTTACGCTGGCTCACCTAGCTGCTGACTGACTTGTGTGAGGAGCACAGACTAGAGCACAGAACAAAGCACATCGCTCTGCGATACTTCCTTGCTTGAGAGTTGCAGCAGCGCTTGCGTACGTGGCCACTCGCGCCAACACTGCTGATATATTCACCAAGGCACTCCAGTCTGGTGATCATCAGCGCTTCTCTACTGTTTTAGGCCTTGTGCCTACTTTGCCTCACTTGCTCACTGCGTGATTTTGCTTATACTGTGATGTATATATATACTTGCATGCTTATTCTTGCTTGGCTATGATCACTGTACTGTTTGTTCTCTTTTTATAACTCTGCATGTGAACTGGCCTTGTGGCCCTTTGCTTGTGCTCGGAATGTGTGGTGACTTTGTGATCCACCCTGAGCTTGCTTTGCTGTTCTTGACTGGTCTTGTGACCACTTGTTCTCCCCCACTTTGCCTATAGGGGTGTGTCAAAAAGTTATATTGCTTATTTTGTGTAGGCTATAGGGGTGTAGCCCATAAGGGTTACAACCCAATTAGGGTTAGTACTTGTACCCAACTTTTTCATAGTTCATTCCATTCTCGTTCGTTAGTTTGACAAGACAGTGCAGAGGTCGGCAAGAGGAGAAGAGGGCCGAACACGTGGAGGACAATGATTGGTCCAGTCGTGCGAGACAACAGGAGGAGACGACTGTGACTTAGGAGGAGAGAAAACAGCCGGAGTCAAGTTCGGAGGAGGAAACGTAGGATCGTACGCGGTAGGAGACTGTGAGTGGACAGGAGGAGAGGAAGGAAGACCAAGGGCCCAAAGGCCACTCACTGGAGGGAACAGCTGCTGCAAAAGTGGCGGATGCGACAGCTGCTGCTGCTGCTGCTGGTCCAACTGCTGCAGCTCCTGCCTCTCCGGCTCCAACCACTCCTGCTCCTCGCGCTCAAGGCGGCGAAGAGCCTGGAGATATGTGTCATAGTGGTGGGGAGGCGCAGTGGGCACTGCAGTAGTCGTGCCTCCAGCTCCTGTCTCCTCAGTACTAGCTCCTACAGCGTCAGCACCTCCTGCTCCAGCACCCCCAGAACTAGCACCACCAGCGTTAGTACCTCTAGCTCCAGTACCCTCAGAACTAGCGCCACCAGCGCCAGCACCTCCAGCTCCAGCACCCCCGAAACTAGCACCTCCAGTGCCAGTATGTCCAGCTCTAGCACCCCCATAACTAGCACCACCAGCGCCAGCACCTCCAGCTCCAGCACCCCTAGAACTAGCACCGCCAGTGCCAGCAACTCCAGCTCCAACACCTCTCGAACGAGCGCCCCCAGACCGAGTACCGCCAGTGGTAGTACCTCCAGCTCCAACACCACCTGAGTCCACAGTAACCTGTCGCGGAAGTGCCGAGTGCTGCTGAGGGGACTGTGAGGAGGAATGCGGGGAGGGAGACGCTACCTGACGCGCGACCGAAGGTAGAGGGGTAGCGTGAGACACATCTGACGGGGCAGAACCAGGGGGGGGCGGGGGTACCAAAGAAGCGGGAGGAGGGGGAGGAGAGGGAGCAAGGAAGAGGGGGGGAGGGGGAACCGGGAGACCTCGACAGGGGTACCGGGTGTAGTAGGACACTGACTCGACAAACCGGACGTCACGAGAGTCGAGGAACTGGTGGAGGGGCGGGTGGTAAAAGGAGTAGTCGGGAGAGCCCACCGAGAAACTAAGGAAGATACAGGGGATGGCGCGAGCCGAGAGCTTGTCCGCAGAGGTGTCGCGAACAAGCGCAAGGCAGCCCCAGACACGAAAGGCCGACCCAACACCAGGGGACCCGGTCCAAAGACGGGTCGCGAGACACGCGGCTGGAGGTTCACCTGGTGTGCCGGGTAGCGAACCGCGTAGGGCCACAGAAAATGGGGCGCACGGGCATGGATCATGGACGTGCGGGTGATGTCCATGACCAAGCCAATGTGGCGCTCAGCAATCCCATTCTGCTGTGAGGACTCCGGCAGCGTTCAGGACTGTCTGATGCCCTGCTCGCCGCAGAACCCGGCAAGGACACCGGAGCATAACTCACCCCAACGGTCGGAGTAGAGACAATGGACACTACTACCACGAGTGCCCTCAGTGGCCAAAAGCCACCGGATCAGCGTAGAAGTCACCTCGGACTTCTTTGCGAGAGGAAACACCGTGGTGTACCTAGAGTAGTCGTCAACGACCACTAGAAAGTAGCGCTCCCTCTCAGGTCCCAGCGTAGGGGCAGGGCCCCATAACGTAGAGACCGAAGCGGGGCTCCCTGGTGAACGTGGCCAGAACAGCACCTATGGCAACGTCTGTACAGACCGCAGTCCTCCCACCCCCCACAAAGGTAACGGTGATCCCCCTGTCCTGGAGGCATCCAACACCCACCAAGTTTTGAGTGAACGAGGGGATGTGGAGGCCGCGTAGGACACCAGAGGGGACCAGAGGGCATGGGAGGGTGGTGGAGCTACGCGCAACGGCTGGTCCTTGAGAAGGATCAGCCAGAGCTACCGGAACCGGAGCAAGGAGTGGTGTGGGGGTCGTGTGGTCGCGGAAGAAACACTGCGACGCGCCAGAGTCCAACGTGAAAGACAAGGACGCCTCAGCCAAAGGTGTGCCAGGTCCGGAGGCTACACAAGCACCTAGAGCAGAAACACAAGCGCCTAGATTAGAGAGGCACAGGTCTACACTAATAGGAGGCAAGCATCCTAGACTACAAACACACAAGCACACAGATCCATCAGCACTATAGTCAACATCAGCATACAAAGCATACTGACGAGCATCGTCCATAGATAGTTCAAATACAGGAATCTTACGGGCTAGCAGGCGAGCCCAGCGCGGGGTGGTCGCCTCAGGACCCCAGTGTGCACGGTAGAGGTCGTCGAGGCGGCGGAAGCACCGTGCCGCAGAGTGGTCGTCGCGGCCGCAGACACAAGGACTGCCCGGTCCAGTGACGCACCAGTGGTCGCAGGGGCCGGTGTCGCGCCGCGGGGGGCGCGGGGCCCAGCTGGTAGTGCTGCTGCTGCGGCCAGTGCTCCCGCGTCCTCCAGGTCCCCACTGTGGCGGAGGGGCCCAGTGCTGCTGCGGACCCCACTGCAGCGGGGGTCCCCACGACTGAGACTGCTGTGGTGCCTGCCACTGCTGCTGTCCCTGCTGCTGCTGCTGTCTCTGCTGTGGCTGCTGCTGCTATGGCTGCTGCTGCTGGGGCCTCGCACCACCGCTGGTCGAACCTCCTCCAGCAGGTGGGCCAGCACCTTCTCCAGGGCTCCCTCCGCCTGGTGCACCACTGCCTCCGCCCCCGGTGCCGCCCCCAGTGCCGCCTCCACCACCGCCACTTCCTCCACCGCCGCCACCCCCCTTTCTTGCCACCCTTGCCCCGTTTCTGCCGGTCAGGGGCAGAAACAACTGCAGTGTCCTCAGAGACCGATACAGCAGCAGAGGCACGAGTAGCAGTGAAGGTGGGAAGCTGGGGTATAGCACACTCCTCAAACAGACGGGGAGCGACTGCGTCATTGGCCGAGGCAACAGAGAGGAGGTTACTCTCGATCTTTCAAAGAGTGGTCTCGAGAAGATCAAGCGTAAGCTCACTGGGGTGCTGCTGGAGAAGCGCATCACGGGCAGTGGAGAGGCGGTCAGGGAGACGAGTGACTACCCAGTGGACGGTGAGCCAGATAGGAGGGGGAGAAACAAGAAGCTGAGCCTCAGTGCAGGCTGCACGGTAGCTAGCGGCAAGGGAACGCAAGTGAGTGGCTAGGTCGGAGACAGTCGCAAACGAACCGAGGTCGGGAAACACGAACGGCACGAGGATGCGGCTGAGGGAGGCAGAGGAAGGGGTGAAATAGCATGCAGAGATAGCATCATAAACCCCCTTCGTAGTCTCTACCAGGTCGAAGTGAGCGGCCTTAGTTGGTGGAAGGAGCTCTGTCAGCGCGAGAGCAGCCGCAGCGTCACGGGAGTCCCAAACGTGCCGCGCCAAGACGAGACGATCGTAGTCCAAAGTCGGGGCTGGCTCGGTAGGCAAGGGCTTAAGACGCTGGGGTGCCTGGAGGGCGCCGGATGCGTGGGCGTACAGGGTGGCACCATCCTGGTGCTGACTGGTGACCGTAGAGACCGGAGCGGGACTCCTTGGTGAACGTGGCTAAAACAGCACCAGTGGCAGCGTTTGTACAGACCGCAGTCTTCCCACCCCCCACAAAGGTAACGCTGATCCCCCTATCCTGGAGGTATCCAACACCCACCAAGTTCTGAGTGAACGAGGGGATGTGGAGGCCGCATAGGACACCAGAGGGGACCACAGGGCACGGGAGGGTGGTGGAGCTACGCGCAACGGCTGGTCCTTGAGAAGGATCAGCCAGAGCTACCGGAACCGGAGCAAGGAGTGGTGTGGGGGTCGTGTGGTCGCGGAAGAAACACTGCGACGTGGCAGAGTCGAGCGTGAAAGATAGGGACGCCTCAGCCGGAGGTGTGCCAGGTCCGGAGGCTACACAAGCACCTAGAGCAGAAACACAAGTGCCTTGAGTAGAGAGGCACATGTCTACACTAACAGGATGCAAGCATCCTAGACTACGAACACGCAAGCACACAGATCCATCAGCACTATAGTCAACATCAGCATACAAAGCATACTGACGAGCATCGTCCATAGTCAGTTCAAATACAGGAATCTTACGGGCTAGCAGGCGAGCCCAGCGCGGGGTGGTCGCCTCAGGACCCCAGCGTGCACGGTAGAGGTCGTCAAGGCGGTGGAAGCACCGTGCCGCAGAGTCGTCGTCGCGGCCACAGACACAGGGACTGCCTGGTCCGGTGACGCACCAGTGGTTGCAGGGGCTGGTGTCGCGCCGCTGGGGGTGCGGGGCCCAGCTGGTAGTGCTGCTGCTGCGGCCAGTGCTCCCGGGTCCTCCAGGTCCCCACTGTGGTGGAGGGCCCTAGTGGTGGTGGGCCCTAGCGGTGGTGCGGACCCCACTGCTGTGGGGGTCCCCACGACTGAAACTGCTGTGGTGCCTGCCACTGCTGCTGTCCCTGCTGCTGCTTATGTCCCCGCTGTGGCTGCTGCTGCTTGGGCCCCGCACCACCGCTGGTCGAACCTCCTCCAGCAGGTGGGCCAGCACCCCCTCCAAGGCTCCCTCCACCTAGTGCACCACCGCCGTCATCCCCACTGCCACCCCCAGTGCCGCCTCCACCAGTGCCACCTTCTCAACCGCCGCCACCCCCGTCCCCCCCTTTCTTAACCCCCTTGCCCCGTTTCTGCCTTTCAGCGGCAGAAACAACTGCAGTGTCCTCAGAGACCGACACAGCAGCAAAGGCACGAGTAGCAGTGAAGGTAGGAAGCTGGGGAGCAACTACGCACTGGGTAAAGGGGTGGACACGCACAGGGGCGTGTGTCCACCCATCCGCCCATTATCAATCGACCCCTGCGCTTGTCCACCCCTCCGCCCATTATCAACCGACCCCTGCGCGTGTCCACCCCTCCACCCATTATCAACCGGCCCCTGCGCGTGTACACCCCTCCGCCCATTATCAACCGACCCCTGCGCGTGTCCACCCCTCCGCCCATTATCAACCAACCCCTGCGCGTGTCCACCCCTCAAACAGACGAGGAGCAACTGCGTTAGTGGCTGAGGCAACAGAGAGGAGGTTACTCTCGATCTTCCCGAGATTGGTCTCGAGAAGATCAATTGTAAGCTCACTGGGGTGCTGCTGGAGAAGCGCATCACGGGCAGTGGAGAGGCGGTCAGGGAGACGAGTGACTACCCAGTGGACGGTGGGCTAGATAGGAGGGGGAGCAACAAGAAGCTGAGCCTCAGTGCAGGCCGCACGGTAGCTAGCGACAAGGGAACGCAAGTGAGTGGCTAGGTCGGAAACAGTTGCAAACGAGCCGAGGTCGGGAAACACGAACGACATGAGGATGCGGCTGAGGGAGGCAGAGGAAGGGGTGGAATAGCGTGCAGAGATAGCATCATAAACCCCCTTCGTAGTCTCTACCAGGTCGAAGTTAGCGGCCTCAGTCGGAGGAAGGAGCTCTGTCAGCGCGAGAGCAGCCGCAGCGTCACAGGAGTCCCAAACGTGCCGCGCCAAGACGATCGTAGTCCGCCTGCACCTCCAAAGTCAGGGCGGGCTTGGTAGGCAGGGGCTCGGGACACCGGGATGCCTGGAGGGCGCCGGACACGTGGGCGTACAGGGTGGCGCCATCGTGGTGCTGTCTGGTGAGGCAGCGCCGAGTCTGGCGGAGTTAGGTGCCGAACTCTATCGGGCGGCCCTTCGCGTCGAAACAAAGGCGGCGGGAGGACTCCATAGTGGAGGCCAGGCTAGGAGCGGCCGGAATCTGGAGCAAGCGGAGCTAGGAGCGAGGAGCAAGAACTGCTGGGAGCGCCAGGTGGACCTAGGCGAGGGACAGTCGGAGTACGAAGCAAGCTAGGCTAGGAGTGTGGAGTGAGGAGCTAACCGGTCCCAGAGCGCTCTACCTAAGTGAGAGAGCGGCCTCCAGCCACTGAAACGGAAACCAGGAGCAGTAGGAATGGTGTGGGCCCGGAGAAGGGTGGAGGAGAAGTGGCTTAGTCAAGGCGCCGGCTAAGGCAGGGCGTGGGCTAAGGCGAGGGCGCTAGCAGGGCGCGAGCTATCAGAATGTTATATTGCTTACTTTGTGTAGGCTATAGTGGGGTAGCCCATATGGGGTACAACCCAATTAGGGTTAGTACTTGTACCCAACTTTTTCATAGTTCATTCATTCTCGTTCATTCTTCTGACATGGTTTCAGAGCAGGTCCTTCGCTAGGACCGATTTTTAGGGCCCACCACAGAGCTGCCCCACTAGCTGCCCTGCCCTACCAGCGCGCCGCCCTGCTGGCTCACGCGCCGCCCTCTGCAGCACTCGTGCCGCACCTGCTGCCCCGCGCGCCGCCCAATTGCGGCCCGCCCGTAGCCCCTAGGCCCCGCGCGCCGCCCCTTGTGGCCCGCCCGTCGATCCTAGGCTTCGTGCGGCGCCCCTTGTCAGAACATTATAGCTTATACATTTGTGTAGTCTGTAGTGGGGTAGCCCATAAGGGGTACAACCCAATTAGGGTTAGTACTTGTACCCAACTGTTTGCTAGTTCATTCATTTTCATTTGTTATTCTCACATGGAATCAGAGTAGGTTACTTGGGCCCACCACCTGCTACACTGCGACTACCTCCCTAGGCCCATCGCCCCTAGCCCCGCGCCCGGCCTTGTTCCTAGACCCGCGCCCGGCCCGTATCTCGCCCGCGCCTGGCCCGTACCTAGGCCGCGATAGGCCCGTACCTAGCCCGCGCTCGGCCCTGTCTCACTCCCGCGCCCGGCCCGTACCTAGCCCGCGATCGGCCCATACCTAGCCCGCGACCCGGCCCCGTACCTAGCCCGCGCCCCGTCGACACCCGTGCCCGGCCTCTTACCTAGCCCGCGCCCAGTCGACGCCCGCGACCGGCCCGTACCTAGCCCGCGACCCGGCCCCGTACCTAGCCCGCACCCTGTCGACACCCGTGCCCGGCCCCGTACCTAGCCTGCGCCCCGTCGACACCCGCGCCCGGCCCCGTACCTAGCCCGCGCTCGGCCCCGTTCCTAGCCGAGCGCCCGGCCCCGTACCTTGCCCGCGCCTGGCCCCGTACCTAGCCCGCGCCCGGCCCCGTCCCTCGCCCAGCGCCCGGCCCCGTACCTAGCCCGCGCCCGGCCCCGTACCTAGCCCCGGCCCGTCGACACCCGCGCCCGGCCCCGTCCCTCGCCCAGCGCCGGGCCCCGTACCTAGCCCGCGCCCGACCCCGTACCTAGCCCGTGCCCGGCCCCGTACCTAGCCCGCGCCCGGCCCCTTGTTTGGCCCCTCGGCCCCAGTTCAGAGCCCAGCGCCCGGCCCCGTACCTGCCCAGCGCCCGGCCCCGTACCTAGCCCGCGCCCGCCCCCCCCTTGTTTGGCCCCTTCGGCCCCGCCCCTCAGCCCCTTGGCCCCTAGCCTCGGCCCCTAGGCTCGGCCTCCTCGGCCCTCGTGTTTGGCCCCTCGGCCCCCTAGGCCCCTCGGCCCCTCGACCCTCTCGTTTGGCCCCTTGGCCCCCTAGGCCTCTCGGCCCCCTAGGCCTCTCGGCCACCTAGGCCCCTCGGCCCTCTTGTTTGGCCCCTCGGCCCCCCTAGGCCTCTCGGCCCCCTAGGCCCCTCGGCCCCTCGGCCCCCCCTTGTTTGGCCCCTCGGCCCTCTTGTTTGGCCCCTCGGCCCCCTAGGCCTCTCGGCCCCCTAGGCCCCTCGGCCCCTCGCCCCCCCCCCCTTGTTTGGCCCCTCGGCCCCGCCCCTTGGCCCCTTAGCTACTGCTACTGCTGCTCCTGCTACTACTGCTGCTCCTGCGTCCTGCGCCACTATGGCTTTGCTTAGAGTTCTCGCGTTCGACCCGGAGGGCAGACCTGTAGCATTTGACACGTGGCACGACGATCTGCAACTGTACCTACTGAGCGATCTTAAGGGCAGTGTCTCACTGTTTGACCACGTGTCCGGTGCCGCTCCAGCCCCTCCTGCCACAGCTGACGTTTCGACTCGTTCCCAGTGGCTGTCTCGTGACGCTACTGCCCGCTTGGCCATTCGCAACCACCTTCCCGCGACCGAATGTGCTCACTTTGGAGAGCACAGGACAGCACAGGCCCTGTACGACGCTGTCGTTGCTCGCTACTCCTCCCCTGCCACTGCTGCTATTGGCAGGCTGCTACTGCCCTACCTGTTCCCTGAGCTGTCGGCTTTTGCCACAGTAGCGGACCTGGTTACCCACCTGCGCACTAGCGACGCTCGCTACCGCGCTGCCGTCCCTGCTGAGTTCCTTCCCACGAACCAGCCCCCCATGTTCATCACCCTCTACTTCATAGTCACTCGCCTCCCTGACTCCCTTCGCTCTGTCAGGGACCACTTCCTCACCCTCGACCCCACCTCCCTCACTGTTGACCTCCTCGAGCAGCATCTCCTCGTAGCTGAGACTAGTGCAGTTGCTGTAGGTGCTGCTCGTGGCACTCCGCGCTCACCCTTCTTTGAGGGGTGCTCCCCCTCCCCCCTTTCCCCCTCCTTCGCCTCTGCTGCTGCTGGAGACGTCTCTGTTCCTGAGGACGTTGGTGCTGCTTCGACTAGTGCGAAGCGCCGCAACAGCAAGGGCAAGGGTGGCCGGGGTAGTGGAGGAGGCAGCGGTGGTGATGGAGGTAGCACTGGGAGCGGTAGTGGGGGCAGCGGTAGAGGAGGTGGAGGCAGTGGAGGTGGTGGCGGCGGTGGGACTGGTGGCGGCGGTGGAGGCTCTGGTGGCGGCGGTGGAGGCACCGGAGGGAGTGACGGCAGTGGAGGCGGTGGGACCGGTGGTGGTAGGTCTGGACCTCGGCGTGGAGGCCCTGGTGGTGGTCGGGGCCAGCTGCAGCAGCGTCGGAGCGAGACCCAGACGCCTCAGCAGCTCAGTGAGTGGTTGGTTCAGCGTGGGACGGGTGAGGGTAGTGAGACCTGCCCGTATGTCATTCGCACGGGTGTCCGTGCGGGCCAGACATGCGGGAGGTTTCACACTGAGCGCCGCTGCTTTGCCTGCCTTGACGACGCCTGGCGTGCTGAGTTTGGTGACGACGTCTAGCGCCCTCGCTGGGCGCAGCTGCTTCAGTCAGGAGTTGCTATCTTTGACCTAGACTATGATGTTATTATCTCTGCCATGTATGCTTTGTCTTTTAGTGCTGAGGGTGACTGATACCGGTGTGTGCCACCTGACCCAGGTATAGCGGCTGCTGCTCTAGGTGCTAGTGCGTCTGGTACTCTCCCTGGTACTGCGCCTGCTGAGGCCTTGCACACTTTCACGTTGGACTCCGGCGCCTCGCGCTGTTTCTTTCGTGACAGCACCACTCTCACTCCTCTCCCTGCACCTGTCCCGGTCAGACTGGCTGACCCCTCTGGGGGCCCGGTCGTTGCCCGTTCCTCCACTGTCCTCCCCTGTACGGCGGTTCCGTCCGGCTCACTGTCAGGTCTTCACCTCCCCTCGTTCTCTACGAACTTCGTAAGTACCGTTGCCCTTCAGGATGCGATGGTCACTACCACCACTCCTGGGGGTCAGCGTGTGTCGATCTGCACATGCACACGGACGGGGCGTCACCTGGCTACGTTCACTCGTGGGCCAGGGTCGAGTCTGTACACGCTGGCTACCGAGCCTCCTCAGGTCGCTGCGTCTTCTCAGGTGTCCGCGTCAGGTCAGGTAGCCGCCTCTTGCTCGTGTCGCCTCCTGTCGCACCAGACTCTTCTTTGGCACCACCGCCTGGGTCACCCCTCCCTGCCACGCCTTCGTGGCATGCACTCCCGTCTCCTTGTCTCTGGTCTCCCCAGGTCTCTGCCTCCCTTACCGCCCTCGCCTGCCCCGCCTTGTCTTCCTTGCGTCGAGGGGCGGCAGCGCGCCACTCCTCACTCCTCCTCGTTTCCCCCGACGACTGCTCCCTTGCAGACTCTCCACATGGACGTGTGGGACCCAGCCCGCGTCAGTGGACAGGGCCGCGAGCGCTACTTTCTGCTGGTAGTTGACGACTACACGTGGTGCACCACGGTCTTCCCCTTGAGCAGCAAGGGTGAGGTCTCTGATGTCTTGATCCCTTGGATCCGCACAGTCCGTCTCCAGCTACGCGAGCGGTTCGGCCAGGACCTCCCTGTCCTGCGTCTGCACTCTGACAGAGGTGGTGAGTTCTCCTCCGACCTCTTGCGGGACTTTTGTCGTGGGGAGGGCATCACCCAGACGTTCACGCTTCCGGACTCCCGTCAGCAAAATGGGATTGCTGAGCGCCGCATTGGCTTAGTCATGGAGGTCGCTCGTACCTCCTTGATCCATGCGGCCGCTCCTCATTTTCTGTGGCCGTTTGCGGACCGGTACGCTGCGCATCAGCTCAACCTCTGGCCCCGTGTCTCCTTGCCGGAGACCTCGCCCACACTGCGTTGGACGGGGGAGGTTGGCGATGTGTCGATGTTCCGGGTCTGGGGTTCTCGTGCCTTTGTTCGCGATACGTTCGCGGACAAGCTCTCCGCCCGCGCCATTCCCTGCGTCTTCCTTGGCTTTGTCCCTGACGCGCCTGGCTGGCAGTTTTACCACCCCACCTCGCGCCGTGTCCTCCCGTCTCAGGATGTCACGTTCGACGAGTCGGTTCCCTTCTACCGTCTCTTCCCCTACCGCTCTGCCCCTCCCCCGCCCCCGCCGCTCTTCCTTGCTCCCGGTCCACCTCCGGTAGACCCCCTCCCGCCCCAGGGTCCTGCTCCCTTGGGAGTGTCTCAGGTAGACCCTCTCCCTGGTACTGCGCCTGTTCAGGTAGCTGTCATCTCAGGTGCTGCTCCAGGTGCTGCGTCTAGGGGTGCTGTGTCTGGGGGTGCGGAGCCGGGGGGTGCGGGGTCTGAGGGTGCTGGGTCTGGGGGTGCTGAGCCTGAGGGTGTTGAGCCTGGGGGTGCTGAGTCGCAGGGTGCGGAGTCTGGGGGTGCTGAGCCTCGGGGTGCTGCTTCGTCTGGAGGTCCTGCTGGTGCTTCGCCGCGACTGTCCTCGCAGCAGCTGCGTGAGTGGCTTGTTCGGCGCCCGCACCGTCGGAGTGGGGCTCACGGAGCTGGAGGGGCTGGAGACACTGAAGCTGGAGGTGCTGCTGTTCCTACTGGAGCTGTCGGGACTGGTGGTGTTGGGTGCGCTGAAGCTGGATACCCTACGGAGCCTGGAGCAGCTGTCGCTGTAGGCGCTGGAGCTGGAGTAGCTGGAGTTGGGGGCTCTGGTGCAGGAGGCGCTGGGGCTGCAGGAGCTGGAGTTGGAGGCACTGGCGCTGGAGCTGCAGGAGCTGGAGCTGTTGACCCTGGAGCTGGAGGTGCTGGAGACACTGTGCGGCCGCGACCGTACTTCGTTCCCCTGCTTCAGCAGCTTCTTGGTGTCCCGTCTACTGGTCTTCCTTCTCCCTTCCTGTGTCCACCGCCTGACGAGACGCAGCCGCCGTTACAGCCAGCCTCCCCACTGCCTGCTCCATCTCCTTACACTGAGCAGTCCGAAGGTCTTACAGAGCGTCGTGAGCCTGCGTCTCGTCCTGCCTCGCCTGTTCGCACTGCTCGTCGTGCTCCTCGTTCGTGTCCTCCTCCTGTCCCCGACACGCACGCTATGGCACTCCGTCCTTCCTCTGTTCCACTGCGTGTTCCTCTGCCTGCTCCTCTTGAGTCCTCTATTCATGAGGTCCCTGACCCTGAGTCTGACCGAGCGCGTGCTGCTAGTCCCACTGTCGCTCGTCTCCTTGCCACTGCTGTCACTGACCCGTACTTTGAGTCTGCTGCTGCGTCTGCTCTCGTTGCTGAGCTGCTTGACTTTGCTTCTGCCTGCCGTCTCGACTATGCCACTGATCTCGTTGCTGAGTCTGTGTCTGCCAGTCCTCCGTCCGTCGGGGGTGAGTGTGCTCTTGGCACGGACGTCGAGATGGCATCCAGGAAGTCCACAGGCACCTACGTCGACTCAGTTCCCCCGTCTGGGGCGAACATAGTCGATGGCATGTGGATTTTACGGGTGAAGTGGCCGCCGGTTTCTCCGCCTGCCTTCAAGGCGCGTTACGTTGCTCAAGGCTTCAGTCAGCGACAGGGGGTCGACTACTTCTAGACCTTCTCCCCCACCCCAAAGATGACCAATCTTCGGGTGTTGGTGCACGTCGCTGCTCAGCGTGACTACGAGCTGCACTCTCTGGATTTCACTAGAGCTTTCTTGCAGGGCAGACTGCACGAGGAGATATGGCTGCGCCGCCCACCTGGCTTCACTGGCTCGTTTCCTGCAGGTACCCAGTGGAGCCTCCGGCGGCCAGTCTACGGTCTCCGCCATGCGCCTCTACCAGTGGCACGACACACTGAGGACTACACTTGCGGCCCTTGGGTTTACTCCTTCGACTGCTAACCCATCCCTGTTTCTACGCACCGACACGTCGCTGCCGCCATTCTACGTCCTCGTGTATGTCGACGACTTGGTCTTTGCCACTGCTGACACTGAGGCACCGACCCATGTGAAGTTGGAGCTGCAGAAGAAACACACATGCACTGACCTGGGTGAACTGCACAGTTATCTTGGTTTGCAGATCACCTGGGACAGAGCACGGCGCACCATCACCCTGACTCAGTCACACATGGTGCACCAGGTCCTTCAGCTCTTCGGTTTCCAGTTCTCCTCGCCACAGCCCGCTCCTCTGTCTACCGGCCACTCGCTCTCAGCTCCACCCTCGGACGAGTCCGTAGAGCCGAGTGGTCCGTACCCAGAGCTTGTGGGTTGCCTCATATACCTGATGACGTGCACACGACCTGACCTCACGTACCCTCTCAGCCTTCTTGCTTGCTACGTGGCTCCCGGTAGGCACCAAAAGGTGCACTAGGATGCTGCAAAGAGGGTACTGCATTACTTGTGCAGTACGTCGGGCATGGGGCTCGTGCTTGGAGGACGGGGTCCAGCTGTCCTCACTGGTCACGCAAACGCTTCTTGGGTTGACGACTTGGCTACGCAGCGGTCGTCACAGGGTTACACCTTCAGCCTCGGTTCAGGCTCTGTTTCCTGGCGGTCTACCCGCTCGTCTTCGGTTCTCAGTTCCAGTTGTGAGGCTGAGATCTACGCAGGGGCCATGGCTGCACAGGAGTTACGCTGGCTCACCTACCTGCTGACTGACTTGGGAGAGCAGCCTCGTTCGCCTCCAGTTCTGTACGTAGACAAGAAGGCAATGATTGCCTTGTGTCAGGAGCACAGACTGGAGCACAGAACGAAGCACATCGCTCTGCGATACTTCCTTGCTCGAGAGTTGCAGCAGCGTGGCCAGCTTCATCTTGCGTACGTGGCCACTAGGGCCAACACTGCTGATATATTCACCAAGGCACTTCAGTCTGGTGATCATCAGCGCTTCTCTACTGTTTTAGGCCTTGTGCCTACTTTGCCTCACTTGCTCACTACGTGACTTTGCTCGTACTGAGATCTATATATATACCTGCATGCTTACTCTTGCTAGGCTATGATCACTGTACTAATTGTGCTCTTTATATATAACACTGCATGTGAACTGACCTTGTGGCCCTTTGCTTGTGCTCGGATTGTGTGGTGACTTTGTGATCCACCCCGAGCTTGTTTTGATTTTCTTGACTGGTCTTGTGACCACTTGTTCTCCCCCACTTTGCCTATGGGGGTGTGTCAGAATGTTATATTGCTTACTTTGTGTAGGCTATAGTGGGGTAGCTCATAAGGGGTACAACCCAATTAGGGTTAGTACTTGTACCTAACTCTTTCATAGTTCATTCATTCTCGTTCATTCTTCTAACACGGGCTAGGGCGCATGATGGGCTGGCAAAAGGCGCGCGTGATGGGCTGGCCTAGGGCGCGCGATGGGCTAGCCTGTGCTGTGTGCGACGGGCTGGCCAAGGGTGCGCGCGATGGGCTGGCCTAGGACGTGCGACGGGCAGGCCTAGGGCGTGCGCGACGGGCTGGCCTAGGACGCGCATGACGGGCTGGCCTAGGATGCGCAACGGGCTGGCCTAGGGCGTGCGCGACGGGCTGGCCTAGGGGTGCGCGACGGGCTGGCCTAGGGGCGTGCGACGGGCTGGGGATAGCGCGCACGTGAGGGGAGGGCGCGGGCTAGGCGCGGAGGGTGTGGAGGCGCGGAGGGTGCAGTGGCGCGGGCTAGGCGCGGAGGCACGAAGGGCGCGGAGGTGCGGAGGCGCGAGCTAGGCGCGGAGGGCACGGAGGGCGCAGAGGGTGTACTAGGAGAGGGCGCGGAGGCACGGAGGCATGGGTGCGCGCTAGGCTAGGAACGGTCGAGAACGAACCTACTCGTGATACCATCTTAAGAGTAGCAAGCAACGGAATGATGTGACTAGGAAAGCAAGGAGTACAAATATGAAACCCTAAAGACGTGTCACGGTTTGCCTCTGATATGCTGTGATCTGGTCGGGGCTGATCTGATCGGGGTGCCCCCATTTACTGTGCTCGCGCCGCCCGATCAGATAAGAATTTCCTCGAGTATTCTAGGAGGGTGCATGGCAAGCGTGTCACTCTTTCCAGACACTTTTGCTCCCACTTTGGCGAGGGCGAAGTCCTCAACCTGGATCTAGCGAATTTCATTGTTTCCCTGTAATTTCGCGTAAACAGATGCCTAGAAACGCTGCAGAGGACGGTTAAGAAAGTTCTTGCCAAGGTGGTTGTTTGACCTAGGGCTTCACGAAACCCAACACAACACCGTAACTTCTCGCTGGCGTCGCTCAGTACCCCAAGCCAATGCAATCAACCGATCATCGGTGATTGTGTGGGATTGTGTTTTATCAAACTATATGTTTGTTGTTCTCTCTAGGCTATAGTGGGTTAGCCTACAAGGGGTACAACACTATAGGGTTAGTACTTGTACCCAACTCATTCATAGTTCATTCATTCCTGCACAGTTGATTCTGACATGGTATTCAGAGCAGGAAACCTCTTAAGTTTTTAGGGCCCACCGATCGTTCCACTAGTTCCTGCCCGAAGCGCCCTTGCGCTGTCCGGCCCTCTCGCACAGTGTCACGCTGCCCTGCAGCTACTCGCAGTGCCTGCCCTAGCGCACTGCCCTGCTGTCACGCGCGCCCCTGCTGCCCGCGAGCAGCCCCTGCCCCGCGCGCCCCTGCTGCCCGCGTGCAGCCCCTGCCCCGCGCGCCACTGCTGCCCGCGAGCAGCCCCTGCCCCGAGCGCCCCTGCTGCCCGCGAGCAGCCCCTGCCCCGCGCCACTGCTGCCCGCGAGCAGCCCCTGCCCCGAGCGCCCCTGCTGCCCGCGAGCAGCCCCTGCCCTGCGCGCCCCTTCTGCCCGCGAGCAGCCCCGCAGCCCAGCGCGCCCCGCAGCCCTAAACGCGCCAGCGCGCCCCGCTGATAAGCACGCCACCGCGCCCCGCAGCCTAGCGCGCCAGTGCGCCCCGCAGCCCAGCGCGCCCCACTGCTAAGCGCGCCAGTGCGCCCCGCAGCCCAGCGCGCCAGCGCGCCCCGCTGCTAAGCGCGCCAGCGCGCCCCGCAGCCCAGCGCGGCCCACTGCGAAGCGCACCAGCGCGCCCCGCTGCTAAGTGCGCCAGCGCACCCCGCAACCCTAAATAATAATAATAATCAGAAAAAAAAAAAAAAAACCCAGCGCGCAGCTGCTGCACACGCTCCTACTGCTGCGCCGTGCCCTGCTGAGCAGCGCTGCCCAGCCCGAGCCGCGCCGCCCAGCCCGAGCCACCCTCCTGCTCGTGCTACTGCTGCTGGTGGTGGAGGTTCTACTGGGAGTGCTGGAGGAGCCACCGCCCAGCCCCACCAAGCTGCCCTACTGCTACTACTGCTGCTGCTGCTGCTCGTGCTACTGCGGATGCTGGTGGAGGTGCGGCTGGGAGTACTGGAGGTGCTGCTGGTGCTGGAGGTGCTGGACCTACTACTGACCGTCACTGCCTAAACGTGCCAGTGTGCCCCGCAGCCTAACGCGCCCCGCAGCCCTAAGCGCGCCAGCGCGCCCCGCAGCCTAGCGCGCCAGTGCGCCCCGCAGCCCAGCGCGCCAGCGCGCCCCGCTGCTAAGCGCGCTAGTGCGACCCGCAGCCCAGCACGCCAGCGCGCCCTGCAGCCCAGCTCGTCGGCGCGCCCCACTGCGAAGCGCGCCAGCGCGCCCCCCAAAAAAAAAAAAAAAAAAGGCGCCAGCGCGCCTTGCTGCTGCACACGCTGCTACTGCTGTGTTGTGCCCTGCTGCCCACGTACTCTATTGACCTCCACAGTCACTTCAACAGTTGCTGCTACTGCCCTTTCGCCTGTGCTACTGACTGCCACTGCCTGTCATGGCCACTATCACGGTAGTCGCAGCGGCTGAAGGTGGACAGCAGCAGCCATTGCCTCTCCCGGACACGCTATCCCTGCAGCAGCTTCGCGAGTGGGTTATTCAGCGAGCCCGTCCAGGTGGTGGAGGCTTTGGTTTTCTGCGTACTACACAGCGGCGGCAGCAGAGTCAGCAGGAGACCTTCTCCCCGCAGCTGCTTAGTGAGTTGGTTTCTCAGCGATGTGTCCCTGGTTCTGTAGAGGCTACTGCTCTAGGTGCTAGTGAGTCTGCTGCCGCACTAGGTGCTAGTGAGTCTGCTGCTGCTCCAGGTGCTGGTGAGTCTGCTGCAGCTTTAGGTGCTCGTGCGTCTACTGCCACAGGTCCTGCCTAAGCTGAGGTCTTGCACACTTTCACACTTGACTCAGGCGCGCCACGTTGCTTCTTTCGTGACTGCACCACACTCACACCACTTGCTGCACCGGTACCAGTCTCACTAGCTGACCCCACTGGGGGCCAGTAGTCGCACGAGCCTCCACTGTCCTCCCTTGTCCAGAAGTCCCCTCCGGGTCTCTTCTAGGTCTCCACCTCCCCGAGTTCTCGACGAACTTGTTGAGCAACGCAGTTCTCCAGGATGCATGGGTTGACACCTTCATTCCTGGAGGACAGCGTGTGGCGATTTGTAAGTGCTCACGGACTGGCCGCCACCTTGCTACGTTCACTCGTAAGCCTGGGTCCGGACTGTACACACTGACCACTGCGTCTGCACAGGTGGCTGAGTCAGGTCAGGTGGCAGCATCGATTCGGGTGTCTGCGTCTGGTCAGCTTGCAGCGTCTTGCTGGTGTCGGGTACTCTCTCCCCAGACTCTTCTCTGGCACCACTGCCTAGGTCACCCCTCGCTGCCGCATCTCCGCAGCATGCACTCCCGTCTCCTTGTCTCTGGCCTTCCCAGGTCCCGGCCCTCCCTCCCGCGCTCGCCTGCACCGCCGTGCCTTCCCAGCGTCGAGGGGCGGCAGCGCGCCGCTCCTCACTCCTCCGAGTTTCCTCCGACCACTGCTCCTCTGCAGACTCTCCACATGGACGTGTGGGGCCCGGCCCTTGTCGGTGGAACGGACCATGAGCTCTACTTCCTGCTGGTTGTTGACGACTACACACGTTACACCACTGTCTTCCCCTTGCGGCGCAAGGTGGACGTCAGCGGTGTTTTGATCCCCTGGATCCGTGCTACTCGTCGCCAGCTGCGCGAGCGATTTCGTCGGGACTTGCCAGTACTGCGTCTGCACTCTGACAGGGGCGGTGAGTTCTACCACCCGCGAGAGCGTCGTGTATTTTCCTCCCAGGACGTCACCTTTGACGAGTCTGTCTGTTTCTACAGGCTACACCCGCCAGGTCCCACCCGGTCCCCCTAGCGCCTCTCTTCCTGGTACCAGTCCCCCCCCGGGTAGACCCCCTCCCCCCACAGGGTCCTGCTCCCTCAAGTATGTCTCAGGTAGACCCACTCCCCTTGGTCGAGCCTTTGGAGATCCCTTCTGACTCCTCTGGCCGAGCTGAGGGGGGTGACCCCGCCGCTGACGACACGGCGGCCACTCGTCGCTCTCCACGCTTGGAGACCCCCCCTAGTTTTCCGCCTCGGCCGTCTTTGCCGCCTCCGCAGCCTGCTGCTGTGGACTCTGGAGCTAAGACTGTTGGTGCTGAGCCTGGGGGTGAGGGTTCTGGGGGTGCTGAGACATAGGGTGAGGGTTCGGGGGGTGCTGCGACTGGGGGTGCTGGTTCTGGGGGTGCTGCGATTGAGGGTACTGGTTTTGGGGGTGCTGCGACTGGGGTTGCTGTGACTGGGGGTGCTGGTTCTGGGGGTGTTGCAACTGGGGGTGCTGACTCTGAGGGTGCTGCGAGTCCTAGTGGCAGTGGAGCTGTGGGTGACCCTGCTGGAGGTCCTGGAGCTGGACAGCCACCGCAGCCTGATCTACTTGAGACGCTCTCGCTGCAGACGATTCGTGCGTGGAGGGTACGGTCCTGCTGGTGCTGGAGCTACTAGTCTTGGAGGTACTGCTGGTGCTGGAGGTGCTGGAGGTATTGCTGGAGGTGCTGGAGGTGCTGCTGGTGCTGGAGGTACTAGAGGTGCTGCTGGTGCTAGAGGTACTAGAGCTGCTAGTACTGGAGGTGCAGGAGGTGCTGCGCGTGCTGGAGGTGTCGGAGCTACTAGTCCTGGAGGTGCTACTGGTGCTGGAGGTGCTGGAGTTGCTAGTCCTGGAATTCCAGCTGGTGCTGGAGGTGCTGGAGCTGCTTGCACTGGAGGTGCTGGTGCTGCTGGCGTTGGAGGTGCTGGAGGTGCTGCCAGTGCTGGAGGCGCTGGAGCTGGAGGTACTGGAGGTACTGGAGCTGCTAGTCCTGGAGGTGCTCGTACTGGAGGTGCTGGAGCTGCCGGGGCTGGTGGTGCTGCTGGTGCTGGAGGTGTTGGAGGTGCTACTGGAGGTAGTGGAGGTGTTGGAGGTGCTGGAGCTGCTGGTCCTGGAGGTGCGCGTACTAGAGGTGCTGGAGCTGCCAGAGCAGGTGGTGCTGCTGGTGCTGGAGGTGCTGGAGGTGCAGCTAGAGCTGCTGGCGCTGGAGGTGCTGGAGGTACTGTTGGTGCTAGAGGTGCTGGCGCTGCCGGAGCTCGTGGTGCTGCTGGTGCTGGAGGTGCTACTGGAGCTCCTGGTGCTAGAGGTGATGGTGCTGCTGGTGCTGGAGGAGCTGGAGGTGCTGGTACTGCCCCGCGCCGACCGTTTTTCTACCCGCAGCCGCAGTCGTCCCTGCCACCGCCTGACTTGGTCCTTCGCCAGGTTCTTAGTCTCCCGTCTTCCAATGGCCTGACTCCACCTCTCCTGTGTCCACCGACAGACCAGTCTCAGCCACAGCTACTGCCTCGCTCCCCGCTGCCTGCTCCTGCTCCTCACAATGAGGTGTCTGAGTCCCTGAGTGAGCGTTGTGAGCCTGAGACTCGTGCTTCCACACCTGTTCGTGCTCGTCGTGTTGCCTGTCCTCGTCCTCCTGCTGTCCCAGGCACTCACACTTTGGCACTCCGTCCTTCCTCTGTTCCACAGCGTGTTGTCCTGGCTGAGCTTGCCGCTTCCTCTGTTCCGCCCGTTCCTGACCTTGAGTCCGACCTTGCTCGTGCTGCCAGTCCTACTATCACGCGTCTCCTCGCTACTGTCGTCTTTGACCCTGACTTTGAGTCTACTGCTGTGTTTGCCCTAGTCACTGAGCTAGTCGACTTTGCAGCTAGGAGTTGTCTCGACTACGTCGCGAGAATTGTTACTGAGTCTGAGTCTGTCTGTCCTCCATCCGTTGTGGGTGAGCCTGCCCTTAATAGTGACGTCCTTGAGGACAGGCAGTTTGAGCTTGAGTGTCTTGCGGCAGCTTTACCTCGTTTCGCATCCATGCTGCTTTGCCTTGAGGGAGACCCGGATGCACTTGACATCCCTACCCCGCGCTCTTACGCTGAGGCGATAGCGGGTGAGTACACCTCTCAGTGGTAGACATGCGCAGAGATGGCTTCCTGGAAGTTCACAGGCACCTACGTCGACAAGGTTCCTCCTCCTGGGACGAACATAGTCGATGGCATGTGGATTTTCAGGGTGAAGCGGCCGCCGGGTTCTCCGCCAGCCTTCAAGGCGCGTTACGTTGCTCGAGGCGTCAGTTAGTGACAGGGGGTCGACTTCTTCCATACCTTCTCCCCCACCCCAAAGATGACTACTCTTCGGGTGTTGCTGCACGTTGCAGCACAGCGTGACTACGAGCTGCACTCCCTCGACTTCTCCACAGCTTTCTTGCAAGGCAGCCTTCATGAGGAGATCTGGCTGCGCCGCCCACCTGGCTTCACTGGGTCGTTTCCTGCAGGTACCCAGTGGAGCCTTCGGCGGCCAGTCTACGGTCTCCGCCAGGCACCTCGCGAGTGGCACGACACACTGAGGACGACACTTACGGCTCTTGGGTTTGCTCCTTCCTCTGCTAACCCGTCACTGTTTCTACGCATCGACACTACCCTGCCGCCGTTCTACGTTCTTGTGTACGTCGACGACTTAGTTTTTGCTTCTGCTGACACGGAGGTATGGCCCTAGTGAAGGCGGAGCTGCAGGAGAGACACACCTGCACTGATCTGGGTGAGCTGCGGAGCTATCTTGGCTTGCAGATCACCCGGGACTGAGCACGGCCCACCATCACACTGACTCAGCCACACATGGTGCACCAGGTCCTTCAGCGCTTCCGCTTCCGGTTCTCCTCGCCAAAGCCCACTCCTCTGTCTACCGGCCACTCGCTCTCAGCTCCACCTTCGGACGAGTCCATAGAGATGAGTGGTTCGTACCCAGAGCTTGTGGGTTGCCTCATGTACCTGATCACGTGCACATGACCTGACCTCGCATACCCTCTCAGCCTCTTGGCTCGCTATGTGGCTCCTGGTAGATACCGAAAGGTGCACTGGGATGCTGCAAAGAGGGTACTGTGTTACTTGTGCAGTTCATCGGGCATGGGGCTCGTGCTTGTAGGACGGGGTTCAGTGGTACTCACAGGACACTCCGACGCTTCTTGGGCCGATGACCAGGTGACTCAGCGTTCGTCACATGGTTACACCTTCAGTCTTGGCTCCGGTTATGTCTCGTGGAGGTCCACTCGTTCTTCTTCTGTGCTTGGTTCCATCTGTGAGGCCGAGATCTACGCTGGGGCCATGGCTGCACAGGAGCTACGCTGGCTGACCTACCTGCTGACCGACTTGGGGGAGCGGCCTCGTTCTCCTCCAGTTCTGTACATCGATGACAAGGCAATGCTTGCCTTGTGACGTGAGCAGAAACTAGAGCACAGAACGAAGCACATTGCTCTTCGCTACTTCCTTGCACGTGAGCTGCAGCAGCGTCGTCAGCTCCGCCTTTCCTACGTGGCCTCGCGGGCCAACACTGCTGATGTGTTCACCAAGGCCCTTGGGTTTGGTGATCATCAGCGTTTTTGCACTGCTCTTGGGGCTTGTGCCCACTCTGTCTTACCTGCTGGTTGCTTGACTTGCTCTTGTTGTACAGTGATATATATCTTTATACCTGCTTGTTTACTCTTGCTAGGTTGTGATCAGTGTACTGCCTTGCTATTATAACTCTGCATGTGAACTGGCCTTGTGGCCGCTTGCTTGTGCTCAGATTGTGTGGTGTCCTTGAGATCCACCTTGAGCTTTGCTTTGCTTGTTCTCTTGCTTGACTGGTCTTGTGACCGTCTGTTGTGTTTGCTATCTCCCACTTAGCCTATAGGGGTGTGTCAAACTATATGTTTGTGTTCTCTCTAGGCTATAGTGGGTTAGCCTACAAGGGGTACATCACTTTAGGGTTAGTACTTGTACCCAACTCATTCATAGTTCATTCATTCCTGCACAGTTGATTCCGACATGTGTTTGATTGGGCTGGTTTAGGCGGTTGATCGAGTTGGGGCGATCAACTGATTGCGATCAAGTGATTGCCCCTGATTGCCTGAAATCGCCACCATAGCTTCCCGGAAGTTGTTGATCGACTTTGATCGGGGCAATCAAAGGCGAACCGTGACACGTCCTAACTGAGTTGTACTCACTAAGGACCACCTCACTGCAGCCTATAACAAATAATAACAGTTGACAGAGAAATGGTGTTATTACAGATGTGTAGAAAGTGGAATTGGTGCATGCATCTACCGTATCACCCCGGATAGAAGCGCAGGCCTATTAAAAGCGCATGCGCTTATATCTGGAGCAATGCGCTTATGGCCGATATCTCAGTTATAAGCGCACCCACTGTAAAAACCTGACTTATTATAAGCGCATGTATAATATTAAATTCGAATCTTGATTAAAACGGTAACGCATTTCAATTTTGCAGCGAGACAACCACCACCTTCGCTTCGATTGACTATCGAGGACCTTACATACTGCGCGTCCAGTCAGTATGTGCTGGCATTCCTGTGCAATGACGTGTAACGGCCCCTGTGCGCCGGCAGCGAATCGCCCGCACGCGATTCTGAATTGTGACCTGGGCTCTGGTTATCATACCAAATTGGTCTGATGGTATGAAAATCAGACCTACTTTTTTCGTTTCATTTGATTTTCGAGACCAGCATTTTATTTTCATCTGAACCGTAAGACGAAGACTTTTATTTCCTCTAAAAAATAGGACAACGCGTTATACTTCGTCTGAGATTTCAGACATCGAGTATACTTTCATCTGATACCGACCAAGTATCGAATTCCCCCCCCCCCCCCCCCCCCCCCTCCTCCCCGACCCTCGCTGCTCTAGCAGTCCAGCCAGCCCCCCCGCAATGCCTCGCTGATTTAGCAGTCTAGTCCTGCACCCCACAGTCCCTCGCTCCTCTACAGAGCCCAAAATTGGTTTAGGCCCACCCTGACAAATCAGGGTTCCAGGCCCTCCTTACCCTGACCCGTAGGGTAATAATTTTCGTACCCTGATGCATAGGACAACACAAAACTGTCATTGACGCGCAACTTTGATCAGCTAGCGAAATTGAACTGAAATGGTTGGAATATTGACCGTTGATGAAGGTTGCTCTTCATCCGACGGATGCAGATGGCCTTGACCAAATTGAAGTGAGGTTGGAATTTCGGCCGTTGATCAAGTGAGTCTATTTGACGGACGCGGATGAACTAGCCCAAAATGAAAGAGAAGTTTGAATGTGGGCCGGGTGATTGAGTAGGTGTAGATCTGACGGTCGAAGGCTGATGCGAAAAGGGGGAACCTACTAACATGACATTCAATCGCGAAGCGTGGTTCAGTTTGTCAACATGCGAAGTATGGGCTGATCTGCTCTAAAAAAATTTTGGTATCAGGGAAGTCTACACACAACCCTGATACCGTCAGGCTAACCATAATTCCTATAAGTGTAAAAAAAACCAAACTCTTTTTGCGTAAGGGTAAAAATCACGGAATCCTGATTTTGACAGGGTAACTCTGAAAAAGCGGCTGGCCCCCAGGGTAATCAGGGCATTTTACCCTGATATTTTGGGCCCTGCTCCTCTACCAGTAAAGCCCCCCCTTCACCCCCTCCCCCCTCAGTCCCTCGCCCCTGTCCATTCCCCCTGGTCCGTCGCGTCACGCACGTTCAACAGTGGTCCTCGCAGACAAACCCTCCCCTGCCTCTCCCAGCCCAGTCCCTCTCGCCATGTGACTTGTGTTCTAGTGGGCCGTCGGCGCCACCAGGCTGCGTATTCACAACAACATGTACATAGTGTACAGTATAGGTAATTGGCTGAATCATACCATCCAAAACAAATCATCTGAAAATTCAGACATAGTGTAAGGAAAATTCCTTTTCCTTACTTCGCGTCCCTACTCAGCACGTACACCACTTTTCCCGCCAACAGCACCCCACAATAATCCGTTACCACTCGCGACATTCGCCTCGACCCCATTCCCGCCACTGTTTACGATGCGACCCAACCTCACGGTTCGGTTGGTAACCCGTGCTCCGGACCTCCGCCTCGACATTCCCCAACCTCGACACCAGGCCCGTCGCGCACCCCACTTTTCCACACGTTACCGTTACCACTGTAGCTTCGCTATATATTCTTCGCTCAAAAACTTCCCTCGTTGTATCTCGTCTCGATAGTGCAATCCTCGCTCGCTCACTCCATTGCACTCGTAACACTTGGTTATCAGAGCCTACGATCTTCTCTCGGACCGCACCCACACCTTCGCTTCCCCACTATCTCATTTTTTTGGGGGGGTAGACGTCTCTCAGCGACCAAGCACCGCCGCTCGTAGTGCTCTCTCGTAAGCATGCACGGCCACGATAGAGGCTCTCGCTGAGCTTGCCCGACACCCCCGCCATGGCTGAAATCACTCTCGCGACACTGACGCCAGCGCAGCTCGACCGTCTTGTATGCCAACTCGAAGATTCGGCCCTCAAAATTGCCACACTCACGGCAAAACGCGACTCCGCTCGCCAGCAATCAACAGTGAATGCACCAGCACCAACAAATGTACCTGTACAATCCGAGGAGTCGATCATCATCTCGTCAGGCACACCGACGCAGAACGACAGCGTGGGACAGCGCTCAGGCGTAGCCAGTGAGGGCGCCGCTCACTCAATGCCTGGCATGGAGAGAAACAGGGTCGCACCAAGCCCGCGGGAGCCCCGCGAAGCCCGTCGGCACGTGGAATTTGCAGCGACAAGTGGCGAATACGCCGTCACGGCACCAATGCCACTCAAGCCGCAGCGTCCGCCCTGTTTCGACCCGAGCCAACGTGGAGGTCCGACGGTTCAGTCGTGGGTCTTCACGATGAACGTTTTCTTCGATGCGAACTACATCGAGTCGGACGCAGCGAAGATTCGCTACGCTGTTTCGCTGCTGAGGGGCCCCGCCATGGACTGGTGGCGAGTCATTGTGACGTCGCCACACGCCTACGAGCCACCGTCGCAAGAAGAAGGGCCAACGGGCCCAGCCATCACCTGGAGTTCATTCTGTGAGACAGCCCAGTACAGCACGTGGGATGCGTGGTGCGCAGGGCTTCGGGTGCGTTTCGAGCTGATTGCGGCTTCGATTTCGGCGCGTCAGAAGCTGCGCACTTGGCGGCAGCTCGGATCGGTTCAAGACTACACGAGCGTTTTTCTCGCATTATGCGAACAAGTCGGCTATATGCACGAAGCGGAGCGGGTGGACCGTTACGTCGGAGGGCTAAAGCCGGACATCTCGCACGAAATCATGCTACGTGGGCTCTTGAATTTCAACGAGATCCTCGCGCTCGCCGAGAAAATCGACATCCTACGACGATCGAGACCGGGGTCCTACTACGGACAATGTCCTCATGGACCAATCGAGCACGCCACCGTACACGCCGTTGCGACGAATGCAGCTGCCGCACCGTTTAAGGGGCGCTGCTTTGCTTGCAATAGGCCGGGCCATCGCAAGAGTGAATGCCCAGAGGAGCTGAGGCGCCGCGGAACAAAGCAGGGTTGAGAGTCTCAAAGGCCGGGAAATGCCAGGAGTCAGTAGAAGTTGGGCCAACTACTGACGAGACTGCCTGCTCGCCCAACCTCACCGACCCTCACCGAGTCACAGTACCGATTCACGCTATCGATCGGGCTCGGAAGAATAAGGATGGTACAGCGACGGATTGCCCAGTACTGATCCACGGAAAAATACAGGGAGCAACAGTGAAGATTTTTATAGACGGAGGCGCAAGTCACAGCTTAGTTAACACCGCGACTGCAAGAAAGCTGCAACTGGCACTTAATCGGTGTTTATCGGAGATAGATGCACGCTTAGTTGACGGAACGCCGCTGGCCATACGGGAAAAAGTGGAGAGAGTAAAAGTCCGCTGTGGGGGGAACTTCGGGTTTACACAGGGAATGCTCGTGACGACACTGGATGGGCACGACATTTTACTGGGACGTGATTGGCTGCGACGATACAACCCGCGAATTGACTGGACGACAGGTAGCTGCACTGTGCGAAGTAGCGGAAACTGGGTTGAGATACCTCGCTGCACTGTGCAAAGTCAACGCCATCACAATGAAACGGGCTGTCGCCGCTGGGGCTGACGTGTACGCGGTGGATATCGCAATGGTGGAAGTAGCAAAGCAGCCGAGCGATCTTCAAAAACTACTGGCGGCAGTACCACTCGAACTACTGGAACTGTTGAAACAATTCCTGGGGATTTTTCCCGACGACTTACCGAAGGGACTGCCACCTCAGCGGGCGCATGATCACCGTATAGAATTAGAACCCGGGGCACAGCCGACCGTACAGCGACAATTTCGACTGACACAGCCCGAGCTCGACGAACTAAGGAAGCAGTTAGATTACATGTTAGAGAAAAAATTCATCCGACCAAGCTCGTCGCCGTTCGCCGCACCGATCTTGTTCACACCGAAAAAGGACGGAGGGTTTCGCATGTGCATCGACAACAGAGCACTGAACAGGGTTACAGTCAAATCGCGATACCCCATTCCCCGCACCGACGAACTGATAGATCAACTGCGAATAGCACGGGTCTTTTCGAAAATCGACTTACAGGGAGGTTACCATCAGATTCGGGTCGAACCATCGGATTGCGCCAAGACACCATTTAGGACTAGGTACGGGTCATTCGAGTATACAGTGATGCCTTTCAGGCGTTTAGACCACTCTAAGATAAATGTGTGATAATTTACCTCGACGACATTCTCGTCCACAGTCGTGACAAGCAGCAGCACTTAGCCGATTTAGAAGCAGTATTTACAGTTTTAGACAAACACAGACTACTGACCAAGGGTTCAAAGTGCGAGTTCTTCCAGGATAGGCTCGAATTTTTGGAGCACGTTATTTCGGAGGCTGGCGTAGAAATCGACCCAAAGAAGCTGGACACGGTAAAAGCGTGGCACCCCCAGTTGAACATCACGGAACTGCAAAGTTTTTTAGGGTTCGTTAATTACGTGCGTCGGTTCGTCCCCGACATGGCACGTTTAACTGCCCCGCTGACGGACTTACTGCGGAAGGGGGTCGCTTTTACGTGGGGGGAGAAAGAGCATGCTGTATTCTCTACCCTGAAAAATGTTCTCTGTTCACCGCCCGTACTACGCATCGCCGACCCACACCGCCCATTCAAAGTGGTTACCGACGCAAGCGACATCGCCATTGGAGCCGTAGTGCTACAGGATTTTGGCAACAATTTAAAGCCCATCGCATACGAGTCACGAAAACTGTATCCGCCCGAGAAGAATTACCCGATACACGATCGCGAAATGCTTGCGATCGTGCATGCATTCAAAGTGTGGCGCTGTTACTTGACCGGCGCCGACGTGACAGTACGGACAGACCATAAATCACTATAGTACCTCCGCGCACTGTCAGAATATTATAGCTCATGCATATTGTGTAGGCTATAGTGGGGTAACCCATAAGGGGTACAACCCAATTAGGGTTAGTACTTGTACCCAATTCATTCATAGTTCATTCATTCCTTGTTTCTTATCATGGTATCGAGCAGGTTCCCTCGTGGGAACTGTTCCTAGGGCCCACCGTTTTTTTTTTCCTGCCCGGAGCGCACTCAGCCCCTGCCCGAGTCGCGCTCCCCTCTCTCGCGCCGCCCTAGCGGCCCCTTCGCGCCGCCCTCGCGGCCCCTTCGAGCCGCCCTCGCGGCTCTGTCGCCCTACCCTAGCGACCCCGCGGCCCCACCCTCGCGGCGCCGGCCGCCTCCCTTCGCGGCCCCGATCCGCCGCCCTCGCGGCCCCGATCCGCCGCCCTTCGCGGCCCCGATCCGCCGCCCTCGCGGCCCCTACTCCGCCGCCCTCGCGGCCCCGATCCGCCGCCCTCGCGGCCCCGATCCGCCGCCCTCGTGGCCCCTACTCCGCCGCCCTCGCGGCCCCTACTCCGCCGCCCTCGCGGCCCCGATCCGCCGCCCTCGCGGCCCCGATCCGCCGCCCTAGCGGCCCCGACCCCTGCTCCTACGGCCCCGGCGCCTGCTCCTACGGCCCCCACGCCTACTCCTACGAGCAGCCCAGCCGCCGAGCCGCCCGGCAACCGAGCAGCCCAGCCGCTGAGCCGCCGAGCCGCCCAGCAACCGAGCCGCCCAGCCGCCGAGCCGCCCAGCAGCCGAGCCGCCCAGCAGCCGAGCCGCCCAGCCGCCGATACGCCCAGCAGCCGAGCCGCCCAGCAGCCGAGCAGCCGAGCCGCCCAGCAGCCGAGCAGCCGAGCCGCCCAGCAGCCGAGCCGCCCAGCCGTCGAGTCACCGAGCCGCCCTGCAGCCGAGCCGCCCGAGCCGCCCTGTCCGGTAAGAGCAGCGCCTCTCTCACAGCACTGCCCTCACCCTACTGTTTGCACTGCTAGTCTACTGCTGTCATGGCTACCCCTAGTGTCCTCGCTTTTGACGCTGAGGGTCGGGCCATTGACTTTGAAGTCTGGATAGATGACCTGCAGCTTTTCTTACAGTGCGATAGGGCAGACGGCCTCTCCCTCTTTGACCTCACTTCTGGTGCCTCTCCTGCCCCCGCTGCTGATGCTGACGCCACTGTTCGCTCACAGTGGGCCACGCGCGATGCTGCTGCACGTCTTGCTGTGCGTCGCCACCTACCTACCTCTGAGCGTGCGCACTTTAGCCAGTACAAGAGTGCTCAGACCTTGTACGACGCTGTAGTTGCACGCTACTCCTCCCCTGCCACTGCTGCACTGAGCCGCCTCATGCTACCGTACCTCTTCCCTGACCTTGCTGCCTTTCCCACAGTCGCTGACCTCATTACGCACCTCCGCACTAGTGACACTCGCTACCGCGCTGCGCTTCCTGCTGAGTTCTGCGCCAAGAACCCCCCCCCCATGTACATCACCCTCTACTACATAGTCACCCGTCTCCCTGACTCCCTTCGCGTAGTCAGGGACCACTTCCTCTCGGTTTGCCCCACCACTCTCACCGTTGACCTCCTCGAGAAGGCCCTCTTAGCAGCAGAAAAGAGCATAGTCGCTGTAGGAGCCTCTCGTGGTGACCCTCGCACCCCCATCTTTGAGGGGTGTTCCCCCTCCCCTCTTTTGCCCTCTGTTGCCTCTGTTGCTGCGGCCGACCTCGCTGGTTTGGAGTCGGTTGGGGCAGCGTCTACCCCTAGCGGGAGACGCCGCCCTGGCAAGGGCAAGGGGGGCAGGGGCGCTGGAGGAGCTAGCGGGGGCGGTGGAGGCGGCGGTGGAGGCGGTGGAGGAGGTGGGGGTGGCGGTGGGGGTGGTGGCGGGGGTGGAGGTGTAGGTGGCGGCAGTGGAGGCGCAGGCGGCAGCGGCGGTGGCGGAGGGAGCGGAGGTGGCGGCGGTGGAGGAGGAGGCGGCGGAGGAGGTGGAGCTGGTCGGGGTGGCGCTGCGCAGAGGGTCGGCTCCGGTGGTGGTCAGCGCCAGCAGCAGCAGCAGCAGCAGCAGCAGCAGCAGCAGCGCACTCGTGACGTCCCTCCCCTCAGCAGCTCCGTGAGTGGTACACTGCACGCCAGAGGGGTGGGGGTACTGGTCCGTGCACCTACGTCCTGCGCACCGGCGACCGCGCGGGTGAGCAGTGCGGGGGTGCGCACTCCACCCAGCGCTGCTTTGGCCGCCTGACGGACGCTTGGCGTCACCAGTTCCCTGAGGCCACTGAGATCCCCCGCTGGGGTGAGCTGTCTAGGGCGGGTGTAGCTGTCTTTGACCTTGACTTTGATGCTATTCTTGCTGCCATGTATACTGTGACTATTAGTGATGAGGGTGACTGTTACCGGTGTTTTCCGCCCGACCCGGGCATTGAGACTGCTGCTCTAGGTACTGGTGAGGCTGCTGCTCTAGGTGCTAGCGAGGCTGCTGCTCTAGGTGCGTCTGCTCCCTCAGGTACTGGTGAGTCTACTCTCTCAGGTTCTGCGTCGGCTTCGGCCTCCCACACCTTCACCCTTGACTCGGGGGCTTCTCGCTCCTTCTTTCGAGACCGCACCACACTCACGCCGCTTGGCCGGCCAGTTGCGGTCTCTCTGGCAGACCCCTCTGGTGGTCCTGTCCTTGCTCACTTCTCCACTGTCCTCCCGTGTCCGGCGGCCCCCTCTGGCACCCTGTCTGGTCTTTACCTCCCCTCGTTCTCTACGAACTTGGTGAGTGGTGCTGACCTACAGGATGCGGGGGTTCACCAGTTCACTCCTGCGAGTCAGCGGGTGACCCACTGCACGGACGCTCGGACAGGCCGACACCTGGCCACGTTAACACGTCGGCCGGGGTCGAGCCTGTACACACTGACCACTGCGTCTCCCCCAGTCCCTGCGTCTGGTCAGGTAGCTGCGTCGGGTCAGGTGTTTGCTGCAGCGTCCAGGTCTGGTCCTGAGTCTGCCCCCTGCTCGTGTCGCCTCCTGTCTCACGAGACTCTCCTCTGGCACCACCGCCTTGGTCACCCCTCCCTGCTTCGTCTCCGGAGCATGGCCTCCCGTGTCCTTGTCTCTGGTCTTCCCCGGTCCCTCCCTCCACTTCCTCCGGGGCCTGGCCCTACCTGCGTCCCCTGTGTCGAGGGACGACAGCGGGCTACCCCTCACTCCTCCCAGTTTCCTCCGACAGAGGCCCCGCTGCAGACGCTTCACATGGACGTGTGGGGCCCGGCCCACGTCCGTGGACAGGGTCACGAGCGCTACTTCCTGCTGGTGGTTGACGACTACTCGCGTTACACCACAGTCTTCCCCTTGCGCAGCAAGGGTGATGTCACTGAGGTGTTGATCGACTGGATCCGCGCAGCTCGTCTCCAGCTCAGGCGGAGCTTCGGCTCGGACTTTCCTGTTCTGCGTCTGCACTCTGACAGAGGCGGAGAGTTCTCCTCTGGCCTTCTGCGAGCCTACTGTCGTGCACGAGGCATCCGCCAGACCTTCACGCTTCCGGACTCTCCACAGCAAAATGGGATTGCTGAGCGCCGCATTGGCATGGTCATGGACGTCGCCCGTACGTCCATGATGCATGCGGCTGCCCCCCATTTTCTGTGGCCGTTTGCGGTTCGGTACGCGGCGCATCAGATCAACCTTCAGCCCAGGGTCTCCATGCCGGAGACCTCCCCAGCCTTGCTGTGGACGGGGAAGGTTGGCGATGCGTCTGCGTTCCGTGTCTGGGGATCTCGGGCGTTTGTCCGCGACTTGTCTGCGGACAAGCTGTCCCCTCGTGCTGCTCCTTGCGTCTTCCTGGGTTTCCCCCCTGACGCCCCAGGGTGGCAGTTCTACCACCCCACCTCTCGCCGTGTTCTGTCCTCCCAGGACGTCACGTTCGACGAGTCGGTCCCCTACTACCGCCTCTTCCCCTACCGCACTCCGTCCCTCCCCCCGCCACCGCTCTTCCTTGTACCAGGTCCCCCCCCGGTAGACCCCCTCCCCCCTCAGGGTCCTGCCCCTTCAGGTGTGTCCCAGGTAGACGTTGTTGAGCCTGTCGAGGTCGCTGGTGACTCTGGTGCTGCTGAGGGTGCTGAGCCTGGGGGTGCTGACTCTGGGGGTGCTGAGCGTGTGGGTGCTGACTCTGGGGGTGCTGAGCGTGTGGGTACTACGACTGGGGGTGCTGAGCCTGGGGGTGCTGCGTCTGGGGGTGCTGAGCCTGGGGGTGCTACGCCTGGAGGTGCTGAGCCTGGGGGTGCTGCGTCTGGGGGTGCTGAGCCTGGGGGTACTACGCCTGGAGGTGCTGAGCCTGGGGGTGCTACGCCTGGTGGTGCTGTGCCTGGCGGTTCTCCGGGTGCTCCCTCTCGCCGGGAGCCACTCTCTCCCCAGGAGCTGCGTGAGTGGTTTGCCCGGCGCTGGAGGCGAGCTGCTGGAGCTGGAGGTGCTGCGGGTACTGGAGGTTCTGTTGCTGCTGAGAGAGCTGGTGCCACGGGTCCCGGAGGTGCTCGTACTGGGAGTACTGGAGCTGCTGGACCTGCGGGTACTTCTGGAGCTGGAGTTGCTGCGGGTGTTGGCGCGGAGGCTACTGCTGTCGGTCCTGGAGGCGGTCCTGCTGGGGGTACTACTGGTGCTGCTGGGGGTTCTGGAGCTGGAGCTGCTACTGGTGCTGGTGCTGCCACTGGGGGTGCTGGTGCTGTCCCTCCTGTGTCTGGAGTCGCCGCGCGGCCTCGGCCGTACTTCGTTCCGCTCCTTCAGCAGGTTCTTGGTCTCCCGCCTTCTACTGGTCCTCCTCCTCCCTTAGAGTGTCCACAGCCTGTCCCGTCGCAGTTACAGTTATAGCCGGCCTCCCCACTGCCTGCTCCGTCTCCCTACACTGGTCCTACTGGAGGTCTTGCTGAGCGTCGTGAGCCTGCGTCTCGCCCTGCGTCGCCTGTCCGTGCTGCTCGCACTAGTGGTCGCGGTTCGCGTCAGCGTCCTCCTCCTGTCCCTGGCACGCACCGGATGTCTCTGCGTCCGTCCACTGCTCCTCTGCGTGCCCCTTTGCCTTCTCCTCCTGAGTCTTCTCTTCCTGCTCTTGCCGACCCGGAGTCGGACTCTCTTCATGCTGCCAGTCCTACTGTCACGCGTCTCCTTGCTACTGTTGTCACTGACCCTTCCGTTGAGTCCACTGCTGCGTCTGCCCTAATTGCTGAGCTCGTCGACTTTGCTGCTCGCTGTCGCCTAGACTACGTCACCAGTCTTGTTGCTGAGTCTGAGTCTGTCTGTCCTCCATCCGTCGGGGGTGAGTGTGCCCTTGGCACGGACGTCCTTGAGGACAGGCAGGAGGAGTTCCAGTGCTTGGCCGCTGCTTCACCTCATCTCGTGTCCGTACTGCTTACCCCTGAGGGAGACCCGGATGCACTTGACATCCCGACTCCGCGCTCTTACGCGGAGGCGATAGAGGGTCCCTACTCCTCTCAGTGGCAGGCAGCTATGGACGCAGAGATGGCTTCCTGGAAGTCCACAGGCACCTACGTTGACGCTGTTCCCCCTCCTGGGGCGAACATCGTCAGTGGCATGTGGATTTTCAGGGTGAAGCGACCGCCGGGTTCTCCGCCTGTCTTCAAGGCGCGTTACGTGGCTCGTGGCTTCAGTCAGCGGCAGGGAGTTGACTACTTTCAGACCTTCTCTCCCACCCCGAAGATGACCACTCTTCGGGTACTGCTGCACGTAGCTGCTCACCGTGACTACGAGCTACACTCTCTTGACTTCAGCACTGCTTTCTTGCAGGGCAGCCTGCACGAGGAGATCTGGCTGCGTCGCCCACCTGGCTTCACTGGGTCTTTTCCTCCTGGCACCCAGTGGAGCCTACGGCGGCCAGTCTACGGTCTCCGCCAGGCACCGCGTGAGTGGCACGACACACTGAGGACTACACTTGCGGCTCTTGGGTTTGCTCCCTCTACTGCCGACCCGTCGCTGTTTCTGCGCACCGACACTTCTTTGCCGCCGTTCTACATCCTCGTGTACGTCGACGACTTGGTCTTTGCCACAGCTGACACTGCTGGACTAGCCCACGTGAAGTCCGAGCTGCAGAAGAGACACACGTGCACTGACCTGGGTGAACTGCGCAGCTACCTTGGCTTGCAGATCACTCGGGACAGAGCACGCCGCACCATTACCCTGACTCAGTCACACATGGTGCAGCAGGTCCTTCAGCGCTTCGGCTTCACGTACTCCTCGCCTCAGGCCACTCCTCTGCCTACTCGCCACTCGCTCTCAGCTCTGCCTTCGGATGAGTCCGTAGAGTCGAGTGGCCCGTACCCAGAGCTTGTTGGCTGCCTCATGTACCTGATGACCTGCACACGACCTGACCTTGCATACCCTCTTAGCATTCTTGCACGCTATGTTGCTCCTGGGAGACACAGACCGGAGCACATGGCTGCAGCGAAGAGGGTGTTGCGCTACTTGTGCAGTACGTCGGGCATGGGGCTTGTGCTTGGAGGGCAGAGTCCAGTGGTCCTTACTGGGCACGCAGACGCTTCTTGGGCTGACGACCAGGCTACGCAGCGGTCGTCACAGGGTTACACCTTCAGCCTTGGTTCCGGCTCTGTTTCGTGGCGGGCTACCCGCTCGTCTTCTGTTCTCGGCTCCAGTTGTGAGGCTGAGATCTACGCAGGAGCCATGGCTGCACAGGAGCTTCGCTGGCTCACCTACCTGCTGACTGACCTCGGAGAGCTGCCTCGTTCTCCTCCAGTGCTGTACGTAGACAACAAGGCCATGCTGGCCTTGTGTCGGGAGCAGCGACTGGAGCACAGAACGAAGCACATTGCTCTCCGCTACTTTCTTGCTCGTGAGCTGCAGCAGCGTGGTCAGCTGCGTCTTGCGTACGTGGCCTCTGAGGCCAACACTGCTGATATCTTCACCAAGGCGCTTGCGCCTTGTGACCATCAGCGCTTCTGTACTCAGCTGGGCCTTGTGCCTACCTTGCCTCACTTGCTCACCTCTTGACCTTGCTTGTGCTGTTACATATATATATACCTGCTCTTGCTTGTCTAGCCTTTATATATATATGTACTCCTGCATGTGAACTGGCCTTGTGGCCTTGAACTTGTGCTCGGAATGTGTGGTGACTTTGTGATCCACCCTGAGCTTTCTTTGCTTTACTTTGCTTGACTGGTCTTGTGACCCCTTGTTCTCCCCCACTCTGCCTATGGGGGTGTGTCAGAATATTATAGCTCATGCATATTGTGTAGGCTATAGTGGGGTAACCCATAAGGGGTACAACCCAATTAGGGTTAGTACTTGTACCCAATTCATTCATAGTTCATTCATTCCTTGTTTCTTATCACGCACAGCCCCACCTCAACCCACGACAAATTCGCTGGCTCAACTACCTCGAGTCAAATTTTCACTACACGGTCACCTACAAAAAAGGTTCATCGAACATGGCCGACGCATTAACCCGAACCACAGTCCAACTCCACGCCATAGTACTTGCCCAGACCAGCCCTCTACTGACAGGACTATTTACCCACGGTTATCAGACTGACCCATTCTTCACAGGCGAAAATTCACAGCAGTTTGCAGAAGCAAGAGGAGTCTATTACGTAAAAGCCGGCACCGATCGAATCTGGGTACCGGGCTACACGCTACTACAGGAAGTACTGCTACAAGAGGCACACGACGGAGTCACCTCAGGCCATTTCGGAGTAGAAAAAACACGGCAGCAGCTGCAGCGGTATTATTACTGGCCCGAAATGCTGACCATGCAGCGACACATGGCATCGTGTCCGATCTGCCAACTCATGAAATCATCACGGAAGCGGCCGGCAGGGCAGTTGCAGCCGATACCACCCCCAGAGCGTGCTTGGCAGCAGGTGACGATGGACTTTGTCACAGGGTTACCGGCCGGAGCAAGTGGGAACGACGCGATCTTGGTCGTTGACGATCGGCTGACGAAAATGGCACATTTCGCAGCCTGCAAAAAATCAATCACAGCCAAAGAAACGGCCCGCCTCTTCATCTCAACAGACGTTCGATTACACGGGATACCAGCAGCGATCATCAGCGACCGCGTGTAAGAATAATGAACAAGGATGAATGAACTATGAAAGAGTTGGGTACAAGCACTAACCCTAATTGGGTTGTACCCCTTATGGGCTACCCCACTATAGCCTACACAAATGTAAAAACTATAATGTTCTGACACACCCCCATAGGCAAAGTGGGGGAGAACAAGTGGTCACAAGACCAGTCAAGAAAAGCAAATCAAGCTCAGGGTGGATCACAAAGTCACCACACAGTCCGAGCACAAGCAAAGGGCCACAAGGCCAGTTCACATGCAGAGTGATATAAAGAGAACAAACAATACAGTGATCATATCCTAGCAAGTGCAAGCATGCAGGTATATATATAGATCACAGTACAAGCAGAGTCAAGCAGTAAGCAAGTGAGGCAAAGTAGGCACAAGGCCTAATACAGTAGAGAAGCGCTGATGATCACCAGGCGGAAGTGCCTTGGTGAATATATCAGCAGTGTTGGCCCTAGTGGCCACATACGCAAGACGAAGCTGGCCACGCTGCTGCAACTCTCGAGCAAGGAAGTATCGCAGAGTGATGTGCTTCGTTCTGTGCTCCAGTCTGTGCTCCTGACACAAGGCAATCATGGCCTTGTTGTCTACGTACACAACTGGAGGCGAACAAGGCTGCTCTCCCAAGTAAGTCAGTAGGTAGGTGAGCCAGCGTAGCTCCTGTGCAGCCATGGCTCCGGCGTAGATCTCAGCCTCACAACTGGAGCTGAGAACCGAAGACGAGCGGGTAGACCGCCAGGAAACCGAGCCGGACCCAAGGCTGAAGGTGTAACCCTGTGACGACCGCTGCGTAGCTGAGTCGTCAACCCAAGAAGCGTCTGCGTGACCGGTGAGGACAACTGGACCCCGTCCTCCAAGCACGAGCCCCATGCCTGACGTACTGCACAAGTAACGCAGTACCCTCTTCGCAGCATCCCAGTGCACCTTTCGGTGCTTGCCGGGAGCCACGTAGCGAGCCAGGAGGCTGAGAGGGTACGCGAGGTCAGGTCGAGTGCACGTCATCAGGTACATGAGGCAACCCACAAGTTCTGGGTACGGACCACTTGGCTCTACGGACTCGTCCGAAGGTGAAGCTGAGAGCGAGTGGCTGGTAGACAGAGGAGTGGGCCGTGGCGAGGAGAACTGGAAGCCGAAGCGCTGAAGGACCTGGTGCACCATGTGTGACTGAGTCAGGGTAATGGTGCGCCGAGCTCTGTCCCGGGTGATCTGCAAGCCAAGATAGCTGCGCAGTTCACCCAGGTCAGTGCAGGTGTGTCTCTTCTGCAGCTCCGACTTCACAAGGGTCAGTGCCTCAGTGTAAGCAGTGGCAAAGACGAGGTCGGCGACGTAGACGAGGACGTAGAACGGCGGCAGCGAGGTCTCGGTGCGTAGAAACAGTGACGGGTCAGCAGTAGCAGGAGCAAACCCAAGAGCCGCAAGTGTAGTCCTCAATGTGTCGTGCCACTCGCGAGGCGTCTGGCGGAGACCGTAGACTGGCCGCCGAAGACTCCACTGAGTACCTGCAGGAAAAGACTCAGTGAAACCAGGTGGGCGGCGCAGCCAGATCTCCTCGTGCAGGCTGCCCTGCAGGAAAGCTGTGCTGAAGTCAAGAGAATGTAGCTCGTAGTCACGCTGAGCAGCGACGTGCAGCAACACCCAAAGAGTGGTCATCTTGGGGGTGGGGGAGAAGGTCTGGAAGTAGTCAACTCCCTGTCGCTGACTGAAGCCTCGAGCATCGTAACGCGCCTTGAAGGCAGGCGGAGAACCCGGCGGCCGCTTCACCCTGAAGATCCACATGCCATCGACTATGTTCGCCCCAGGTGGGGGAACTTCGTCGACGTAGGTGCCTGTGGACTTCCAGGATGCCATCTCGGCATCCATAGCTGCCTGCCACTGAGAGGAGTACGGACCCGTAATCGCCTCTGCGTAAGAGCGCGGGGTCGGGATGTCTGGTGCATCCGGGTCTCCCTAAGGGGCAAGCAGCATGGACGCGAAACGAGGCACAGCAGCTGTAAGACACTCAAAGTCCTCCTGCGTGTCCTCAAGAATGTCCGTGCCAAGAGCACACTCACCCCCGATGGACGGAGGACTGGCAGACGCAGACTCAGCAACTAGAGCAGTGGCGTAGTCTAGACGGCAGGCAGCAGCAAAGTCAAGTAGCTCAGCAACAAGAGCAGACGCAGCAGCAGACTCAAAAGAAGGGTCTGTGACAGCAGTGGCGAGGAGACGAGAGACAGTGGGACCGGCAGCACGAGCGCGGTCAGACTCAGGGTCAGGGACCTCAGGAAGGGAGGACTCAGGAGGAGCAGGCAGAGGGACACGCAGTGGAACAGAGGAATGACGCAGTGCCATAGCGTGTGTGCCGGGGACAGGAGGAGGACACGAACGAGGAGTGCTACGAGCAGTGCGAACAGGCGAGACAGGACAAGACGCAGGCTCACGACACTCTGTAAGACCGCCTGACTACTCAGTGTAAGGAGAGGGAGCAGGCAGAGGGGAGGCTGGCTGTAATGGCGGCTGCGACTGGTCAGGCGGGGGACACAGTAAGGGAGGAGTAAGGCCGGTAGAAGACGGGAAACCAAGAACCTACTGAAGCAGGGGAATGAAGTACGGTCGCGGCCGCACACTGCCACCAGCACCTCCAGCTCCAGGGTCAACAGCTCCAGCTCTTGCAGCTCCAGCGCCTCCCGTGCCAGTTCCCCCAACTCCAGCTCCTCCAGCTCCAACAGCCTCCAGCTCCAGCAGCTCCTAGCTCCGTAGGGTCTCCAGCCCGAGCGCCCCCAACACCACCAGTCCCGGCCGCTCCAGTACCCCTGGTACGAGCACCTCCAGAACCAGCAACCACAGTACCAAGAGGACCACCATCTCCAGCAGTAACTCCAGCACCTCCAGCTCCAGCGTCTCCAGCGCCTCCAGCTTCGGGAGCTCCACTCCGAAGGCGTGCGCGCCGAACGAGCCACTCACGCAGCTGCTGCGGAGACAGTCGCGGCGAAGCACCAGCAGGACCTCCAGACGAAGCAGCACCCGGAGGATCAGCACTCCCAGACTCCGCACCCTCCGAATCAGCACCCCTAGGCTCAACACCCTCAGGCTCAGCACCCCTAGGCTCATCACCCCCAGGCTCAGCACCCCCAGACCCAACACCCTCAGACCCCGCACCCCCGGGCTCTGCACCCGCAGACGCAGCACCTAGAGCAGCACCTGAGCCGACAGCTACCTCGACAGGCGCAGTACCAGGGAGAGGGTCGACCTGAGACACACCTAAGGGAGCACGACCCTGGGGCTGGAGGGGGTCTACAAGAGGGGGACCGGGAGCAAGGAAGAGCGGCGGGGGCAGGGGAGGGGCAGAGCGGTAGGGGAAGAGACGGTAGAAGGGAACCGACTCGTCGAACGTGACGTCCTGAGATGGGAGGACACGGCGCGAGGTGGGGTGGTAAAACTGCCAGCCAGGCGCGTCAGGGACAAAGCCAAGGAAGACGCAGGGGATAGCACGGGCGGAGAGCTTGTCCGCGGACGTATCGCGAACAAAGGCACTAGAACCCCAGACCCGGAACACCGACGCATCACCAACCTCCCCCGTCCAACGCAGTGTGGGCGAGGTCTCCAGTAAGGAGACACGGGCCAGAGGTTGAGCTGATGCGCCGCGTACCGGACCGCAAACGGCCACAGAAAATGGGGAGCAGGCGCATGGATCATGGAGGTACAAGCGACCTCCATGACTAAGCCAATGCGGCGCTCAGCAATCCCATTTTGCTGAAGGGAGTCCCAAAGCATGAACGTCTACAGAATGCCCTCCCCACGACAAAAGTCCCGTAAGAGGTTGGAGGAGAACTCACCACCTCTGTCAGAGTGCAGACGCAAGACAGGAAGGTCTTGGCCGAACCGCTCGCGGAGCTGGAGACGGACCGTGCGGATCCAAGGGATCAAGACATCAGGGACTTCACCCTTGCTGCACAAGGGGAAGACCGTGGTGTACCGCGTGTAGTCGTCAACTACCAGCAGAAAGTACCGCTCGCGGCCCTGTCCACTGACGCGGGCTAGGCCCCACACGTCCATGTGGAGAGTCTGCAGTGGAGCAGTCGTCGGGGGAAACGAGGAGGAGTGAGGAGCGGCGCGCTGCCGCCCCTCGACGCACGGAAGGCAGGGTGGGGCAGGCGAGGGCGGGAAGGGAGGCCAAGACCTGGGTAGACCAGAGACAAGAAGACGGGAGTGCATGCCACGAAGGCGTGGCAGGGAGGGGTGACCCAGGCGGTGGTGCCACAGAAGAGTCTTGTGCGACAGGAGGCGACACGAGCAAGAGGCGGCTACCTGACCTGACGCGGACACCTGAACAGACGCTGCTACCTGAGGAGGCTCGGTAGCGAGTGTGTACAGACTCGACCCTGACCGACGAGTGAACGTAGCCAGGTGACGCCCCGTCCGTGTGCACGTGCAGATCGACACACGCTGACCCCCAGGAGTGGTGGTAGTAACCACCACGGTACTCACCAAATTCGTAGAGAACGAGGGGAGGTGAAGACCTGACAGTGAGCCGGACAGAACCGCCGGACACGGGAGGACAGTGGAGGAACGGGCAACTACCGGGCCCCCAGAGGGGTCAGCCAGTCTGACCGGGACAGGTGCAGGGAGAGGAGTGAGAGTGGTGCTGTCACGAAAGGAACAACGCGAGGCGCCAGAGTCCAACGTGAAGGTGTGCAAGGCCTGAGCAGGCGCAGTACCAGGGAGAGTACCAGACTCACTAGCACTTAGAGCAGCAGCAGCTATACCTGGGTCAGGCGGCACACACTGGTAACAGTCACCCTCAACACTAACAGACAAAGCATACCTAGCAGAAAGAATAGCATCAAAGTCTAGGTCAAAGATAGCAATCCTAGACCTAAGCAGATTTGCCCAGCGAGGGAGCTCAACGTCGTCACCAAACTCAGCACGCCAAGCGTCGTCGAGGCGGGAGAAGCAGCGGTGCTGAGTGTGAAGCTTCCCGCATGTCTGACCAGCACGAGCACCCATGCGAATGACATACGGGCAGCTATCACTACCCCCAGACGTCCCACGCTGAACTAACCACTCAGGAAGCTGCTGGGGCGACGGGGTCTCGCTCCGACGCTGCTGTTGCTGCCGCTGGCCACCACCAGGGCCTCCACGCCGAGCGCCAGTCCCACCGCCACCAGACCCACCGCCGCCACTGCCACCACTCCCACAGCTGCCTCCACCGCCGCCACCAACACCCCCACTCCCGCCACCACTCCCACCGCTGCCACCACATCCACTGCCTCCACCACCTCCACTGCTGCCCCCAACACCACTCCCGCTGCCCCCTCCACCACCCTTGCTACCCTTGCCCTTGCCGCTGCGGCGCTTCGTACTAGCAGAAGCAGCTCCGACGTCCTCTGCACCAGGGACGTCTGCAGCAGCGGCAGAGGCGTAAGAGGGGGCAAGGGGGGAGGGGGAGCACCCCTCAAAGAAGGGCGGGCGCGGAGTGCCACGAGCAGCACCTACAGCAACTGCACTAGTCTCAGCTGCGAGGAGATGCTGCTCTAGGAGGTCAACAGTGATGGAGGTGGGGTCAAGGGAGAGAAAGTGGTCCCTGACAGAGCGAAGAGAGTCAGGGAGGCGAGTGACTATGAAGTAGAGGGTGATGAACATCGGGGGCTGGTTCTTGTCAAGAAACTCAGCAGGGACGATAGCGCGGTACCGAGCGTCGCTAGTGCGCATGTGGGAAACCAGGTCCTCTACTGTGGCAAAGGCTGACAGCTCGGAGAACAGGTAGGGCAGAAGCAGGCGACCTAGAGCAGCAGTGGCAGGCGAGGAGTAGCGGGCGACTACAGCAGCGTACAGTGCCTGGGCTGTCCTGTGCTGTCCAAAGTGGGCGCATTCGGCTAATGGCAGGTGGTTGCGAATGGCCAAGCGGGCAGCAGCGTCACGAGTAAGCCACTGTGAGCGAGTCGCTTTGTCAGCTGTGGCGGGAGGGGCAGGAGCGGCGCCTGACGCAAGGTCAAACAGCGAAACACTGTCCTTAGAATCGCTCAGTAGGTACAGCTGCAGGTCGTCGAGCCACGTGTCAAACTGAACCAGTCTTCCCTCATGATCGAACGCGAGAACCCTAAGCGAAGCCATAGCTGTGCAGCACGCAGGAGCAGCTGCAGCATCGGTAGCAGTTGTAGCAGTAGCAGCAGTAGTAGCAGCAGGGACAGTGAGGCCAAGGGGCCGAGGGGCCTGGGGCCTAGGGGCCGAGGGGCCGAGGGGCAAGGCCGAGGGGCCAAACACGAAGGGGGGGGGGGCTAGGGGCCGAGGGGCCAAGGGGCCGAGGGGCCGAGGGGCGGGGCCGAGGGGCCAAACACGAAGGGGGGGGGGGGGGGGGGGCGTAGGGGCTGAGGGGCCAAGGGGCCGAGGGGCCAAGGGGCCGAGGGGCGGGGTGCGCGGGCTAGGGGTCGACGGGGCCGGGTGCGCGGGCTAGGGGTCAACGGGGCCGGGCGCGGGGCTAGGGGTCGACGGGGCCGTGCGCGGGGCTAGGGGTCGACGAGGCCGGGGGCGCAGGCTAGGGGTCGACGGGGCCGGGCGCGGGGCTAGGGGTCGACGGGGCCGAGCGCGGGCTAGGGGTCGAGGGGGCCGGGCGCGGGGCTAGGGGTCGACGGGGCTGGGCGCGGGCTAGGGGTCGACGGGCCGTGGGCGCGGGCTAGGGGTCGACGGGCCGGGCGCGGGCTAGGGGTCGACGGGGCCGGGCGCGGGGCTAGGGGTCGACGGGGCCGGGCGCGGGGCTAGGGGTCGACGGGGCCAGGCGCGGGGGTAGGGGTCGACGGGGCCGGGGGCGCGGGCTAGGGGTCGACGGGGCCGGGCACGGGGCTAGGGGTCGACGGGGCCGGGCGCGGGGCTAGTTGTCGACGGGGCCGGGCGCGGGCTAGGGGTCGACGGGCCGTGGGCGCGGGCTAGGGGTCGACGGGCCGGGCGCGGGGCTAGGGGTCGACGGGGTCGCTCGCGGGGCTAGGGGTCGACGGGGCCGGGCACGGGGCTAGGGGTCGACGGGGCCGGGCGCGGGGCTAGTTGTCGACGGGGCCGGGCGCGGGCTAGGGGTCGACGGGCCGTGGGCGCGGGCTAGGGGTCGACGGGCCGGGCGCGGGGCTAGGGGTCGACGGGGTCGCTTGCGGGGCTAGGGGTCGACGGGGCCGAGCGCAGGGCTAGGGGTCGACGAGGCCGGGCGCGGGGCTAGGGGTCGACGGGGCCGGGCGCGGGCTAAGGGTCGGCGGGCCAGGCGCGGGGCTAGGGGTCGACGGGGCCGGGGGTGCAGGCTAGGGATCGACGGGCCGGGCGCACGGGCTAGGGGCGAAGGGCCTACGGGCGGGGCCTAGGGGCCTGGCCTAGGGGTCGACAGGTCGCGACGAGCAGTAGGGGCAGCACGAGGGCTGGAGAGGGCGTCTAGCGGGGTAGCGCTGTGGTGGGCCCAAGGAAAAGCGGTCCTAGCGGAGGACCTGCTCTGAAACCATGTCAGAATAATGAACAAGGATGAATGAGCTATGAAAGAGTTGGGTACAAGTACTAACCCTAATTGGGTTGTACCCCTTATGGGCTACCCCACTATAGCCTACACAAATGTAAAAGCTATAATGTTCTGACACCGCGATACGAAATTTACCAGCAATTTCTGGCGGAACATGTGGCAGCAGTTCGGCACGAGACTACAGTTTAGTTCTTCATACCACCCCGAAACCGACGGACAGACAGAACGGACAAATCAGACCATGGAACAATTAATCCGAGCCACGTGCGACGATCCGACCACCTGGGAACAGCAGCTGCCACTCATCGATTTCGCGTACAACAACTCGCCATCCGCCACGACCCAACAATCACCGTTTTACCTGAACTACGGACAAGACCATACAGTACCCATGACTCCGAATCCCGACAACCCAGTATCACGTGCGCAACAATTCGCAGAAATATTACAAGCTGCACGAACCAGGGCAGCCGAGGCAATAAAAAAGGCCAACGCCATCGCTAAACGTAGCACCGACCGCCACCGCAGACCTGTCACTTACCAGCCTGACGACTTCGTCTTACTCGACACTCAAAACCTCCGTCTGCCCATAACCCCGAAACTCCGCCCCCGATATTGCGGGCCATTTCGCATCAGCCACATGATCACACCTGTCACAGCCCACCTCTTCCTTCCTGCTGATTGGTATGTCAGCCCGTCCTTCCACGTCAGCCTGCTTCCCTACGTCCCATCCACCAGCCAACTGGCCCGAAATCGCCCAGCCAGCATGACACGACCACCAACATAACTAGTCATCACGCCCGAGAAGATTATGAGCCACCGAGTTCGTGACCCACGAGGAGCTCGAAGGGTCGAATTCCTGATCCGCTGGAGAGACCGCACGCCCACCGATGACAGTTGGGTTCCCCTGGACAGAATCGAAAACCACCCTGTCCTCACCGAGTATCTGCGCAGCCGGAATTTCCGGGATGTACACGCGCTTTCGTAAGAGAGACCTCCTTAAGGGGGGGGGTAGTGTAAGGAAAATTCCTTTTCCTTACTTCGCGTCCCTGCTCAGCACGTACACCACTGTTCCCGCCAACAGCACCCCACAATAATTCGTTACCACTCGCGACATTCGCCTCGACCCCATTCCCGCCACTGTTCACGATGCGACCCAACCTCACGGTTCGGTTGGTAACCTGTGCTCCGGACCTCCGCCTCGACATTCCCCAACCTCGGCACCAGGCCCGTCGCGCACCCCACTTTTCCACACGTTGCCGTTACCACTGTAGCTTCGCTATATATTCTTCGCTCAAAACCTTCGCTCGTTGTATCTCGTCTCGATAGTGCAATCCTCGCTCGCTCACTTCATTGCACTCGTAACACATAGCTTCAGCATTCGTTTGAAATTTCGGAAAAAAAAAAAAAAAAAAAAAAAAAAAAAAAAAAAAAAAAAAAAAAAAAAACTGCCCATCTGAACGTCAGACGAAACGTTTTTTTTTTTTTTTTTTTTTTTTTTTTTTTTTTTTTTTCAGATAGGCCTATATCCTAGCAAGAGCCCTGATTGTGACCCTCGATTGAATTTGCAAGAAGGAGATGTAGAATTTGGTGTATTTAAATTATTCATCTGAAGTTGTCCTTATATAAGCGCATGCGCTTATAAAATTGACTCAATTATAAGCGCACCCCCCTAAAAAGTACTGTTTTATTATAAGCGCACCTGCCCTTCTATCAGGGGTGATTCGGTATCAATGGTGCTGCCTGTTGTTCCATCAGAACATGGTAAGGTAACAGCAGGCAGTAGTTGAAAGAGACAATCAAATATTTGTGAATAGACAGTAGGGCAGTATGCCCTGATCATGTTACATAAGTCGCACAGATGTTAAATGCACACAAACAGCAGTGCAACTCAGTAAAACTTGCTGGCATACCTTAGGCAAGTTTGGAGATGTCTCAAACCTTTTTAGACATCTTCCAAACTTGGGTGTACACCTTGTTTTTAAGGTAGTACACTGTGTAAGCTTTGCAGCACGAGCAACTGTGCTGTCAGCAATTGTACTTAAGGTCATTGTGCAATGGTAGCACCCATGCACATCCACACACGCACACACACACAGACACACGCGCGCGCGCGCACACACACACACGCACGCACACACACACACACACACACACACACACACACACACACACACACACACACACACAAAACGTTACATCTCCATCCCACACTCTCCACCTCCCTCCACCATTCCCCCCATCCCTTCCTCCCCACCACCCCGCAATTGTACTTAAGGTCATTGTGCAATGGTAGCACCCATGCACATCCACACACGCACACACACACAGACACACGCACGCGCGCGCACACACACACACGCACACACACACAGACACACGCGCGCGCGCACACACACACGCACACACACACACACACACACACACACACACAAAACGTCACATCTCCATCCCACACTCTCCACCTCCCTCCACCATTCCCCCCATCCCTTCCTCCCCACCACCCCGCAACCCTTCCCCTCCCCCCACCATCCCCCCCCCACCCCTCTCCTTCATTTCCCCGGCCAACATCTCCCCCTGAAGCGCCTTGAGCGAAGACCCAGTGTGCGCCTTGCGGCGTTTGTAGCTGGCCTTGAAGCAGACCTGCCTGAGCGTCTTGATGCGCGGGTCCAGCCCCTGCTTCGGGTCCTTCCCCAGCAGCTCCTTCTTCGCTTCCAGCTGCTCCACTGTTTCTGCCGCCATCGGCCCGTGAATCTCCTGCGGTTGAAAAGGGTTCGGAGGGGTGGGAGGATTTGGAGGGGTATAACAGAGGGGAGGGAACCCTGATTGGACTCGAAAAGTCATGAATCCGTGAATTAGCTGTGGTTGTGAAGAATAGAGAGCCAACGAGCAGAGAGAAGAGAGCGGACGGGAAAGGGAAGAGAGCAGAGAGCAGAGAAGCAGAGCAGCAGAGAAGCAGCCTGAGCAGCAACACTATCCACTACACTACAAGCATACCTTCATGTTCTCTATAAGGTTGTCGAGGGACTTGAGCTTGCGGTGCGGCCATCGCTGTATGCCGAGCTCACGGCAACGCTTCTTGAGTACGGTCAACCCCACCCCCAGCACACGCGCCGCGTTCTGAATGCTCATGCGGAAATACTGCAGTGGGATGCGGTGGGATGGGGTGGGATGGGGTGGGATGAGGTGGGATGGGGGATAGGAAACCTTTGAGATGTCTGAAAAGACTCTAGTCACAAGTGCTGGGTTCTCAATGATCATGCGAGATATGGAATGGGAGGGACGGGGGAGAACGGATGGGAGGATGAATGGGTAACGAGGGATGGAGAAGGGGGATGGGTGATGGAAGGCAGCGGGGAGGGCAAGAGAGAATGCAGGTCAACAAGGGAAATTTCAAGCTCTCGCCCCTCCCTCCCATCCCTCCCTCCCATCCCTCCCTCCCACCCCTCCCATCCCTCCCCATCCCGCCCACTCACCTGAGAGAGCTCGTCCAACTGCATCTCATTCAACCGCTCTGACGGCGACCGTAGGGACCGCCTCAGCACCCCATCAATCGCACCGCTCCCTCCCGCCGCCTCGCCCCCACCACCGCTCGTAACCCCAGCACCACCGCTCCCAACCCCAGCAGCACCACCCATCTCCTCGTTGATTGCACCAGTCTCCACCGTCTCCAACCCCTCCACCTTGTTCCCCACCTGAAGGCTCCCCGCGTTAACTTGACCCTGGGATTGACCCTTGGATTGGCCCTCAAATCGACCCACTTGACCCAACGCGGGAAACTGTGTGTGCTGCTGCTTCAGGTCCCCAAGAGCCGCATTGCCTCCCTGCCCTCCAGCCCAATGCACAAGGCCTTGCTTCACCTCACCCGCCCCCGTCACTCCTGCAGTTCCTGCTGCTGCTGCTGCTGCTGCTGCTGCTGCTGCTGCTGCTCCTCCTCCTCCTCCTCCTCCTCCTCCTCCTCCTCCTCCTCCTCCTCCTCCTCCTCCTCCTCCTCCTCCTCCTCCTCCTCCTCCTCCTCCTCCTCCTCCTGTTGCTGCTGCAGCTGCGACTGCAGCAGCAGCTGATGGTGAGAAAAACTCTCCTTTGATCCTGGACGGAAGAATATCCACCTGTGCTCCACGTGCTGCTCCTCCCGCTCCTGCTTCAAAACCACCACCACCACCACCACCATCCACTCCACCTCCTCCTCCTCTCTCACCCTTCTCCTCCCCCAAGGATCCCGCCACCACTCCTACAGCAGAGAACATGTCGTTCAGTCTCTGCTCCATCGGGTTCAACTGCCTCACGTCCTGTGTGTTTGCCCTAAAGGAAGGCATTGGGTTCTCTTGTTGTGAAGCCTGGGTGAGAGCGTAGAGAAAGCTTCCATGCACTGACACATCGGCAGCAGAATCGAGCCCTGCAACAGCAGCAGCAGCAGCAGCAGCAGAGCCAGTAGCGTTGGTTGCACAAGGAGACTCGGAGAAATAAGAGGAGGAAGGAGAGGAAGCCGCAGCAGCGGCAGCAGCAGCAGCAGCAGCAGCAGTGGCGGCAGCAGCAGTATTCGCGGCACCAGCAGCCACAGCAGCGTTGGGATGAGAAGCAGTCAAACCACCACCAGTCGCAGCAGCAGCAACTGCAGCAGAAGCAGCAGCAGCAGCAGCAGCAGCAGCAGCAGTGGATGGAGGAGGTGACGGAGTATACATTGGAAGCATGTGCATCATATCTACATCAATTGGACAGCTGGAGAGAAGAAGGCTCACGAAATTAGTGGCACCACCATGCCTACCCTCACTCTCACTTGTACCCCCCTCCGCATTACCACCCCCCTCATCCTTGTCCCCCCCCGCTTTATCCCCCTCGGTATCCCCCTTACACTGCCTGCTGTACTCCTTATAGCAATCTTCCGTTTCCATTTTGTGCTGAATTCCATCACCCCCCGTGTTAACTCCTGTATGGCCATTCATGGTCGAAATCATATGGCCACCCATGTTGCTATGCCCATCCAAACGCATGCCAGAGCCCATACCCATGCCCATTCCCATTCCGGTACCCATGCCCATGCCAGTCTGCGCCTGTGCTTGTGCCTGTGCATGTGCCTGTGCCTGTGCCTGAGCCTGTGCGTGGACTTGTGCTTGTGCCTGCCGCTGCAGCAGCAGCAGCTGTTCCGAGGTAGGGTAAGTCAGGGGGGTGGTGAGAACTGAAGCAGGTGATGTCAGGGGGAGGTAGGAACTGCCTTCAGCAGCAGCAACAGCAGCAGCAGCAGCAGCAGCAGCAGCTGCGGCAGCAGGGACAGTAGAAGCAGCAGTTGAGGCAGGTAGATTAGCAGCCATGGCTATAGTGGCTGCAGCTGAAGCGCTAGCATCACCATCAGCGGCAGCAGCAGCAGCACCAGCAGGAGGAGGAGAACGAGCAGAATTGAGCGAATCAAATACTGTAAAAGGGGCACCAGAAGCTGTTGCTGCTGCTGCTGCTGTAGCTGAAGCTGAAGCTGGAGCTATTGCTGTTGCAGCTGCTACATTAGCCGCAGAGAATGGCTGACTACGAGGAGGAGGGAGGAGAGGGGTATTCAAATGGGTGTTGGGGCTAGGTGGGCGGGAATTGGAATAAAAGGAGGGGCGGAAACGAGAAGCGGACGGGGGGAGGAGAGAGACATGGGAGGACGAGAGCGTGGAGGAAGAGAAAGGAGAGGGGGAGAAAGGGGAGGGGGAGAAGGGGGAGTGGGAGAAGGGGGAGGAGGAGAAAGTGGAAGGGGAGAGAGCGGATGGGAAGGGGGACGGAGGGAGGGAGGAGGAATGGAAGGAGGGGGGATGGAAGGTTGAGGGAGGATACGAGGAGGAAAGGAAAGTGGAAGGAGGGAAGGAGGCAGCAGGGAAGGCAGAATAGGGACGAACAGTATTGGCTGAGTGCGGGGGGGACGGGAGAGAAGCGGAGGAGAGACGGGTGGATGAGGAGGAATGGGTAAGCGCAGCAGCAACAGCAGCAGAAGCAGAAGTGGTTGGGGGGAAGACAAAGGGTCTTGGTCCAGAGAACATGGGTTGAGATGGGAGAGGGGCGGAAAGCGAGGGGGATTGAGGGAAAGTGGTCGGGAATTGGGTGAGCGGACGGGGGAATGGTTGCGAGGCGTTGAATGGAGCAGTATGGGAGATGCACGATGCTGCAGTAGCGGCGGGAGGAGCGGCAGGAGTAGGAGTGGGAGGAAGAGGAGCGGGCGGAGCAGCAGGAGCAGCAGCCGAAGGAAGAGCCGGTGTAACATCATCAGTACTGTTCATCCTGCCGCTGCTATCAAGGCCTGAAGACAGAAACCCATCAGCGTTTGAGTCGCCATTGCTTCTCTTACGGCCGCTGTTCTCCCTATAAGGCAATGCACCATAAGAGTAACGAGGACGGCCGTCCTCATGAGTAGCTCCCTCGTTTGTAGTTACCGCACCAAAACCATCTGAACCGTTAAGAGTCGAGCCGTTGCCCGGTCGACACCCCCCCAGAAAGTGCAAGGGGGAGAGGGGATAGTGGGTGGCAAAGGAAGGGGAGAGAAGGAAGGAGGAGGGAGAGAGGAGGGCCATAGGAGAGAGCAGACCAGAGCCATGCTCTTCTCCTTCCATTCCGTGCACAGTTAGCGCAGCTGTCGACGCTGCTGCTGCTGCTGCTGTTCCTGGTGCTGCTGTTAGAGCTGATGGCGATGGTAGTACTGTTGGTGGTGCAACTCGTGGGGTTAGAACCAACTGTCCCACTGCTTCACTCCTCTCATCAGCAGATCTCTCATCGACGCTCCTCATTCTGCTGCCTCCCTGTGTTTCCTTCCCCTCACCATCCCCACCCTTCTCGCCCGTTCCCCTTCCCCCCACCACGCTTCCTTCTCTCAACGAAGCTTCCACACTAGCCAACACAGCCTCCACATCCATCCCCTCCCCTTTCCCCCTCCTTCCCTCCTCCTCCCCCTCCTCCCCTTCCTCTTCCTCCCCACCCACCTCCTCCCCCACCTCCCCCTCCTCTCCCTCCTTATGAGGCCTCAGCCACAGATTTCCATCTATACCACTGCTCACCCCACGGAACAACGACCCACCAGGAGTCCTCGCCTTCACTCGCCTCCTCATAATCTCCCCTCTGCTCTCCCCTCCCCTCCCCGACCCCTCTCCTCCCTCCCTTCCTCCTTCCCCTCCCTCCTTTCTTTCCGTTTCCAGTGACACGACTTGCCTCAGAGGCGGAGAGAGGGCGGGGGGCAGCGGGGGCGGTCCCAGATTAGCCCATCTGACTGGGGGTATTTCGACTCGTAGACTCGGGCGGCTGCGTCGGCCGCTGGGAGCAAGCTTGGATCGACGGGAGAGAGTAGCAGGGGAACCAGGAGCATAGGGAACACTGGCAGCAGCAGCAGCAGCGGCAGCAGCAGCAGCAGAAGCAGCAGAAGGAGAGCCAGCAGGAGGAGCGCTGGCTATGGTGCAAGGCCTCTGAATGGTTCCAAACACCCCTGCTGCAAGCGTATCAGCAGCAGCAGCAGAAGAAGAAGCCTTAGGAACAGGGAACATAGAACCTCCTCCTCCTACCCCTGCTGCTGCTGCTCCTCTTGCTCCTCCCCCACCCATCGTTCCAATCGACAGGCGAGAAACCGGGGTGGAGGCGAGAGGAGACGGCACAGCAGCAGCAGCGAAAGCAGAAGCAGAAGCGGTACCAGAGGCAGCAGCAGAGGCAGTACCAGAGGCACCAGTCGACACAGCCATGGACAGCGCAGCAGTGGCTTTCAGAAGGCTTCCAGACATCATTACAATCACACCGCCGCCCTGTGTGTCTTGACTGACTGATGCCGTGCTTGCACTCAGAAAACTTGAGGAGGACGCACTATAGTTGGTCGCATAGTCCGGGCCCTCGCCTCTCACTCCTGTGAAGCCCTCCCTCTGTGCTCCAGCGACAGCTGCAGCAGAAGGAGCAGCAGCAGCAGCAGCAGCAGCAGGAGCCGTCGCAGCAGCAGGGGTGCGAGAGGGAACGGGAGCAGCAGCAGCAGATGCAGCAGACGCAGCAGCTGCTGCTGCTGTCCGTCTTTCAAGCAGGAAAAGGCGCCTTCTAGGGCTCTTCACAGGGCTTCCTTCCAACAGTGCAATCTTCTCAATAGTCGGCCTCCGTTTCCTCTGCAACGGCTCCTCCGCCGAGCCTGGAGTCACAGCCTCGGGCCCAGGCTTCACACTAGTCTCGGGCGAGCAGCTCCCGAGGCTGCTGCTGGTGGCTCGGGGGAAGGCCAGGGTTGATGTTGATGTTAAGGCACTCGGGGGTTGCATGGGGGCGAGACAGGGGAGGGAGGTGCTCCGACGAATATGATTGCTGTTCATGCCGATCCAGGTGGTAGCAGGAGCAGGAGCAGGGGCAAGAGCAGGGGCAGGAGCAGCGGCAGGAGCAGGAGGAAGAGTCGCGGCAGGAGGCGGAGCAGGGCGGCGAGCTGGAGCAAGGGGTACAGGAAGTGAGAGCCTCATGCAAGGACGCGAGTGACAGCAATCTTGGTTCGCAAGATCAATGGGCAGAGCAGCAGGAGCAGGAGCAGTAACGTTGGTGGTAGTGGTGCCGGTGGTGGTGGTTGCTGTGGGGACAGCAGCCGTTGTAGCGGCAGCGGCAGTGGCAGGGGCAGGGGCAGTGGCAGTGGCAGGGGAGGGAACAAGGTGGCGAGAAGGCATGGGGAAAAGAGCAGGAGGAGAACACGAGGACGTTTGGTGCCGAACGTCCTCCTGAGCCTCTTCCCGAACCTCCTCGTGCATCTCCACGTGTACCACCTCCTGCACCTCCATCCGCATATCTCCATGAAACGTCAACTCCTGCTGCGCCTCATACGTCATCTCGCACCTCATCCTATTCGCCGCTTTCAAATCCCCAACCTCTGATATCCCCATATCATCTGCTGGTACCATCGCTGGTATTTCCTCCTGCCCTTCCTCCGGGGTCTTCCCTTGTGGTACTTCTGCTTGAGTATCTTTGTGTGGAGCAGCAGGAACCAAATCCATCTCCATGCCTCCAGTGCTGCTGCTGGTGATGCCACCAGCTAAAGCAGGTCCAGCTGCTGCCACCATCGCAGCAGGAGCAGCAGGAGCAACAGCTGCAGTGGTGGTGTTGGTGGCAGCAGAAGGAGCAGGAGAAGCAGTGGCGGCGGTGGTGTTAGCGTCTTGTGCTGGGTCGTTGGCAGAGGCATGGGTGCGAGTTGCCGCACAGTCAGTCTCCATGGGTACACCAGCAGTAGCAGCAGTGCAATCAAAAGCATCTACAGCAGCAGCAGCGGCAGCATCAGCAGCATCACGAGCATCAGCAGCATCACGAGCATCAGCAGGAGGACCGGGAGAAATCGTAGAAGCATCATTACCACGATCGGCCTCAGCAACAGCACCCCCATAAATATCAGCATCAGCGTCAGCGTCCGTATCAGAATCAGCATCCCCATCCCCATGCCCATTGTCATTGCCACTGCCATCGCCTTTACTGTCGAAATCCCCATCACAATCCTCAGCTGCAGCTAAGTCAGCATCAGCACCACCAGCATCAGCATCCTCATGACCATCAGCAGCAGGAGCAGCCAACTGCGGTTGCACCCACACGCGCGCTCCACGTGTGCCGCCAGTGCTCAGGGCTGAATGTATGTGAAGCACGTCCTGGAGTAGCGCCGGCACTCGGTGCAGGTCAGGGTTGCTGCAGCAGAGACGGTGGGAAGAGGTAAGAATGGACAAGGTGGGACGGGGCGAGAAGGACGCGGGGTGGGAAGAGGCGAGGAGAGGAGACGCGAGGGGGAGAGGCGAGGTGGGGAGAAGCAGGGAAGTGGCGAGGTGGGGAGAAGCGGGGGAGAGGCGAGGAGAGGGGAAGGGCGAGGAAGGAAGAGAAGAGGGGAGACGCGAGGCAAGGTGGGAATACGGACGTCACAAGGGATGAGGGAACACGGGACACAGAGGCGGGAGAGGGAGGGGAGAGACGGGAGGGAGGAGAAGGGGATATGGTGGGGAAGAGGGAGGGGAGGTGATGCATTAGATGGTAGCAATGACGCGGGGCGAGATGAAGGGAGAACGATCAAGAAGGATAGGTGTTCGAGGAACCAAGGAGAGTGAAAAGCAAGGGGATACTGGACAGCAGGGGACGAGGAGCGAGGAGGGAGGGGGGAGGGAGGGGGATGCGGGGGTGCAGACAACGGGCGTCTTTAAAGCAGGAGCAAAGGCATGGCAAGAGAAACGAAGGGTAGGAGCACAACACAGGATTTGGGAAATCGGGGAAACTGGGGAACGGGGAGGGTGGGGAGATGGGTTGGGCCGGGGGAAGTGGGGGGGATGTTGGTGGGGTGGGGTGGGGGAAAGAAGGCACGGGGAAGGAAAGAGGGGAGGAGCATGCACGAGGGGGTGCCATCAAGAAACCAGGTGGTAAAAGGGGAGGGGAGAGGCATACCTGTCAGGAGAGAGAGCAGGAGGCAAACGAGACGAAGGCGCTAAGCCGTCAGAGGAAGTTGGCGCGCTTATGCATGCTCCTTCCCTCATATATTCCCTTTCCCTTCCCCCTTCCCCCCCCCCTCCCCGTTCCCGTTCCCGTTCCCGTTCCTCGCCCCCGTCCCCGTCCCCGTACCCGTCCCCCTCCCCGTCCCCCTCCCCGCATCCCCCCCATGCGCTTCCCCCCGCGTTAAACTCCAGATACGGCAGCCATCCGTCCTCGATTCCCGCCGCGCGCGACGCGAGCAGGTGGCGCAGCGCGAGCGACGATCCGGCGCAATGAAACGAGTCGGGATCCGATTCCGTGTCGGTCGGCAGGCACGTGAAGGTCGGCCGGCCGTCGGGGGAACCGGGCGAGCTTATAGGGAGGATGAAGTTAAGTTGCGTGGAGACGAAGTGGTTCGGCGATACTTGATGTAGGTGGATCGAGAAAAAGATAACTGCGCGGGAAGGGAAACCAGGGCGGAAGGAGAAAACGGGAAGAAGGACAGGGGAGGAAGCGGAAGGACAAGGGAAGAAGCCATCAAAAACATGAATTCGCCTGCTAACGCCGTATCGGACCTCACGCGATTATATGGCCAAACATGACACCACGTCACCAAATCTGACCATCCACCGCTGTTGTTGAGCTAGTCTACCGTCACGATCACAGTCGCTGTTACCGTCACCGTCACCGACATCGTCACTGTCAACGTCCGCGTCGCTCTCACAATCAGCGTCAGCGACACCGTCCGTCGTACAGAATCACAGACTAGAAAAGCTCATTCACATAACAAGGAGAAGGAAAACCGGGCTGATAACTTTTGTACGCCGAAAGCCCTCCAACTCTCACACCGCATCACCCATCCCATCCCACCCCATCGCATCGCATCCAATCAAAGACCAGCCATCACAAATCTTATCCCATTCCAACCAATCACACCCCATCATCTCCCACCCAATATCCCATCCAACCCGCAAATTTACTTGGCGAAAAGCGATCTTGAAACACAACCAGCGACGTCAGCCCCAGCCCGTCGCTGCTTCCCCTTCGCCCCGTTCCCCGCAGCCCCAAATCCGTGTCCCGCGCGGCCGTCACGCCCGCAGTCCCCCAGGTCGCAACTTCCGTATCCGCCGTCGGCGCACGCGCAGGCATGCATGTCCCCGCAACGGTCATCGCCGCGTCGTCGTCGACTCGCATCGCCATCGTTGTTTCGCCTTCAGAAGCCGACGCGTCGCGTGCTTCCACCGTGACCTTGGTGCGAACCGCTGCGATGCATGTCGACTTCCCCGCACGCAGGTCCTCCGCGCCTGCTTCGACTTCGCGAGCCCCGTCCTTCGTCGTCGTTTGAGGCGACTGTGCGACGCAGTTTGTCGCACAGCCGTCTGCGACATCGCTTGCGTTTCCTAGCTCGTGCGCTGGCGTCGTCGGTATCGAAGCGCCAGCCGCGACAATTCCTCTGCCCGGACTCATAGCTTCCGTCACGTCAGGAAGTGCCGATAAAATCGCATGTTTGAACACTCTATCATCCTCGTTATTGCATTCACCGTAATCTACACTGCCCCTGGGGTACGCGGCTCGCTCGTAGCTTCCCGCAACTGTATCTCCACCCCAACTTCTCCGGTCGCCGCAACCCCCGACGGGGCTTGAGCTATTTCTGCCCGCGCTGCCGCGGAAATTTTCCCCGAAGCCATTTCCCCCCTGCTTGGTGCAGCCTGTTTCGGGTCGCGACGGCTCTGCGCCGCCGCCGCTGCCGCCGTGAGCGACGCGATGGGAGAAGACCGTGAGGGGTAGCGTGCCGTCGTTCATTCGCGCTGCTGCCGCCGCAATGGCCGTCAGCTGGTCTGCTTCCGCTGCGTGTTTGGCGTGAATCGCGGCCGTTCCCACCTTTGCCTCTGCCGCTGCGATCGCGCTTCGGAGATGTGTACAGTAACTATTAGAGCCGGCTTGATGGTCGCAGTTAGTAGCGCAGCGTCGATTGTAGCAGCAGCTGCTGCCGTTGCTGCTGCTGCTGCTGCTAGTGCTGGTGGCCGTCGAAACGCTGCTCGCACGGCAAACGTATGCTGTCGCAGCGCCTCTTCCGGCGGAGGTGCCACCGCCACCGCCACTGCGGCGACACGTGGGGAGCGGCCCCTGAACAAGTGGAGACATGAATTTCACGCGACGTGTCGTCGCGGTGACAAGCTCTGCGAGTCGAACGTGTCAGATTCCGTCTCAGAGATTTCTACCTAAGATTCTTAGACGATTATGACTCCTCACAATCATCAGGGCGATAATTTTTTGTCACGGTTTTGAGGGTGATCACTTCTCGTCACGGAGTGCTGTTTGTTTCACGACGTGTTCTTGAATGATAGAGCCAGTGGAGAGAAAATGTGATCGTCGTCGTCACGGTAATTACAGTTCGCGGTAATCAGTGATTAGTTCAACATACTCGCAGCGCTTCTGGCAGAAGAAAGTTGCTGGCGTTGATTGTCAGCACCATAGATGGACGAAATTTTAGTACACAGAGATTCTCTCAGCCAAGGATAGCAAGAACAAGAATGGATGATCATCAAATCACTGGCAGGCACACATGCCAGCAGCAGCAGTGCAGTGCACCCAAAGGGGGTAGCATTCAAGACTACAGACGCCAGCAGCACAACAGAAAGCAGTGGCAGGCGCAGCAGTGGCAGTGGGCGTGTGATCAGCGACCAAGCAATCTGCTGCGAGGTTCTCACACGTACAACAGGTCCAAGACAAGCAAGAGGAGGGAGATGGGAGGGGAGTGAGGAGAAGCGGAACCTAGAGCAGTTGATGTGGAGTGGAGTGGAGAGTGGTGCTGCTGCTGCTGCTGCACATGGAGGGTTAGAGGTGTTCAGAACCGCGAATCGTGTTGCTTGGCTGGGAAAGTGTCCACGCCAGACAAGTCGGGGAAACTGTCGAAGGGTTCTTCCTAGGTCAGAGGAAAATAACAGGAGGCTCTTCTCCCCTCCAGTCGCGTGGAAGAACAAGCTGGCGACTCGACTCAGTAAATGCACGCATGACACAAGAAGTTGGGTTTGGCGGTTAAAATCAGGTGTTGCTAAAAGTGAGAAGTTGGAAGTTCCAAGGTGACCTTTCTGGATTGGCTGTGCTTGAGGCTAATGGGTGATTTGGAACCAGCACCGTGTTTGCCAAGCTAATTACACCCATAACGTCTCAAAATCTGGGTGTGCTTGACATTTGGATTGATTTTCTGTTAGTACAAAGGCCTCGTCCGTGAATGGTGACACGATTGTTTTTGTCGGTACAGTACAAAAGTCTCGCCTGTGAACGGTGACACCACAAAAGCCATGCTTCAATTGTTGATCCATCCATCATATGCTTGGAGCTTGTTTTCCTCGACAGACTCTCCAAACACGCAGCCCAAAACCCAATTCCCCGTATCCATCCCCAGTGTGCTTGCACTCCCTCCCTCCCTCTCATCCCCAGCCTGCTTGCACTCTTCAGGGCGATTTCGTCGGTGACGACAGCCTACGACAACCCAGAGAGAGATCCAAAGCGTGACACAGTGGCTGCGGTTACCCTACAACTGATGACATCAGATACGCTAAAAATGTTTTCAAGAGAAAACTAACTACTTAGTTCCCAATCATATGCTGGCTTCAATTAATACTTTCCCAGAAGTGCTTTGGTGCTTATAAATTTTGTGCACTGCGAACTTTGGCGTCAGCAGGATGAAGTGCGTCTGATTTCCTCGCCTACTTTGAGTTGGGTCTAAGAAATATGTGTGACTCTTTAGGTTAGTAGTCAATTGTTTTGTGATGTTTTTCTATGCACACGCCGTACAGTGCATACATCAGCAGTCTGTGCGTAACACTGGTTTTCACACATCTGGGTACGTCTGTTTAATACCCCGTGAAATTCGTTCGTACTCGAACACTACATTCCATGGCCTCGAGCGAGATAAAGCATCCAAACGAACCATTACTGTGGTGGTTGCTTGCACCTCACTAAGGAGCTGTAGCACGCTAGGACGAAGTGAAGGATGCTACAATGGCATCATCAGATTGATGAGTACAAATGTTCTCGTTTTTAGTCTGACGGAATGAGACGCCACGCGCGGACCATGTGCGAAAACCTTCAAACCCCGGGCAAAACGCGATCCGTTCAAGAACATTGCATGAAGAGTGGTTTGTTTGCTACTATTTTTTGAATTTCGTCTTTTACGTAGATTCGGACCACGCTTGCTTCAACTTCTCGTTGCACGGTTCCCCGCGCTGATAAATGTCCACATGACTAACGGAAAAAAAAACAACTATGGTTTGGGGTCGAATAGAAGGTTAAAAACTTCAATTTTACCCTGTAAGCGAGATAAATGAGATGTCATCGTCGAGCGCGCTGGAGACCGCGCGACAGGATTGAAAATTAATGACGGTCAAGAGAAACAACTACTTACAATTTTAAAGTTAAATATCGAATAGATTATCACTTACTTATCGTTCTCCCTGAATGTTGGGCTGGTTCGATCTGGAGCATCTGATTGGCTGCGGAGCTGATTCGTGCAATGATTCGGTCAAGCTGCAAAAATACTGCCAAAAAAGGGGTCGCACCAATCCTAGGCGACATCGGAAAACTCTACTCAAGGGGGAGAAGGGACTCTTTTAGCAAAGGCCTCTAACCTGGAACATTTGTAGTTTACTGTACAGAGATATGTACGGCAGTGTAGTTTGAGCCACACCAATAGATTTTGCTGATACAGTACGAATGAAAAAGCATCGCGACTCGGGAGTTCTGTTTGCATTTTGGCGGGAAGCTGCCCTTTTGGGACCAGGCAAACGGCAGACCGTGCTGAATGCGCAGAGCGCCACAGGTCAAGTTTCTCGAAGGGCTATGGCTGCAATGCAAGTGTCAACCAAGGGAAATTCGCGTATCAAATCAAATTAGTTGCATATGGATTTCGTTACAGTCGCACAGGTTTCGAAGCTTACGAGTGAGAAGTGATTGCCACTTCCTAAGCAGCTGTATTAGCTATGTTTCTCATTCCTACACTTTTTATTAGATTGTTTCGTTATAGCAGCTTAAACAGATGTGAATTAGGGAACAGATGTGTGTAAACAAAACACACAAAAACGCCAAAACAAAAAAAAAAAAAAAAAAACAGCAACAACAACAACAACAACAACAACAACAACAACAACAACAACAACAACAACAACAACAACAACAACAACAACAACAACAACAACAACAACAACAACAACAACAACAACAATACAACAGCAACAACAACTAGAATTCTCGACGCATTCATTGCTCCTGATAAACTCATTCTTCCTTCCTTGTCAATACTATTAGGGTTTGGAATATAACTTGGTTGACCATGCTGAGACTTTTTTCCTGACGAATCATAAAAAATCATATAACCATCTACACTGAACAGTGGTTTACGTACAATATGCTACTTTGCCTCCTCTGGAATAAGGCATGTATAGGTTATGTTGTGAAAACGAAGGATCGTGGTGGATAGAATAAGTCTGCTAAGTCTAGGAGAAGACAATGAAGCCTTTGTAATGACCTTGTTAATAAATGTTGAAAGAGAACAAGATAATTATGAGATAGGGATACAAGGGTATAAATAGCAAACTAGCTAGCCATGTACTATGAGGGGTACACTCCCTTATTAACTGTATTGCATAGCTACTGTAACTGCGACTATTGCCATTCTCGACAGTTACCATATTGCATCGCGTAACCAATGATGCGGTTGCCGGACGGTCAACAGTCGCGACCATTGACTAACAGCGACTGTTGACTTTCGCGTGACTCTCGATCTTCTGCATGCTCTATATGAGCTATTGCGGTGTTGCTATAGACGCGTTGCTTCGTTATGAAGTGACGCGTAAGTGGAGATCCTTCGGGAATGTTATTTTAACCTTTTGGTTATTCCAACACTCCCCTTCATTCCTGAAGGTGAGCCACGTGGGATTTCTTCGAGATCCCGCAGAGGTTGGTGCAGTGCTGAAACTTCTGACGTGGCAACTTCTTGGTCAAGAAATCTGCTGCCATGTCACCAGTTGGGCAATACGTGAGTTTGACCTTGCCTTTGTCGATCTCGTCTTTAACGAAGAATTAACGGAGTGCGATGTGTTTCGTGCAGCTCACGAAGCCGGGCTTGTTCGCGATCTTGATCGTGCTCTGGTTGTCGCAGAGTAATGTGAAGTGCCCGTTCATCGTCACTTTCGCTTCCTGCAGGAGCTCCATTAGATACAGTCCTTCGCAAACAGCTGCGCTGGCGGCGATGAACTCAGCTTCGGCTGATGAAAGTGCAATGAGCTCTTGCTTCTAGGAGTTCCAAGAGATGAGTCCGGCAGGTTGGAGTTGAAAAATGAATCCAGTGTGGGAGCGTCTGTTGTCAATATCTCCCGCGTGGTCTGCGTCGACGTAGCCATGAAGTTGTAGGGTTGTAGTGAGGCTAGCTTCGTAGATGAGTCCGACGCCAGGAGTAGAAACGAAGTATTGAAGTGCTCGGCGTAGATCCAGTAGATTCTCCCCTTCACGCCGCTTCAGGTACTGAGCGAGCTGGCTTGCGACGTAGGAGAGATCGGGCCGGCACGAGACGACGACGAAAAAGAGACACCCCAGCTGTTGCTGATAGAGCCGATGGTCCTCGATGGAGAGCGGTGTGGTGTCGGGTTCGTGGTTAGGAGGAGGAGTGCGGAAGGGGGTGGTGAGGTTGATCGGGGCGACGACGAACTTCTTCGTTAGTGTTTCCACGTATTTAGCGGCGGAGAGGTGGATGGAGGTGGCGGATTGGGTGATGTTGAGGCCCAGAAATTGTGTGACATTGTGGTTGATGGTCACTTCAAGCTTCTCCTTGATATCTGCCTCAAACCGATCCAACAGCTCCGTGTCATCGCCGGTGTAGAGTAGGTCGTCGACGTAGGCGACAAGGAGAATAAAATTGCCATGCGACTCCTTGCCGTACATTCCGAGATCATGTAACAACTGAGTGAATTCGAGCTCTGTCCGGACGGTGTGCAGGTACTGCTGCCACAGTCGAGGCGCCTGCTTGATTCCATAGAGGGATTTTTGAAGGAGGCAGATGGCGTCGTCGGCGTCCTCGAAAGCATGCAGCTGCTCGACAAAGATGATGGCGTCGATGGGAGCGTACAGGAATGCACTTCCGACGTCGATTTGACGGAGCAGGCGCTGTTTAACGGCTGCGATGCAGATGAGGATGCGCACTGAGGTGTGCCTTCCGATGGGCGCGTAGGTGAGATCAAAATCCACCATGTGGGTTTGCTCGAAGCCGCGTACCACCCATCTCGCTTTGTACTTGCCGATGGAGTCATCTGCAGTTGTTTTTATTCGGAAGACCCATCTGCCGATGAGGATTTTTCTCCCCTTCGCTGAGGATCATGGAACCAGCTTCCACGTTCCGCGGATCTTCAGTGCCGCGACTTCCGCTGCCATGACTGCCTTCCATTTCTCTCTGTCGGGGCCAGACAAGGCTTGGCAAACGGTGGTAGGTTCATTGGGGGAGGCGTTGCGAACAGCGACGGCGAGTCCGAGGATGCGGAGACCGGTTTTGTTGGTCTCTTCGAGGTGGAGGCGATCGTAGTCGTGGAAGCTGGTTACTTCGACGACGTCGTCGTCACTGGCATTGCCGAGGCGGAGGGTGTCTTGCGAGGTGTTTGGTGGTAACTCGACATCCGGTGATCGGCACGCTGCGCTGTTGTAGTTGTGGGCTTCACGAGTTGTATTGTCAGGATCGAATTGTTGTACATGTATGAATGTCGGAGTTTGGAATGGGCTTGTAAGGGGAATGTTGGGTGCGTTGTCAAATTGAGTGACATCTGCTGCATCAGCATCTTCTGCCAGGTCAGCTTCATCGTGTGGAGTTGCGAAGCTGCGGTGTCCCTAAAAAATCCTTTATGGAGCCCTATCAGCTTCGCGGTGCTCCTTGAATAGTGGCAGGGTCATCTTCTCGTAGAAGATGCAGTCACGTGATTTTGTGACTTCGTGTGTTGCGTAGTCCAGCACGATCCACGTCTTGTATTATTTTTTTATCCCGAGGTGGATGCCCCAACGTGCTCGGTCAGCAAATTTTCCGGTCCTTGCTGTGTGTGGCCGGTATTGTACCATGCAGCCGAACACTCGAAGCAGACGTGTGACCACTTTTCTGCCCGTCCAAGCCCTGTAGGGAGAGTTGTTATTCTCGAGGCTTCGAGAGGACAGCAACTTGTGTAGCCGGACTACGTGGTTCATTGCAAACGGCCAGTATTTGGTTGGCACGGCTGACTGTTTCATCAGGGCCCTCATCCTTGTGGCGAGGGTCCTGTTTGTCCGTTCTGCTACACCTTGCTGCTCGTGAGCGTAGGGCAGGGATACCAGGTGCTCAATCTCGTCCTGCTTGAAGAGTTCCTTGAACTTAGTTGAGAAGAACTCCAAACCCCTGTCTGTCTGGTAAGTTTTCAGCTTCAATTCAGACTGGCGTTCAGCCTGCTTCATCCACGCTACGAAGCACTCGAAGGCGAGAGAGCGGCAGTCAGTGTTGACTGCCCAGACGTAGCGTGTGCATGCATCGATGAAGTTGAGCGTGTAGAACTCGCCATTGAGCCCAGTTTGGTTGAGAACCATGAAGTCGCTATATACTTTGTCGAGCGGCTTGTAGTGTTCGTAGCCAGGGAGTAATTAGGGAAAGGGTTTGTGGGCGAGTGACGCAGTTGGGCACACGGTGCATGGCGGGTTGGCTGATTCCGCTGTGAGGGAGCCTTCGTGAGGGAGGAGCAGCGCGTCGTTTTCAAAGACACCAGCCTTGAGAGAGTTCTTGAGTGTGGCGTGTGAGGGGTGCCTGAGTCGCTGATGCCATGTTTCCGGTTCCGCACGGTACCCGACTGTCTTCTGATAATACTTGTGCCTTGCTGCTTTGTCGTTTTGTTGCCTTTCAGGTCTCGTGTCGGTTGCGGCGTCGGCGTCAGCTGCAAAGGCTCGAACGGAGTTTCGTTCCAAGAGCGCGCGGGGAATTTTGATGATGTGGTCGGTATCGCTGACGTGAACTTGTTCGCCGGTGACGAGCAGGGACAAAGATGGCGCTTTGGGCCAATCAGAAACAGGAAGTCCTGTCATGGAAATGCGAAAGTAGCTGTATTCGTCGCCGATGACATCAATTTGCCGAGGCCCTTGTTCTGGCGACGGCGGCTCCTCGGTAGGTTCCGGTAGTTCCGCTGCTTCCCCGCAGAATTCATAAGTTACTTCTTCTTCTGAATCTCTTTAAACTGGTTCCAGTGTGTGAGGAGCGTACTGGTCCGGAAGAGGAGGGCCGCCCCAGCTAGTACCGCGAGTTGCCTATTACGGATCGACTGCCGCAACTTCCGCAGAGGGAAGTCCCGGAGCTTCGAGATAGGCGGGAGCTGATTGTTGAGAAACTTAGAACGAGAGAATGAATTGACTAAGGAATGAAAGTGATACAAAAGGTGAAAAGCTAGAATTGTGTACCCCTTAGTATCTAACCCGCTACAGCCTACACAGGCTAGATCATATAAGTTTGACACACCCCCATAGGCAAAGTGGGGGAGAACAAAGGGTCACAAGACCAGTCAAGCAAAGCAAGGCAAAGCAAGCTAAGGGTGGATCACAACGTCACCACACATTCTGAGCACAAGTTCAAGGCCACAAGGCCAGTTCACATGCATGAGTACACACATATATATAACGCTAAACAAGCAAGAGCAGGTATATATATATGTAACAGTACAAGCAAGGTCAAGAAGTGAGCAAGTGAGGCAAGGAAGGTACAAGACCTAACAGAGTACAGAAGCGCTGATGGTCACAAGGCACAAGTGCCTTGGTGAAGATATCAGCAGTGTTGGCCTCAGAGGCTACGTAAGCAAGGCGCAGCTGACCTCGCTGCTGCAGCTCACGAGCAAGGAAGTAGCGAAGAGCAATGTGCTTCGTTCTGTGCTCCAGTCTGTGCTCCCGACACAAGGCCAGCATAGCCTTGTTGTCTACGTACAGAACTGGAGCAGAACGAGGCGGCTCTCCTAGGTCAGTCAGCAGGTAGGTGAGCCAGCGTAGCTCCTGTGCAGCCATGGCCCCTGCGTAGATCTCAGCCTCACAACTGGAGCCGAGAACAGAAGACGAGCGGGTAGACCGCCACGAAACAGAGCCGGAACCAAGGCTGAAGGTGTAACCCTGTGACGACCGCTGCGTAGCCTGGTCGTCAGCCCAAGAAGCGTCTGCGTGACCAGTGAGGACCACTGGACTCCGCCCTCCAAGCACAAGCCCCATGCCCGACGTACTGCACAAGTAGCGCAACACCCTCTTCGTTGCAGCCATGTGCTCTGGTCTGTGTCTCCCAGGAGCAACATAGCGTGCCAGAATGCTAAGAGGGTATGCAAGGTCAGGTCGAGTGCAGGTCATCAGGTACATGAGGCAGCCAACAAGCTCTGGGTACGGGCCACTCGACTCTACGGACTCATCCGAAGGCAGAGCTGAGAGCGAGTGGCGAGTAGACAGAGGAGTGGCCTGAGGCGAGGAGTACGTGAAGCCGAAGCGCTGAAGGACCTGCTGCACCATGTGTGACTGAGTCAGAGTAATGGTGCGCTGTGCTCTGTCCCGGGTGATCTGCAAGCCAAGGTAGCTGCGCAGTTCACCCAGGTCTGTGCACATGTGTCTCTTCTGCAGCTCGGACTTCACGTGGGTGAGTCCAGCAGTGTCAGCTGTGGCAAAGACCAAGTCGTCGACGTACACGAGGATGTAGAACGGCGGCAAAGAAGTGTCGGTGCGCAGAAACAGCGACGGGTCGGCAGTAGAAGGAGCAAACCCAAGAGCCGCAAGTGTAGTCCTCAGTGTGTCGTGCCACTCACGAGGTGCCTGGCGGAGACCGTAGACTGGCCGCCGGAGACTCCACTGGGTACCAGGAGGAAAAGACCCAGTGAAGCCAGGTGGGCGGCGCAGCCAGATCTCCTCGTGCAGGCTGCCCTGCAAGAAAGCAGTGCTGAAGTCAAGAGAGTGAAGCTCGTAGTCACGGTGAGCGGCTATGTGCAGCAGTACCCGAAGAGTGGTCATCTTCGGGGTGGGAGAGAAGGTATGAAAGTAGTCAACTCCCTGCCGCTGACTGAAGCCACGAGCCACGTAGCGCGCCTTGAAGACAGGCGGAGAACCCGGCGGCCGCTTCACCCTGAAAATCCACATGCCACTGACGATGTTCGCCCCAGGAGGGGGAACCTCGTCGACGTAGGTGCCTGTGGACTTCCAGGAAGCCATCTCTGCATCCATGGCTGCCTGCCACTGAGAGGAGTAGGGACCCTCTATCGCCTCCGCGTAAGAGCGCGGCGTCGGGATGTCTGGTGCATCCGGGTCTCCCTCAGGGGCAAGCAGCATGGACACGAGATGAGGTGAAGCAGCAGCAAAGCACTGGAACTCCTCCTGCCTGTCCTCAAGGACGTCCGTGCCAAGGGCACACTCACCCCCGACGGACGGAGGACAGACAGGCTCAGACTCAGCGACAAGACTAGCAGCGTAGTCTAGGCGACAGCGAGCAGCGAAGTCGACAAGCTCAGAAACTAAGGCAGACGCAGCAGCGGACTCAAAGGAAGGGTCAGTGACGACAGTAGCAAGGAGACGCATGACAGCAGGACTGGCAGCACGAAGGGAGTCCGACTCCGGGTCAGCAAGAACAGGAAGAGAGGACTCAGGAGGAGAAGGCAAAGGGGCACGCAGCGGAGCAGTGGAGGGACGCAGAGACATCCGGTGCGTGCCGGGGACAGGGGGAGGACGCTGACGCGAACCACGACTACTAGTGCGAGCAGCACGGACAGGCGACGCAGGACGAGACGCAGGCTCACGACGCTCAGCAAGACCTCCAGTAGGACCAGTGTAGGGAGAAGGAGCAGGCAGAGGAGAGGTAGGCTGGAACTGTGACTCGGACTGGACAGGCGGTGGACACTCTAAGGGAGGAGCCGGACTAGCAGAGGGCGGAAGACCAAGAACCTGCTCAAGGAGCGGAACGAAGTACGGCCGCGGTCGCTCAGCACCACCAGCACCAGAAGGGACAGCACCAGCACCCCGAACGACAGCACCAGCGCCAGCAGCACCCCCAGCTCCAGCAGCGCCAACTCCAGTACCCTCAGAGGCACCAGCACCAGAGGCACCCTCAGCGCCAACACCCCCAGCAGCTCCAGCTCCAGCCGGACCACCAGAAGACGCAGCGGGTCCAGCTCCAGCACCCTCAGTAGCACCGACGCCCGCAGCACCACCAGCTCCAGTACGAGAAGCACCCGCAGGCCCAGCAGCTCCAGTACTCCCAGTACTAGCACCTCCGGGACCCGCGGCACCAGCACCCTCAGCAGCAGCAGAACCTCCAGCACCCGCAGCACCTCCAGCTCCAGCAGCTCGCCTCCAGCGCCGGGCAAACCACTCACGCAGCTCCTGTGGAGAGAGTAGCTCCCGCCGGGACGAAGCACCCGAAGAACCTCCAGGCCCAGCACTGCCAGACGTCACACGAGCAGGTCCAGTACCCTCAGACTCCGCACCCCCAGACGCAGCACCCCCAGGCTCAGCACCCCCAGACGCAGCACCCCCAGGCGTAGCACCCCCAGGCTCAGCACCCCCAGAGTCAGCACCCCCAGGCTCAGCACCCCCAGACCCAGCACCCGCAGGCTCAGCACCCCTAGCAGCACCAGAGTCAACAGCTACCTCGACAGGGTCGACTGCGTCTACCTGAGACACACCTGAGGGGGCAGGACCCTGAGGGGGGAGGGGGTCTACCGGAGGGGGACCTGGCGTAAGGAAGAGCGGCGGGGGGGGGGAGGGACGCAGTGCGGTAGGGGAAGAGACGGTAGTAGGGAACCGAGTCGTCAAAGGTGACGTCCTGGGAGGACAGAACACGGCGCGAGGTGGGGTGGTAGAACTGCCAGCCCGGCGCGTCAGGGGGGAAGCCAAGGAAGACGCAGGGAACAGCACGAGGGGACAGCTTGTCCGCAGACAAGTCGCGGACAAACGCCCAAGATCCCCAGACACGGAACGCAGACGCATCGCCAACCTTCCCCGTCCACAGCAAAGCAGGGGAGGTCTCCGGCATGGAGACCCGGGGCTGAAGGTTGATCTGATGCGCCGCGTACCGAACCGCAAACGGCCACAGAAAATGGGGGGCAGCCGCATGGACCATGGACGTACGAGCGACGTCCATGACCATGCCAATGCGGCGCTCAGCAATCCCATTTTGCTGCGGAGAGTCCGGAAGCGTGAAGGTCTGGCGGATGCCTCGTGCACGACAGAAGGCTCGCAGAAGGTCAGAGGAGAACTCTCCGCCTCTGTCAGAGTGCAGACGCAGAACAGGAAAGTCCGAGCCGAAACTCTCTCTGAGCTGGAGACGAGCTGCGCGGATCCAGGCGATCAACACCTCAGTGACCTCACCCTTGCTGCGCAAGGGGAAGACTGCGGTGTAACGCGAGTAGTCGTCAACCACCAGCAGGAAGTAACGCTCGTGACCCTGTCCACGGACGCGGGCTGGGCCCCACACGTCCATGTGAAGCGTCTGCAGCGGAGCCTCTGTCGGAGGAAACTCGGAGGAGTGAGGAGCAGCGCGCTGCCGCCCCTCGACGCAGGGAACGCAGGTGGGGGCAGGCCCCGGAGGAAGGGGAGGGAGGGACCGGGGGAGACCAGAGACAAGGACACGGGAGGCCATGCCTCGAAGACGAGGCAGGGAGGGGTGACCAAGGCGGTGGTGCCAGAGGAGAGTCTGGTGAGACAGGAGACGACACGAGCAGGGGGCAGACTCAGGACCAGACCTGGACGCCGCAGCAAACACCTGACCCGACGCGGCTACCTGAGCAGACTCAGCGACTGGGGGAGACTCAGTAGTCATTGTGTAAAGGCTCGACCCCGGCTGACGGGTAAACGTGGCCAAGTGACGGCCCGTCCGAGCACAGGTACAGTGGGTCACTCGCTGACTCGCAGGAGTGAACTGGTGAACCCCTCCATCCTGGAGGTCAGCACCACTCACCAAGTTCGTAGAGAACGAGGGGAGGTAAAGACCCGACAGGGTGCCAGAAGGGGCCGCCGGACACGGTAGAACAGTGGAGAAGTGGGCAAGGACAGGACCCCCAGAGGGGTCTGCCAGCGAGACTGCCACTGGCCGACTAAGCGGCGTAAGCGTGGTGCGGTCTCGAAAGAAGGAGCGGGAAGCACCCGAGTCAAGGGTGAAGGTGTGGGTGGCCGGAGCCGACGCGGTACCTGAGAGCGCAGACTCACCAGCACCTGGGGCAGCAGGCTCACTGGCACCTAGAGCAGCAGCCTCACCAGCACCTAGAGCAGCAGCCTCAATGCCCGGGTCAGGCGGAAAACACCGGTAACAGTCACCCTCATCACTAATAGTCACAGCATACATCGCAGCAAGAATAGCATCATAATCAAGATCAAAGATCGCAACACCCGCCCTAAACAGCTCGCCCCAGCGAGGGATCTCAGTAGCGTCGGGGAACTGGTGACGCCAAGCGTCCGTCAGGCGGCCGAAGCAGCGCTGGGTGGAGTGCAGACCCCCACACTGCTCACCCGTGCGGTCGCCTGTACGTAGAACGTAGGTACAGGGGCCAGCACCCCAACCCCGCTGACGAGCAGTGTACCACTCACGAAGCTGCTGGGGGGAAGGGGTCTCACGAGTGCGCTGCTGCTGCTGCTGCTGGCGCTGACCACCACCGGAGCCGACCCGCTGCGAAGAGCCGCCCCGACCAGCTCCACCTCCGCCGCCGCTACCTCCACCACCGCCTCCACCTCCACCACCTCCGCTCGCACCGCCACCGCCGCCGCCTCCTCCGCCTCCACTGCCGCCACTAGTGCCCCCACTCCCACCACCACTCCCACCGCCACCCCCACCCCCTCCGACGCCTCCACCGCCGCCTCCACCGCCCCCGCCAGCTCCTCCAGCGCCCTTGCCCCCCTTGCCTGAGCGGCGTCTATCGCTAGGGGCAGACGCCGCGCCGACCGACTCAAGACAAACGAGGTCGGCCGCAGCAGCAGAGGCAACAGAGGGCAAGAGGGGGGAGGGGGAGCACCCCTCAAAGACAGGGGTACGAGGGTCACCACGAGAGGCTCCTACTGCGACTATACTCTTTTCTGCTGCTAGGAGGCGCTCCTCGAGGAGGTAAACGGTGAGGGTGGTGGGGCAAACAGAGAGGAAGTGGTCCCTGACCGAGCGAAGGGTGTCATGGAGCCGGGTGACTATGTAGTAGAGGGTGATGTACATAGGGGGGGGGTTCTTGGCGCAGAACTCAGCAGGAAGCGCAGCGCGGTAGCGAATGTCACTAGTGCGAAGGTGCGTAATGAGGTCAGCGACTGTGGGAAAAGCGGCGAGGTCAGGGAAGAGGTACGGCAGTATGAGGCGGCTAAGGGCAGCAGTGGCAGGGGAAGAGTAGCGTGCAATGACAGCGTCGTACAAGGTCTTAGCACTCTTGTACTGACTAAAATGCGCGCGCTCAGCGGTCGGTAAGTGGCGGCGCACAGCAAGGCGAGCAGCAGCATCGCGCGTGGCCCACTGTGAGCGAACAGTGGCGTCAGCATCAGCAGCAGGGGCAGGAGAGGCACCAGAGGTGAGGTCAAACAGAGAGAGACCGTCTGCCCTATCGCACTGTAGGAAAAGCTGCAGATCATCTACCCAGACCTCAAAGTCAACAGCCCGACCCTCAGCGTCAAAGGTGAGAACACTGGGGGTGGCCATGACAGCAGTAGACTGGCAGAGAGAGCAGCGGGGTAGGGCAGTGCAGTGGCAGAGGCGCTGCTCTTACCAGGCAGGTGGGGCGGGCCGAGGCAGGCCGGCAGGGACAGGGCCGCGACGGCAGGGACTGCGGCGTCTCGGCTGCGGTGGCGTGGCGGCTCGGCGGCTCGGCGGCTCGGCGGCTCGGCTGCAGGGCGGCTCGGCGGCTCGGCGGCTCGGCAGCTCGGGGGCTCGGCGGCTCGGCAGCTCGGCGGCTCGGCGGCTCGGCAGCTCGGCGGCACAGCGGCAAGGGCGGCTCGGCGGCTCGGCGGCCCGGCGGTGACGGCGGCTCGGCTGCTCGACGGGGCTGGGAAGGGCGGCTGAGGGGCCGAGGAAGGGCGGCAGGGCCGCGAAGGGCGGCGATGGGGCCGCAAGGGGCGGCAACGAGGCCGCTGAAGGGCGGCGACGAGGCCGCTGAGGGGCGGCGACGAGGCCGCTGAAGGGCGGCGACGAGGCCGCGAAAGGGCGGCGACGGGGCCGCGGATGGGCGGCAATGGGGCCGCTGAAGGGTGGCGACGAGGCCGAAAGGGGCGGCGACGGGGCCGTAAGGGGCGGCGACGGGGCCTTAAGGGGCGGCGACGGGGCCTTAAGGGGTGGCGACGGGGCCGTAAGGGGCGGTCGCGGGGCCGTGAGGGGTGGCGACGGGGCCGTAAGGGGCGGTCGCGGGGCCGTGAGGGGCGGCGACGGGGCCGTAAGGGGCGGCGACGGGGCCGTAAGGGGCGGCGACGGGGCCTTAAGGGGCGGCGACGGGGCCGTAAGGGGCGGTCGCGGGGCCGTGAGGGGCGGCGACGGGGCCGTAAGGGGCGGTCGCGGGGCCGGAAGGGGCGGCGACAGGGCCGCTAAGGGGCCACGCGGGGCCTAGAGAGGGCAGCGACGGGGCCTGAGGGGCGGGACACTAGGCGCGCTTCGGGCAGGGGCGGCACGCGCCCCGGGTAGGAAAAAAAATCTTGGTGGGCCCTAGGAACAGTTCCCACGAGGGAACCTGCTCGATACCATGAGAAACTTAGAACGAGAGAATGAATTGACTAAGGAATGAAAGTGATACAAAAGGTGAAAAGCTAGAATTGTGTACCCCTTAGTATCTAACCCGCTACAGCCTACACAGGCTAGATCATATAAGTTTGACAATTGTCCCCATCTTTCTTCGGTTGAGGTTCCCCAGCCTCCTCCAGCGGTAACGTCTGCTTCCTCTGGCGTTAAAACTTCTCCCCATGGGCCATCTGCAGGGCCGGGACCCCCCCAGCTAGTTGCTGGAGCTGTTATGTTTTCTCCGGTGTCTGGTTCTAAAGTTGCTGACTTTGCACTGTCCTCCTCTTTTTCCATTCTTGCAGGTCCAGTACCCCCTGGGTTGGAGGTCGAGGCAGTTGGGACGGTGTCTAGTCGTAGAAGACCATCGGAGGCGGGTCGTTCAAGATCCATCTCTTCTGGGTGTGACCAAGCCATCGGCTCCGTGGGAGTTGTTTTCAGCAAAAGCGTTCGTTCAGAATCGCCAGTGGTGCCTTGAGCCGAGAAGTTCAAAACGAAGACCCCGTCATCATTGTCAGCCTTTCCGATGTAAGTATTTTCATAATTAAGTTCGAAGGTTTTGTCGTTGCAGTTGCTTCGAATGTCAACTCCACACCGCATGAGCTGTGCTGAAGAGAGCAGGTTGTATTGAAGATCAGGAGAAACCAGCACGTCGCCGATGTGAATAGTGAATTGAGTGTCGTCGGCCTCAAGGCAAACTTCTCCGATATCATATGCTTTGAGACGTCCGTTGTTGGTGACGGTGATTTCTCACGGCCGTCGCATTTGCCTTGAATTTTTAATTAATGTTGGAGATCCCACCATGTGTTGCCCGCAGCAGCTGTCAAGATACTAGGTGTTGATGCTCTCGCGATTGTGTCGCATAATGTCAAACATATGTGTTTATAATTCTCTAGGCTGTAGTGGGTTTAGCCTTAGGGAGTACAGAATATCTCTCGACATTCTACTTGTACCCCCCCCTTTCAACTAATGCCATCATTCTCGTCACTATTCTAACATGGAATCAGAGTAGGTAACTTTTGGGCCCACCACCTACTACTGCGCCTACCTCGTTCCTAGCCCCGCGCCTGGCCCGTACCTCGCCCGCGATAGGCCCGTACCTAGCCCGCGCCCGGCCCAGTCTCACGCCCGCGCCCGGCCCGTACCTAGACCGCGATAGGCCCGTACCTAGCCCGCGATCGCCCCGTCGACACCCGCGCCCGGCCCGTACCTAGCCCGCGCCCCGTCGACACCCGCGCCCGGTCCGTACGTAGCCCGCGTTCCGTCAACACCCACGCCCGACCCGTACCTAGCCCACGCCCCGTCGACACCCGCGCCCGGCCCGTACCTAGCCCGCGCCCCGTCGACACCCGCGCCCGGCCCGTCCCTAGCCTGCGCCCCGTCGACACCCGCGCCCGGCCCCTTCTCTCGCCCTCGCCCGGCCCGTACCTAGCCCGCGCCCGGCCCCGTCTTACGCCAGCGCCCGGCCCGTACCTAGCCCGCAACCCGGCCCCGTACCTAGCCTGCGCCCTGTCGACACCCGTGCCCGCGCCCCGTCGACACCCGCTCTCGGCCCCGTACCTCGCCCGCGCCAGGCCCCGTACCCAGCCCGCGCCCGGCCCAATACCCAGCCCGCGCCCGGCCCCGTACCTGCCCAGCGCCCGGCCCCGTACCTTGTTTGGCCCCTCGGCCCTGCCCCTCGGCCCCTAGGCTCGGCCTCCTCGGCCCTAGTGTTTGGCCCCTCGGCCCCCCCCTAGGCCCCTCGGCCCCATTTCAGAGCCCAGCACCCGGCCCCGTACCTGCCCAGCGTCCGGCCCCTTGTTTGGCCCCTCGGCCCTGCCCCTCGGCCCCTAGCCTCGGCTCCTAGGCTAGGCCTCCTCGGCCCTAGTGTTTGGCCTCCTCGGCCCTCTTGTTTGGCCCCTCGGCCCCCTAGGCCCCTCGGCCCCGTACCTAGCCCGCGCTTGGCCCCGTACCTAGCCCGCGCCCGGCCCCGTACCTAGCCCGCGCCCGGCCCCTTGTTTGGCCCCTCGGCCCCTAGGCTCGGCCTCCTCGGCCCGTCCCCTTGTTTGGCCCCTCGGCCCCCTAAGCCCCTCGGCTCCGTACCTGCCCAGCGCCAGGCCCTCTTGTTTGGCCCCTCGGCCCCCTAGGCCCCTCGGCCCCGTACCTAGCCCGCGCCCGGCCCCTTGTTTGGCCCCTCGGCCCCTAGGCTCGGCCTTCTCGACCCCTCCCCTTGTTTGGCCCCTCGGCCCCCTAAGCCCCTCGACTCCGTACCTGCCCAGCGCCCGGCCCCTTGTTTGGCCCCTCGGCCCTGCCTCGCGGCCCCTCGGCCCCTAGCCTCGGCTCCTAGGCTCGGCCTCTTCGGCCCTCTTGTTTGGCCCCTCGGCCCCCTAGGCCCCTCGGCCCCGTACCTAGCCCGCGCTTGGCCCCATACCTAGCCCGCGCCCGGCCCCGTACCTAGCCCGCGCCCGGCCTCTTGTTTGGCCCCTCGGCCCCTAGGCTCGGCCTCCTCGGCCCCTCCCCTTGTTTGCCCCTCGGCCCTGCCTCTTGGCCCCTCGGCCCTGCCTCTCGGCCCCTCGGCCCCTAGCCTCGGCTCCTAGGCTCGGCCTCCTCGGCCCTCTTGTTTGGCCCCTCGGCCCCCTAGGCCCCTCGGTCCCGTACCTAGCCCGCGCTTGGCCCCGTACCTAGCCCGCGCCCGGCTCCGTACCTAGCCCGCGCCCGGTCCCTTGTTTGGCCCCTCGGCCCCTAGGCTCGGCCTCCTCGGCCCCTCCCCTTGTTTGGCCCCTCGGCCCCCTAAGCCCCTCGGCTCCGTACCTGCCCAGCACTCGGCCCCTTGTTTGGCCCCTCGGCCCCGCCCCTCGGTCCCTCGGCCCCTAGCCTCGGCTACTAGGCTCGGCCTCCTCGGCCCTCGTGTTTGGCCCCTCGGCCCTCTTGTTTGGCCCCTCGGCCCCCTAGGCCTCTCGGCCCCCTAGGCCCCTCGTCCCCTCGGCCCCTCGGCCCTCTTGTTTGGCCCCTCGGCCCCTAGGCCCCTCGGCTCCGCCCCTTAGCTACTGCTACTGCTGCTCCTGAGCCCTGCGCCACTATGGCTTTGCTTAGAGTTCTTACGTTCGACCCAGAGGGCAGGCCTGTAGCATTTGACACGTGGCACGACGATCTGCAACTGTACCTACTGAGCGATCTTAAGGACAGTGTCTCACTGTTTGACCACGTGTCCGGTGTCGCTCCAGCCCCTCCCGCCACAGCTAACGTTTCGACTCGTTCCCAGTGGCTGTCTCGTGACGCTACTGCCCGCTTAGCCATTTGCAACCACCTGCCTGCGACTGAATGTGCTCACTTTGGAGAGCACAGGACAGCACAGGCCCTGTATGACGCCGTCGTTGCTCGCTACTCCTCCCCTGCCACTGCTGCTATTGGCAGGCTGCTACTGCCCTACCTGTTCCCTGAGCTGTTGGCTTTTGCCACAGTAGCGGACCTGGTTACCCATCTGCGCACTAGCGACGCTCGCTACCGCGCTACCGTCCCTGCTGAGTTCCTTCCCACGAACCAGCCCCCCATGTTCATCACCCTCTACTTCATAGTCACTCGCCTCCCTGACTCCCTTCGCTCTGTCAAGGACCACTTCCTCACCCTCGACCCCACCTCCCTCACTGTTGACCTCCTCGAGCAGCATCTCCTCGCAGCTGAGACTAGTGCAGTTGCTGTAGGTGCTGCTCGTGGCACTCCGCGCTCGCCCTTCTTTGAGGGGTGCTCCCCCTCCCCCCTTCCCCCCTCCTTCGCCTCTGCTGCTGCCGCAGACGTCTCAGTTCCTGAGGACGTCGGTGCTGCTTCGACTAGTGCGAAGCGCCGCAACAGCAAGGGCAAGGGTGGCCGGGGTGGTGGAGGAGGCAGCGGTGGTGGTGGAGGTGGAAGTGGGAGCGGTAGTGGGGGCGGCGGTAGAGGAGGTGGAGGCGGTGGTGGTGGTGGTGGCGGTGGGACTAGTGGCGGCGGTGGCGGCTCTGGTGGCAGCGGTGGCGGCAGTGGAGGCGGTGGGACCCGTGGTGGTAGGTCTGGACCTCGACGCACAGGCCCTGGTGGTGGTCGGGGCCAGCACCAGCAGCGTCGGAGCGAGACCCGAACGCCCCAGCAGCTCAGTGAGTAGTTGGTTCAGCGCCGCTGCTTTGCCCGCCTTGACGACGCCTGGCGTGCTGAGTTTGGTGACGACGTCGAGCGCCCTCACTGGGCGGATTTGCTTAGGTCGGGAGTTGCTATCTTTGAGCTAGACTATGATGTTATTATCTCTGCCATGTATGCTTTGTCTTTTAGTGCTGAGGGTGACTGTTACCGGTGTGTGCCGCCTGACCCAGATATAGCCGCTGCTGCTCTAGGTGCTAGTGTGTCTGGTACTCCCCCTGGTACTGCGCCTGCTGAGGCCTTGCACACTTTCACGTTGGACTCCGGCGCCTCGCGCTGTTTCTTTCGTGACAGCACCACTCTCACTCCTCTTCCTGCACCTGTTCCGATCAGACTGGCTGACCCCTCGGGGGGCCCGGTCGTTGCCAGTTCCTCCACTGACCTCCTGTGTCCGGCGGTTCCGTTCGGCTCACTGTCAGGTCTTCACCTCCCCTCGTTCTCTACGAACTTGGTGAGTACCGCTGCCCTTCAGGATGCGATGGTCACTACCACCACTCCTGGGGGTCAGCGTGTGTCGATCTGCACATGCACACCGACGGGGCGTCACCTGGCTACGTTCACTCGTCGGCCAGGGTCGAGTCTGTACACACTGGCTACCGAGCCTCCTCAGGTTGATGCGTCTGCTCAGGTGTCCGCGTCAGGTCAGGTAGCCGCCTCTTGCTCGTGTCGCCTTCTGTTGCACCAGACTCTTCTTTGGCACCACCGCCTAGGTCACCCCTCCCTGCCACGCCTTCGTGCCATGCACTCCCGTCTCCTGGTCTCTGGTCTCCCCAGGTCCGCGCTCGTGCTGCCGGTCCCACTGTCTCTCGTCTCCTCGCCACTGCTGTCACAGACCCTTCTTTTGAGTCTGCTGCTGCGTCTGCTCTTGTTGCTGAGCTACTTGACCTTGCTGTTGCCTGCCGTCTAGACTACGCCACTGCTCTAGTTGCTGAGTCTGCGTCTGCCAGTCCTCCGTCCATCGGGGGTGAGTGTGCTCTTGGCACGGACGTCCTTGAGGACATGCAGGAGGACTTTGAGTGTCTTGCAGCTGCTGTACCACGTTTCGCTTCCTTGCTGCTTGCCCCTGAGGGAGACCCGGATGCTCCAGACATCCCGACCCTGCGCACTTACGCAGAGGCGATTACGGGTCCTTACTCCTCTAAGTGGCAGGCAGCTATGGATGCCGAGATGGCATCCTGGAAGTCCACAGGCACCTACGTCGACGAGGTTCCGCCACCTGGGGCGAACATAGTCGATGGCATGTGGATTTTCAGGGTGAAGCGGCCGTCGGGTTCTCCACATGCCTTCAAGGCGCATTACGTTGCTCGAGGTTTCAGCCAGCGACAGGGAGTTGACTACTTCCAGACCTTCTCCCCCACCCCGAAGATGACTACTCTTCGGGTGTTGCTGCACGTAGCTGCTCAGTGTGACTACGAGTTACACTCCCTGGACTTTAGTACAGCCTTCTTGCAGGGCAGCCTGCACGAGGAGATCTGGCTGCGCCGACCACCTGGTTTCACTGGGACGTTTCCTGCAGGTACCCAGTGGAGCCTCCACCAGCCAGTCTACGGTCTCCGCCAGGCGCCTCGCGAGTGGCAGGACACACTCAGGACTACACTTGCGGCTCTTGGGTTTGCTCCGTCTACAGCAGACCCGTCGCTGTTTCTACGCACAGACACCTCGCTGCCGCCGTTCTACGTCCTAGTGTACGTCGACGACCTCGTCTTTGCCACGGCTGACACTGAGGCACTGACCCTTGTGAAGTCCGAGCTGTAGAAGAGACATACCTGCACTGACCTGGGTGAACTGCGCAGCTATCTTGGCCTGCAGATCACCCGGGACAGAGCACGGCGCACCATCACACTGACTCAGTCACACATGGTGCACCAGGTCCTTCAGCGCTTCGGCTTCCAGTACTCCTTGCCACAGCTCACTCCTCTGTCTACCAGCCACTCGCTCTCAGCTCCACCTTCGGACGAGTCCGTAGAGCCGAGTGGTCCGTACCCAGAGCTTGTGGGTTGCCTCATGTACCTGATGACTTGCACACGACCTGACCTCGCGTACCCTCTCAGCCTTCTGGCTCGCTACGTGGCTCCCGGTAGGCACCGAAAGGTGCACTGGGATGCTGCGAAGAGGGTACTGCGTTACCTGTGCAGTACGTCGGGCATGGGGCTTGTGCTTGGAGGACGGGGTCCAGTTGTCCTCACTGGTCACGCAGACGCCTCCTGGGTTGACGACTCAGCTACGCAGCGGTCGTCGCAGGGTTACACCTTCAGCCTTGGGTCCGGCTCGGTTTCTTGGCGGTCTACCCACTCGTCTTTGGTTCTCAGCTCCAGTTGTGAGGCTGAGATCTACGCCGGAGCCATGGCTGCTCAGGAGCTACGCTGGCTCACCTACTTGCTGACCGACTTGGGAGAGCAGCCTCGTTTGCCTCCAGTCCTGTACGTAGACAACAAGACCATGATTGCCTTGTGTCAAGAGCACAGACTGGAGCACAGAACGAAGCACATCGCTCTGCGATACTTCCTTGCTCGAGAGTTGCAGCAGCGTGGCCAGCTTCGTCTAGCGTACGTGGCCACTCGGGCCAACACTGCTGATGTCTTCACCAAGGCACTTCCGCCTGGTGATCATCAGCGCTTTGTAACTGTGTTAGGCCTTGTGCCTACTTTGCCTCACTTGCTTACTGCCTGACTCTGCTTGTACTGTGATATATATATATACCTGCATGCTTGCACTTGCTAGGGTATGATCACTGTATTGTTTGTTCTCTTTATATAACTCTGCATGTGAACTGGCCTTGTGGCCCTTTGCTTGTGCTCGGACTGTGTGGTGACTTTGTGATCCACCCTGAGCTTGCTTTGCTTTGCTTCTTCTCTTGACTGGTCTTGTGACCATTGCTTGCTCTTGCTATCACCCACTTCGCCTATGGGGGTTTGTCAAACATATGTGTTTATAATTCTCTAGGCTATAGTGGGTTTAGCCTTAGGGGGTACAGAATCTCTCTCGACATTCTACTTGTACCCCCCCCTTTCAACTAATGCCATCATTCTCGTCACTATTCTAACACATAATCTCAGCGATATTCGGAGTGACGACTCGGTCGAAATCCCCGGTGTACGGCGAGAGATCGATGAATCGCCTTGCGCAAATACTGGGAGGGGACTCCGGTGTTGGTGGAGGTAACTCAAAGTCAGGTGGGATATTTGTTGGACGATTAATCCAGCTATGTATAGTAGGATCATTGTCTGGATTGGGTGCGATGGGGTTAATGGGCGCGATAGGTGGGAATTCGGTGCCATCATAGTATCGGATGCCTCTGCGACGGCGCGCCATGTAGCTCAAGATTGACCCCTTGTCTTTGTCCTTGGTTGAAATGCGTGCAGGAGTTTGCGAAGTGCTCGCGACGGAAGGAGGCGACAATGTGGCTGTTGCAGCAGGGGATGTCGAGGGTGCTGAGGACTGCTGGCCAGAGGAGTTGTTGCGTCTCTCATCGGCGGCCTTTCGTTTGTAGCACCGATAGATAGTGTGGCCGGGTTTCTTGTAGTACTTGCAGAATGTCCCTTTCTTACCATGCTGCTCCCCTTCAGCCGCTCTTGTGAAGAACACTATTTTTTCTTGTTTGTTGTTCTTCTCATTGTACAGATCAATCTCCTTCTGCTCGGAGAGAAGTGTGGCGCACAGGGCGGACTCGGAGATAGTTGCTCGAGCGCGGAGCAACGACTGACACTGACGCCAGTCGGGTCCAAGGCTGGAGAGAACCATGGAGACGAACATGTCGTCGGGAACAGTTCCGCCACACTTCTTAATGTGGTCGCGCAGATTGCGGCACCGGTTGATATACGGTCCCGATGTCTCCCCTTGTTGCATTTTAACCGATGTCAGTTGGCTAAGTAGGCGACTCATTGTAACGGGATCTGTTGCCATGTATGAGTTTTTCAGGTGCTCCCAAGATCCATACGCAGGTGCCCACTCTGACTTGTAGGAGCAAATGCCAAGCTGCTCGGAGGGGGAGAGGTTTAGGAGAAGAGTGGTGTACGCGAGAAGAGATTCGTGGTATTATTGATGCTTCTCCTGGATGGTTCCTTCCGATGGGAAAGGTAAGCTTCCATCATAATACATCCAGATCTGAGCGGTTGTTGCGAGGAGTTCGAATTCGAAGCTCCACGTGTAGAAGTCTTTGCCGTCGAATTGAGCTGAGGTCTTCAGCTTTGAAGTCAAACGATTTTTGTCTGTAAAGTCGCGATTGTTTCTGGATGTACTCGTTGTTGACTGTCTTGTGTATGAGCTGAAGCTTGACGGTTGTCAAAGGTGAAAGACCTCTCGGAATTGACGTGGCGGTCTTCTCTAGGGAGAGGGAGTCCAGCAACTCCTCTTGCGTAACTTGAGCCATCTATGCTCATAGCTTGATGGCTCTCAAGAGCGTTGATGCGGGCGACAAGCTGATCAATGAGAGCGGCGCTGATAGAGGTCACCGCTGATGGCGCAGTAGGCGTTGCTGGTGGTGGGCCTGGAGAATCTGCAGTGGCTTTTCGCTCGGGAGCCATTGTGATGTAGAGTTGTAGTAGTTTGTAATGAGTAATTTTTAACGAGTTTGTTCTAGGAAGAACAAGAATTTGACAGGCCTTATAATCCACTCTGGCTCTCATACCATGTTGTGAATAACAAAGATCGTGGTGGATAGAATAAGTTTGCTAAGTCTAGGAGAAGACAGTGAAGTCTTTGTAATGACCATGTTAATAAAATTTGAAAGAGAACAAGATGATAATAAGATAGAGATACAAGGGTATAAATAGCAAACTAGCTAGCCATGTACTCGGAGGGGTACATTCCCTTATTAACTGTATTGCATAGCTACAGTAACTGCGACTATTGCTATTCTCGACAGTTACCATATTGCATCGCGTAACCTCTGATGCGGTTGCCGGACGGTCAACAGTCGCGACCGTTGACTAACAGCGACTGTTGACTTTTGGGTGACTCTCGATCTTCTGCATGCTCTATACGAGCTATTGCGGTGCTGCTACAGACGCGTTGCTTCGTTATGAAGTGACGCGTGAGTGGAGATCCTTCGGGAATGTTAATTTAACCTTTCGGTTTTTCCAACAGGTTACACAAAAAATCACAAGTATTTGAGTATGGATAGCGTTAGAATCTTAGCTTAGCTTAGGAGCCATGGGAAGCATATCGTTAATGGTGAGAGTAACGTGAGACATAGTTGAGAAAAGAGGGCTTCAATAGTAGCAATGCAAACAAGTTATACGTGTCAGAATAGTAGCTAGGGGGTGAGACTAGGAGCCATCCTAGGGTTTAGGCTAGGCATGACTATCTGTTATTGTCTAGAGTCCACTTAGGGGTCACGGATGCCCTTGAAACCGCCTAAGCAGAATCTGATGACTTCGAACCGCCTCTGTTCAAAACGCCGTCACGATCAGCTCCAATAACATACGATGCTGAAACTTGGTGGAACGTTTTCTTCAGGTGTCTGCTTTCCAACGGTGTATTGCTTGCTTTCATCTGAGGTGTATGCCCTACGCAGTGAATGAAAACGTAAGCTCGGCTGAAAAACGTGTAGTTTCATTGATGCAAGGAAGAGGTGAGTACAACATTGCCTAGGGGACTCTTAAGGGGTTGGGACCATCCTGGGAACTCAGAGAAGGTTGAGCCATAGGGGAGAAAGGCTAGAGAAGGATGGGAAACATCCTAGCTAGGTCAGCAAAGCCAACCATACTTGGATGTTCAGAGCTATACTCAAGGCTACCAATAGTGAGTCAAGCCAACCATGAGTCAGCTTGTCTTCCCACTTGCACCCTCTTGCAAGCTGCTTCCAGGAAGACCACACTTCTCAAAAGGAGGGTGGTAGAGTCCCACTTGACCACCTGTACTTCTTGTCTCATTCTCTGTCCCTGCACCATTGGCATGACAACAATGAAAGGGTGGCAAGAGAAATGCTGCCAATAGTGCACCATGACTACGGAACAGTAACTTTCGACAGCTGCCACGTGCTGGGTTGTCCTTAAACTCGGTGACCACCTGCAAAACACAGCAAAGGACTGCCACACCGATTTTCAGACCAATCAGAGCTCGGTAGATGAGTCAGCAGCCGAAATGGTGAACTCGGGTGTTACCAAAAAAAGAGTAACACACACTTCCGGGATGCCATAAGTCTTGAAACTAAAAATGTTGCCATGCCTTGTAAACTGCTTAAAAAATTCTGAAACTTTGAGGGTGTAAAGATCACACGTTGAAGCACCTCCCCACAAAATTCCAGAAGCTGAGCAGGCTTGTAGGCTGAATGGGAGTGCGATGACCGTGCCACTATAGTACTTTGGCACAACACTATCGAGAGAATTGGAGCAAGAATGAGGGGTTTCACTATAGAGAGTGAAGTACAAATAGGGGAGGACAGGGGGTACACCACCAAGCAGGAAATTAGGATATCTACACTACAGCTAGAACTATATGCAGTTATAACAATATAATTCTAACACCCCCCCTTAACTGCATGCAAGAATAGCCAAGTGCAAGACACAACCTGCAGGGGTACACCAAGCAGAACAAAGAAGCAGCATGCAAGAGCAGTGACAACCAGTGCAGTAGTGGCAGATACAGCCGCAGTAAGCCCTGAGGCAAGAGAGAAACAGACAATAGTAGGTGCATGTGGCGCAGGTAGCATGGAGAGTAGGTGCGTGCGGCGAGAAAGGGTGGCGGCAACGCAGGGCTCAACGGCAGCACCTGCTGCTCAACAGCAGCAGAGAGACGAGACAAGCGAAGGCGGCGACAGGGGCTGCAGCAGGAGGAGCCACGGTAGCAGAGGGCGGCAGTTGCATATGCGTGGCTGCTTCGTCCGCCACTCTCTCTTACCCTCCCCCCACAGCTGCACGTTCGACAGTGAGAGAGAGAGGAGGGGCGGCTGCTGGCTTGACAGCATCTCGCTCACCACCCCCTCACTGCATCTCCTCCTACAGCCCGCCACCCACTCATCTCCCCCCCCCCCCACTGTAGAAGGTGCTGGTGCCAGCGACGTGCACGGGCGCACGTCGCTGGCGCTGGCGCTGGTGTTCACGACCAGCGGCGGGGCGAAGGGGCAGCGCATGGGACGGGGCGAGCAGGTGCAGCAGGCGCGATGGGACGGGATGGGCGGGCGCAGCGGGCACGACGGGACGGGATGGGCAGGCGCTTCGGGCGCGACGCGACGGGACGGGCAGGCGCCACTGGCGCGACGGGACGGGACGGGCAGGCGCTGCGGGCGCGACGGGACGGGACGCAGGGCAAAACTGGCCGCGCGCGTGTGGGTCCTGTCAAACTATATGTTTGTGTTCTCTCTAGGCTATAGTGGGTTAGCCTACAAGGGGTACAACACTTTAGGGTTAGTACTTGTACCCAACTCATTCATAGTTCATCCATTCCTACACAGTTGATTCTGACATGGTATTCAGAGCAGGAAACTTGTTAGGTTTTTAGGGCCCACCGATCGTTCCGCTAGTTCCTGCCCGAAGCGCCCTTGCGCTGTCCGGCCCTCTCGCATAGTGTCACGCTGCCCTGCAGCTACTCGCACTGCCTGCCCTAGCGCGCTGCCCTGCTGTCATGCGCGCCCTTGCTGCCTGCAAGCAGCTCCTGCCCCGCGCGCCCCTGCTGCCCGCGAGCAGCCCCTGCCCTGCGTGCCCCTGCTGCCCGCGAGCAGCCCCTGCCCCACGCGCCACTGCTGCCTTCGAGCAGCCCCTGCCCCAAGCGCCCTTGCTGCCCACGAGCAGCCCCTGCCCCGCGCGCCATTGCTGCCCGCGAGCAGCCCCTGACCCAAGCGCCCCTGCTGCCCGCGAGCAGCCCCTGCACTGCGCGCCCCTTCTGCCCGCGAGCAGCCCCGCAGCCCAACGCGCCCCGCAGCCCTAAACGCGCCAGCGCGCCCCGCAGCCCAGCGTGCCAGCGCGCCCCGCAGCCTAGCGCGCCAGTGCGCCCCGCAGCCCAGCGCGCCCCGCAGCCCAGCACGCCAGCGCGCCCCGCAGCCCAGCGCGCCAGAGCGCCAGAGCGCCCCACTGTGAAGTGCGCCAGCGCGCCCTGCTGCTAAGCGTGCCATTGCGCCCTGCAACCCTAAATAATAATCATCATCATTAAAAAAAAAAAAAAAAAAAAAAAAAAAACCCCAGCGCGCTCCGCTGCCCAGCGCCCTGCTGCTGCACACGCTGCTACTGCTGAGCTGTGCCCTGCTGAGTAGCGCTGCCCAGGCCGAGCCGCGCCGCCCAGCCCAAGCCGCCCTCCTGCTCGTACTACTGCTGCTACTGGTGGAGGTGCTGCTGGGAGTGCTGGAGGAGCTGCCACCTCGCCCCACCGAGCCGCCCTACTGCTACTACTGCTGCTGTTGCTGCTGCTGCTCGTGCTACTGCCGCTGCTGGTGGAGGTGCGGCTGGGAGTACTGGAGGTGTTGCTGGTGCTGGAGGTGCTGGACCTACTACTGACCGTCACTGCCTGTCATGGCAACTATCACGGCAGTTGCAGCGGCTAGGGGTGGACAGCAGCGGTCAGTGCCTCTCCCGGACGACCCCACCCCTCAACAGCTTCGTGACTGGGTTATTCAGCGAGGTAGTCCTAGTGGTGGAGGTTTTGGTTTTATGAGGCCTCAGCGACCTCGCGACTGTGCTTCTTAGCGATGCGTCCCTGGTCGTGTAGAGGCTGCTGCTCTCGGTTCTAGTGATTCTGCTGCCGCTCCAGGTGCTAGTGAGTCTGCCGCAGCTCTAGATGCTCGTGAGTCTGCCGACGCTCTAGGTGCTAGTGCATCTACTGCCACAGGTCCTGCCTCAGCTGAGGCCTTGCACACTTTCACGCTTGACTCAGGCGCGTCACGTTGCTTCATTTGTGATTGCACCACAGTCACACCACTCGTAGCACCTGTCCTAGTCTCACTGGCTGACCCCACTAGGGGCCCAGTGTCAGAATGTTATATTTGTCTAGCCTGCAGTGGGGTACTCAATAGTGAGTACAGCCCAATCTAGGGTTTGCTATATGTACTCAACTGCTTGCTAGTGAAACCTCTCTTCTCTGTTTCATTCATTCGCTCACATTCTAACATGGAATCAGAGCAGGTCGACCCCCCCGGGTCGATCCTGTGGATGGGCCCACCCAATGCTTCCGCTGCTGACCTGTCTGTCGCGCGCCCCGTGGCGCACGACGTTTTTTCTTCCCGCCACGCGCTCCGAGCGCGTGGCGGTTTTCTGCCCGCCGTGCGCCCCGAGGCGCACGGCGGTTTGCCTTCTCACGCGGGGCCCTGCGGGCCCGCGAGCTGCCCTGCCTGTCGCCCGTCGCGGAGCCCTGTGGGCCCGCGCGTCGCCCCCCCCCGTCCCGTAGCCCGTCGCGGCACCCCGGGGGGGCTCGGGCGCGGCCCTCTCGTCGCCTGTCGTGACGCCATCGGGGGCCCGCGCGGCCTTCCCCCCTTCCGTCGCCCGACGTGGTGCCATCGGGGGGCCGCGCGCGGCCCCCTCCTGTCACCAGTCACGGCGACCTGGGGGGCCGCGTGTCGCCCCCCCCCCCCCCGTCGCCCGTCGTGGCGCCCTAGGGGGCCGCGCGTCGCCCCCCCCCCCGTCGCCCGTCGTGGCGCCCTGGGGGGCCGCGCGTCGCCCCCCCCGTCGCCCGTCGTGACGCCCTGGGGGGCCGCGCGTTGGCCCCTTCCGTCCTTCGTCGCGGCCCTGCCCCCCCCCCCCCCCCCCCCCCCATAACCTCCCTACCCGCCACCTACGGCCCTGCCCTGTGTTAGGGTTTGGGGGTGGCGAGTAGGGGGTGGCGGGTGTGCGGCCTCCCCTGCTCCTCCTCCTCCTCCGTCTCCCACTGCTGCAGCTGCCGCTGAGGGGGGTGGGTGTGTGGAAGCCGACGGAGTGGTGCTAGGGGGTGGAGTGTGAGTGAAACTAGGGGTGCAGCAGGGGGTGTGTGAAAGGGGGGTGCGACAGTGGGGGAGGTTGCCCCAAGGGAAGTAGTCGTCGTGTTGCCAGCAGTGCCAGTAGTCCGAAGGTGTGCCTCCGGTAGCCCAGCGAGCCTGCTGCGCCAGTCGCCCGTGGGTCCGTTGCTCCTGCCGCTCGTCTTAGCCGCGGAGCCAGTTACTCCTGTAGTTCGGAGGTGCGCCTCCGGTAGCCACAGTGAGAAGATAACTCTACAACGGTAGTGAGCTAGACTATGGGGTTGGCACGAACTACTAGAGGTGATCGTAGCTTTGCCTAGTTCCTTGGTGCTTGCACAATCACGGGAGAAATTGGCAAGAGTTTTACTAGCAAAGTTGGAGTTTCAGAATTGTTGAACAAGCAGTGACAAGAGTGACTACATCAGGCGCCTAGCAACTCTGCAGCTATTCTGGTCGACAGACAGCACAGCATGGTCGACCGCCTGCGAGCGTTGCGTAGAGGAGCCGCGCCAGCACTGCAGAAAGGCGACTTGCCAACATAGCAAGTCGACGGTGTGCCAACACTGCAGCAGAGCGACTGTCCAGCGTTGCTCCGTAGAAGACAGCAGTGCGCACGCTCACAGATGTGCGCAGACGATTGGCCCGACTTGCACCGTTGTGCATCCGTCGGCTATTGTCTGCGCGTGACGAGCCACATCGGCTTCGGGATACCAACCCGAAGTCGCCTTTGCCATCGCGACCTCGACAACGTTTGCGTGCCTCCGCAGAACTCGCCGAGCAGGTTACCCGGTTGACCTGGACGACCCCAAGTGCCTCTGGTCGACCACCGATTTGTTGTCGACGCGGAGGATGGTCGGCTTCCCAGCGTCGAGTAGCTTGAATTCCGCAAGAAGGAAACGAAGTCGGTGTCCCTCCTTGCCCGCATTCGTGGCCGCAACGTACTCCGACTCTGTCGATGATAATGTCGCGCACTTGATGCGCGAACTCGACCAGGAAACGGCGGCCCCTCCGTAAACGAACACGTAGCCGCTCGTGCTCGTCCGATTTTGCTTGTCGCCCGCATCATCGGCGTCCACGTAGCCGATCAGCTCCAGCGACTCTGGTCCACCGCCGAACTCCAGGGCGGTGTCGCGGGTGTCAGCGAGGTAGGCAAGGCAGCGGTCGACCTCACGCCAATGCTGGTCGCTCCTCACCGTGAGGCCGCTCCCCAGCTTGCTGCAGGCGAACGCGATGTCCGGCCTTGTCGTCGTCGCCGCAAATTGCAGCGAGCCAACCTTTTGCCGGTACTCCTCCTCCTCGCACTCCTGCGCCTCCTCGTCGTCGAATGTCAGCTCGGTGTAGGCATCGACCGAGACCGGCGTCTTTGGGACTCGACCGCCCTGCTCATCGTCGATGAAGCGCCTGTGCAGCTTAGCGGCGTAGCCCTGCTGGTGAAGCCACAGCTTTCCTGCTGGCCTGTCGCGCACGATCTCCAGCCCGAGGTACTTGACGACCGGCGAAATCTCACGTAGCTCGAAGGCAGCTTCCAGTAGATCCTTTAGCTCCTTCAGCATCGCGGGACTGCTGCTGGCAGCGAGCAGGTCATCTACGTAGACCAGCACCCAGCAGGTCACTCCGTTGTCGCCGACCTTGAAATAGAGCGCCTCATTGACCTGGCTCTTCTTCCAGCCAGCGCCCAGCAGCACACCGTCGAGTGCCCTGTACCACAGCAGCGGCGATTGTTTCAGCCCGTAGAGGCTCTTCAGCAACTTACACACCCGGCCAGTCCCATCGTCGAAGTAGTCCGGCTGGTACATGTAAAGCACCCTGTCGAGCTTGCTCTGCAGGAAAGCGTTCTTCATGTCGAGCTGCATCAGGTTGAGGTCGAAGATGGCGACGATGCTGAGGAAGATCCTCAGCGTGACGTAGCTGCTCACCGGCGAGTACGTTTCGTCGTAGTTGGCACCGCACACCTGCGTGAAGCCCTTCACGACCAGCCTCGCCTTCTCGCGCTCGACGGTGTCGTCGAGGCGGTACTTGATCGTCAGCACCCACCGATTCTTCATGATGTTCACCCCGCGTGGGCGTTCGACCAGCTCCCAAGTGCCCATGCCGATGAGACTGCGGATCTCTTCTTCCATGGCGGCCTTCACCGCCTCACCCTTCCAGCTCGCCAGCGCCTCCTTTACCGTCATCGTGGCGATGTCCCAGCGGTGTTCGGGGTCTGCGTGCATTTCGGGGTCGAGCTTCGGCAGTTCGTCATCCTCCTCGGCGTCGTCGTACAACAGGTCATCGCTGGCTTTGTCGTACACAGCGGTGAAGGCAGCTGGCGGTAGGCAGGTGTGGAAGCTCAGCCGTTCCGGCGGCCGTCGAGCTCGATCTGTGCATTGCAGCTCAGGCTTCGAGATCGGTACCTCCACCACGTCACTGTCGGTGGACTCTTCTCCTGCCGACCGCTCCCCTTCTACGTCGACTGTCAAGTCGTCAACCAGCTGCTTCAAACCTTCGACGAGCTGCTGCTCACCTCCTGCTGACTTCGGTAACTCCCCTGTCGACTGTACCTCTGCCGCTGCCTCTTGTTTGACCGGCTCCCCTGTCTGCTGCTCCCCTGTCGTCGACGGCTTCCCATCCTCGTCGACGAGCTTGGCGCCTTGTTGACCGTCGGCGATGCCACTGGCCGGCGCCACAGGCGACACCTCAAGGCTCCCCTCATCGCCGGTGGCCGACACAGGTGTCGACGCCGACCGATCTGCGACGGGGAAGGGAGGAGCAAGAACCAGGGGAGGTGGAAGAACCTCCACAACATCCTCATCAGCAGGCTCATCGACTTCGACGAGCAGAAGAAGCGTCGCCGTCGAGGTGTCCGTCGGTGGGTGTGCCTGCGTCCGCCCCGACGCCGGTCCAAACTTCGCCTTCCACACCTCTAGCGACAGCATCTCGTAGAAGATCACCTCGACTGATGTGACCACCTTGTTGTCGGTCAGGTCGAGCACCTCCCAGCCCTTACTCTCCGGCGACACGCCCAGGTGAAGCCCCCAGCGAGCTTTCGGCGCCAGCTTCCCACCGCGCTGCTGCTCAGGAATCATGAACTGCACCATGCAGCCCCACACCCGTGCCAGCGTGAGGTTGGGCTTCTTCCCGCTCAGCAGCTGGTACGGAGTCGTCCCCGGCGGTGTCGTCGACCGCTCCAAGCAGTTGTGCACCCAGACAGCTTGTCGTAGAGCGAGATGCCACCAATGGTGCTGCACACCCATGTGCAACAGCATCGTTCTCACGGACTCGACGGCCGTGCGCATCTCCCGCTCAGCCATGCCGTTCTGCTGCGGAGTGTAAGGGCACGTCAGGTCGTGGAGGATGCCCTTGCCGTCGACGAAGTCGGTGAACTCCTTCCCGAGGAACTCCCCTCCCCGGTCTGAGCGGAGCATCAGCACCGACTTCTTCGTCTGTCGTTCCACCAGCACCAGCCACTTCTGAAACTCCCGCAGAACGTCGCTCTTCTTAGCGACCGGCATCACCCTCACAAATCGAGTGTGGCGATCCTTCAGCAGCAGGAAGTACAGACTGCCATCCTTGGCAGCGACTCAAAATGGCCCGCACAAATCAATGTGCACGACAGCCAACGCCTCCGCGGCGTTCGAGCCAGTGGCGGGGAAGGTGTGTCGTGCCAGCTTTCCTCCGATACACGAGATACATGGCGGGTCTGGTCCGGTCGACGGGGTGATGTCAAGTCCAGTAGCAACGTCATGTTTTGCCGAGCTCTTTATCGTGTCGACGCTGACGTGCGCGAGCCTCGCATGCAACCGGTCAGGGGTCGACTTCGTCACCGAGACGATCGTCCGCAGAGCCACTACCTCGGTCGACTGCGACCGGGTCGAACAGGGGCGAAGGTCGGTGCAGAGGACTCGTCCAGTGTAGCGTGCTCGACCGAGCACCCCCCCGGTTGCGGCGACGAGAAACAACTCGTCACCGTCGCCCTTCAACTGCACTCCGCTCTCCTTCAGTTGGCCTGCAGATAGCAGGTTCGCCTGTATGCCCGGAACGTACAGTACGTCGGGGATGAGGACCCGCTTCCCGGCCTCCCCTTGCAAAGCGACGGTTCCGCGGCCCTCAACAGGCTGTAGTGCCCCGTTGAATCCGCGCACGTGCTTCACGCCGTCACTCGGCTCCATGTCGACGAAGACGGCCTTCGTCCCCATCAGGTGATGGGAGCAGCCGCTATCGAGCAGCACCGCCATCGGGTTGGCCTGCACAGCTGCCACCACCGCCTGGAAGTCCTCGCCAGCCTCCGGCGACAGCGAGACCGTCGGCTCCACCAAGCCGACCATCGAGCACGACGCCTCCCCGACGCCTCGGCTCTTGCCGCTGGAGTGGTCGACGTCCTTCGTCGACAACTTTTTCTTCGACGTCTGCTTCTCCCTGCGTGGCATCTCATTTCGACGGGGGCGACTGCTGGTCGACCGGCCACGGCCTCCCTTGGTGTCGTCCTCGTCGCTGTCATCGCGGTCAGGACATTCGTAGGAAAGATGGTCGGGATCATGGCAGATCCAGCACTCTCGCCATCGACCATCACCTCCTCGGCCCTTGCCCCGCGTCGACCTTTTCTCGTCGACGTCCTTCGTCGATCGCCCACCTCCGCTACCACCTCCGCCATGCATCCTGCGCTGCCCTGGCTGCTGATTCAGCTTCGTTGGTGCAGCGTAGTTTGCTTGAGTAAGGAGCTCCGTGGGCTGTTCGGCCTCCTGCATCGCCTCATCTTGAAGAATATAGCTGGTGATGGAGTCCTCTTCGAGGGACTCACGCGTCACGGGTACCATCATCATCCTCTTCATGAGGTTGTAGCCGCGTGGCAGGCCCTTGACAATATAGGAGATGTAGGACGCCGTCGAGTATTCGGCGCCCGCCATCCGCATCTCAGCCAAGATCCGTCGAGCACGGTTGCAGTAGTCCGTCGCCGACTCCTGCTCGCCCATTCGAATATGAGTTATCTTCTCCTCCAGCTGTGCGATGTACAAGTCGTCCCTGACCTGGTACGTCGACAGGATGAAGTGCTATGCCTGGTGACCAGCATCCAGTCGCTCTCGACAGCTCCTGAACGCCAGCTGCACCACCGGCGAGCAGCACCTCGAGATGACCATGAAGGTGAGCAAGTGAGCCGCACGAAACTCCCCACGTAGCCCGACATCGTCCACGGGCAGAATTGGGACTGTGCCGTCGGCGAATCCCTTGAGCCCGGCGACCTCCAGCTGGGGTTCGATCGACTCCCTCCAGGTGATGAGGTCCCGTCGACCTTGCAGAGGTGCGACGGTAATCCGGTCCGGTGAGAACTTGAAGTAGCCATACGTCGGTGCGATCCCGCCCACTGTCACATGCGTCGTCGCCAAGAGCCCTCCACCGCTTGGTAGAGGAGAGCGACGTCGACCATCAATGTCGGTATGCGAGCTGCCTGCAGCTGCCGTCGACTGCTGCACTTGCGCCTGACTCCTGTCGACGCCACCGTCGACCTTGATCACTCCTCTCTGGTTCGTGCCATAGTTGCCGCTGACTCGTGCACCGCCGTCGACCTCGTCGTCGACGCCACCTTCGTTTCGCACCAGTCGAGGAGAAACAGGACGGGAAGGGTGTTCCGTCGCCCACTGCGACCGGATGCCCAACTCGACAATCAACACGGGGATCGTCCCGTACTCGCCATCCGCGTGGCGTTTCGTTGCATCAGCCAAGCGTGCCTCCAAGGTGTTCGCTCCTCCCGCATTAACTACGGGGTCGACCATGGTGACTATCGCTGCTGCCGGCCTACGAACGACTTAGTAGGTGCAAAATTCGGCTCCTATCTGAAGGTCGCATGTTCGTTCCACGCTCACCGCACCATGAGAAGATAACTCTACAACGGTAGTGAGCTAGACTACGGGGTTGGCACGAACTACTAGAGGTGATTGTAGCTTTGCCTAGTTCCTTGGTGCTTGCACAATCACGGGAGAAATTGGCAAGAGTTTTACTAGCAAAGTTGGAGTTTCAGAATTGTTGAACAAGCAGTGACAAGAGTGACTACATCATGCACCTAGCAACTCTGCAGCTATTCTGGTCGACAGACAGCACAGCATGGTCGACCGCCTGCCAGCGTTGCGTAGAGGAGCCGCGCCAGCACTGCAGAAAGGCGACCTGCCAACACAACAAGTCGACGGTGTGCCAACACTGCAGCAGAGCGACTGTCCAGCGTTGCTCCGTAGAAGACAGCAGTGCGCACGCTCACAGATGCGCGCAGACGATTGGCCCGACTTGCACCGTTGTGCATCCGTCGGCTATTGTCTGCACGTGACGAGCCACATCGACTTCGGGATACCAACCCGAAGTCGCCTTTGCCATCGCGACCTCGACGACGTTTGCGTGCCTCCGCAGAACTCGCCGAGCAGGTTACCCGGTTGACCTGGACGACCCCAAGTGCCTCTGGCCAACCACCGGGTCCCTCTGGTCGATCACGGCTCCCGTCGAGCTATCCCCTAGTCGACGGACCCCTTCTGTCGATCAGAACTCTCAGCTGTTGTCGACGAGCTCCCCTCGTCGACCGCTGCTCACTTCTCAGGTCGACGGACTGCTTCGTCGACCTCCCGGTCAAACAGCCCCTCCTGTTCGACAACCCACCTGTCGCCCAGACCAGTCAGTTGCAGCTGTCGAGCTCCCTGGTCGACAGCAACACCACAGCGGTCCCCTGCAGCTCGACGAAGCGTGTCGAGCAGCTCTCCCACTGCAGATGGTCGGCTGCTATTCCCGTACATCCGACCAGGTCGTCGGCATTGCCCAAGCGAGGGCGGGGCAAACACTTCACTCCCGTTAACACACAGTGCGCGCCGCTCCTGTTGCCCGTGTGTCTGCAGCTTCAGCCGTTGCCTCCTATCTCCTTTCCTATCAGTCCAGCCTCCTCCTCCTCACTTGCCCTCTGTGATAGCCTCTAGCTTTACTTATTACTGTGAACTATAAACTGTTGCTTCTTGTACTTGTGCTCAGAATGTGTGGTGACGTTGTGATCCACCCTGAGCTTGTCTTTGCTTTGCTTGTTGTGCTGATTACACCCCACTTTGGCTATGGGGGTGTGTCAGAATGTTATATTTGTCTAGCCTTCAGTGGGGTACTCAATAGTGAGTACAGCCCAATCTAGGGTTTGCTATATGTACTCAACTGCTTGCTAGTGAAAACCCTCTTCTTTGTTTCATTCATTCGCTCACATTCTAACACCCAGTAGTTGCGCGAGCCTCCACTGTCCTCTCGTGTCTGGCAGTCCTCTCAAGGTCTCTCTCAGGTCTCCACCTCCTCGAGTTCTCGACGAACTTGTTGAGCAACGCAGTTCTCCAGGATGAATGGGCTGACACCTTCATTCTTGGAATACAGCGTGTGGCGATCTGTAAGTGCTCACGGACTGGCCGTCACCTTGCTACATTCACTCATCAGCCTGGTTCCGGTCTGTACACCCTGACCACTACATCTACATATGTGGGTGAGTCAGATCAGGTGGCTGCGTCGAGTCGGGTGTCTGCATGTGGTCAGCTTGCAGCATCTTGCTGGTGTCGAGTACTCTCTCACCAGACTCTCCTCTGGCACCACCGCCTAGGTCACCCCTTGCTGCCACGTCTCCGCAGCACGCACTCTTGTCTCCTTGTCTCTGGCCTTCCCAAGTCCATGGCCTCCCTCCCGCGCTCGCCTGCACTGCCGTGCCTTCCCTGCGTCGAGGGGCGGCAGCGCGCCGCTCCTCACTCCTCCGAGTTTCCTCCGACCACTTCTCCTCTGGAGACTCTCCACATGGACGTGTGGGGCCCGGCCCCCGTCGGTGGAACGGACCAGGAGAGCTACTTCCTGCCGGTTGTTGACGACTGCACACGCTACACCACTGTCTTCCCCTTGCGGCGCAAGGCGGACGTCAGCGGTTTTTTGATCCCCTAGATCCGTGCTACTCATCGCCAGCTACGCGAGCGGTTTCGTCGGGACTTGCCAGTCCTGCGTCTGCACTCTGACAAGGGCGGTGAGTTCTCTTCTGGCATCCTTGAGGAGTTATGTCGAGACGAGGGCATCTGCCAGACGTTCACGATTCCGGCCTCTCCTCAGCAAAATGGGATTGCTGAGCGTCGCATTGGCTTGATCATGGAGGTTGCTCGTACCTCCATGAGCCATGCAGCTGCTCCCCATTTTCTGTGGCCGTTTGCGGTCCGATACGCTGCGCATCAGCTCAACCTCTGGCCCCGTGTCTCTGAGCCAGAGACCTTGCCCACACTCCACTGGACAGGGAAGGTTGGCTATGCGTCGGTGTTTCGGGTCTGGGGCGCGCTCTCCCTTGTTCGCGATGCCAAAGTGAGCAAACTCTCCTCTCGCTCTCCCCACCGATGCCCCGCCGTGGCAGTTTACCACCCGCGCGAGCGTCGAGTCTTCTCCTCCCAAGACGTCACCATTGACGAGTCAATCTGTTTCTATAGACTAAACCCACACACGTCCCACTCGGTCCCCCTAGCGCCTCTTTTCCTGGTACCAGTCCCCCCCCCTGGTAGACCCCCTCCCCCCACAAGGTCCTGCTCCCTCAGGGTTGTCTCAGGTAGACCCACCCCTTTTAGTTGAGCCTTTGGAGATCTCTTCTGACTCCTCTGGTCGAGCTGAGGGGGGTGACCCCGCCGCTGAAGACACGGCGGCCACTCGTCGCTCTCCACGCTTGGAGACCCCCCCTGGTTTTCCGCCTCGGCCATCTTCGCCGCCTCCGCAGCCTGCTGCTGTAGACTCTGGAGCTGAGAATGCTGGTGCTGAGCCTGGAGGTGAGGGTTCTGGGGGTGCTGATTCTGGGGGTGCTACGACTGGGGGTGCTGCGACTGGGGGTGCTGGTTCTGGGGGTGCTGACTCTGGGGGTGTTGCGAGTCCTAGAGGCAGTGGAGCTGTGGGTGACCCTGCTTGAGGTCCTGGAGCTGGACAGCCACCGCAGCCTGATCTACATGAGACGCTCTCGCCGCAGTCGATTCGTGCGTGGATCGTTCGGCGAGGCAGTCCTGGTGGTGGAGGGTATGGTCCTGCTGGTTCTGGAGCTACTAGTCCTGGAGGTGCTGCTAGTGCTGGAGGTACTAGAGCTGCTAGTCCTGGAGGTGCTGGAGGTGCTGCTCATGCTGGAGGTGCCAGAGATACTAGTCTTGGAGGTGCTACTAGTGCTGGAGGTGCTGGAGCTGCTAGGCTTGGAGGTCCAGCTGGTGTTGGAGGTGCTGCAGCTGCTGGCACTGGAGGTGCTGGTGCTGCTGGTGTTGGAGGTGCTGCCGGTGCTGGAGGCGCTAGAGCTGGAGGTACTGGAGGTACTGGAGCTGCTAGTCCTGGAAGTGCTCGTACTGGAGGTGCTGGAGCTGCCAGAGCTGGTGGTGCTGCTGGTGCTAAAGGTGCTGGAGGTACTGCTGGGGGTACTGGAGGTGGTGGAGCTGCTGGTCCTGGAGGTGCGCGTACAAGAGGTGCTGGAGCTGCCAGAGCAAGTGGTGCTGCTAGTGCTGGAGGTGCTGGAAGTGCTGCTGGAGCTATTGGCACTGGAGGTGCTAGAGGTACTGATGGTGCTAGAGGTGCTGGCGCTGCCGGAGCTCGTGGTGCTGCTGGTGCTGGAGGTGCTACTGGAGCTGCTGGTGCTGGAGGTGCTACTGGAGCTGCTGGTGCTGGAGGTGCTGGTGCTGTTGGTGCTGGAGGAGCTGGAGCTGCTGGTACTGCCCCGCGCCAACTGTTTTTCTACCCGCAGCCGCAGTCGTCCCTGCCGCCTGACTCGGTCCTTCGCCAGATTCTTAGTCTCTCGTCTTCCACTTGCCTCACTCCACCTCTCCTGTGTCCACCGACAGACCAGTCTCAGCCACAGCCACTGCCTGCTCCTACTCCTCACACTAAGGTGACTGAGTCCCTGACTGAGTGTCGTGAGCCTGAGACTCGTGCTTTCAAAACCTGTTCGTGCTCGTCGTGTCGCCCGTCCTCGTCCTCCTGCTGTCCCAGGCACTCACAGTTTGGCACTTTGAAGAATTGAAAAACAATGATTAGCTTGATTAGAGAGTATAACAAGCATACATAGGTTTGGAAGAGAAGGTTGGAAGAGAAAGGAGGGAGGTGGGATTGGGGGAGTAGGCCAACCTATGGCCCATTGAATTGGGTTGACCACACTTGGGGAAGTGGGCCAACCTATGGCCCATTGGGTTGGTTTGACAACACTTGGGGAAGTGGGGTTAACCTATGGCCCAATGGGTTGGGTTGGCCTCACTTTGTGAAGTGGGGTACCCTATTGCCCATAGGGTTGCATTTGGGGGCTCCACCACAATTGGGTTGGATTGGCACCCCAAAATGCAAGATTACAACCAAAGTTGGGTGTAGTCCCAACCCAACTCTACACCACAATTGGTGTACAGTCACAGGTGTTAGCATGCTAGAACATAGGATTTCTAACAAGCACTCCGTCCTTCCTCTGTTCCACAGCATGTTGTCCTGCCTGAGCCTCGCGCGTCCTCTCTTCCGTACGTTCCTGACCCTGAGTCCGACCTTGCTTGTGCTGCCAGTCCTACTGTCACTCGTCTCCTCGCTACTGTCGTCATTGACCTTAACTTTGAGTCTACTGCTTCGTTTGCCCTCGTCACCGAGCTAGTCGACTTCGCAGCTAGGAGTCGTCTCGACTACGTCGCGAGTCTTGTTACTGAGTCCGAGTCTGTCTGTCCTCCATCCGTCGGGGGTGAGCCTGCCCTTGGCAGTGACGTCCTTGAGGACAGATAGTTTGAGCTTGAGTGTCTTGCGGCTGCTTTACCTCGTTTCGCATCCATGCTGCTTTGCCCTGAGGGAGACCCGGATGCACTTGACATCCCTACCCCGCGCTCTTACGCAGAGGCGATCGCAGGTGAGTACTCCTCTCAGTGGCAGACATCCATGGACGCAAAGATGGCTTCCTGGAAGTCCACAGGCACCTACGTCGACGAGATCCCTCCTCCTAGGGCAAACATAGTCGATGGCATGTGGATTTTCAGAGTGAAGCGGCCGCCGGGTTCTCCGCCTGCCTTCAAGGCGCGTTATGTTGCTCGAGGCTTCAGTCAGCAACAGGGGGTCGACTTCTTCCAGACCTTCTCCCCCACCCCGAAGATGACTACTCTTCAGGTGTTGCTGCACATTGCAGCAAAGTGTGACTACGAGCTGCACTCCCTCGACTTCTCCACAGCTTTCTTGCAGGGCAGCCTTCGCGAGGAGATCTGGCTGCACCGCCCACCTGGCTTCACTGGGTCGTTTCCTGCGGGTACCCAGTGGAGCCTCCGGCGGCCAATCTACGGTCTCCGCCAGGCGCCTCGCGAGTGGCACGACACACTGAGGACTACACTTGCGGCTCTTGGGTTTGCTCCTTCCTCTGCTGACCCGTCGCTGTTTCTACGCACTGACACTACCCTGCCGCCGTTCTACGTTCTCGTGTACGTTGACGACTTGTTTTTTTCCTACTGCTGACACTGAGGCGCTGGCCCTAGTGAAGGCGGAGCTGCAGGAGAGACACACCTGCACTGACCTGGGTGAGCTGCGGAGCTATCTTGGCTTGCAGATCACCCGGGACAGAGCATGGCGCACCATCACCCTCACTTAGTCACACATGGTGCACCAGGTCCTTGAGTGCTTCAGATTCCAGTTCTCCTCGCCACAGCCCACTCCTCTGTCTACTGGCCACTCGCTCTCAGCTCCACCTTCGGACGATTCCGTAGAGCCGAGTGGTCCGTACCCAAAGCTTGTGGGTAGCCTCATGTACTTGATGATGTGCACACGACCTGACCTGGCGCACCCTCTCAGCCTCTTGGCTCGCTACGTGGCTCTCGGTGGACACCGAAAGGTGCACTGGGATGCTGCGAAGAGGGTACTCCGTTACTTGTGCAGTACATTGGGCATGGGGCTCGTGGTTGGAGGACGGGGTTCAGTGGTACTCACAGGACACTCCGACGCTTCTTGGGCCGACGACCAGGCGACTCAGCGTTCGTCACAGGGTTACACCTTCATTCTTGGCTCTGGTTCTATCTTGTGGAGGTCCACTCGTTCTTCTTCTGTGCTTGGTTCCAGCTGTGAGGCCGAGATCTACACTGGGGCCATGGCTGCACAGGAGCTACGCTGGCTGACCTACCTGCTAGCCAAATTGGGGGAGCGGCCTCGTTCTCCTCCAAATCCGTACGTCGACAACAAAGCAATGCTTTCCTTGTGTCACGAGCAGAGACTGGAGCACAGGACGAAGCACATTGCTCTTCGCTACTTCCTTGCACGTGAGCTGCAGTAGCGTCATCAGCTCCGCCTTTCCTACGTGGCCTCGCGGGCCAGCACTGCTGATGTGTTCACCAAGGCCCTTGGGTCTGGTGATCATCAGCGTTTCTGCACTGCTCTTGGGCTTGTGCCCACTCTGTCTTACCTACTGGTTGCTTGACTTGCTCTTGTTGTACACTGATACATATCTTTATACCTGCTTGTTTACTCTTGCTAGGTTGTGATTGTCAAACTTATATGCTATAGTCTGTTTAGGCTGTAGTGGGGTAGTTCTTATAGGGTACAACACTTTTAGGTTTCCTACTTGTACCCACCTGCTTTCTAGTTCAGTCATTCATTCGTTCCATATTCTAACATGGTATTCTGAGTAGGGTCCCTTGTGGGAACGTTTTTTTTAGGGCCCACCACGAACTTTTTTTTCCTGCCCTGCCCGAAGCGCGCCTCGCGCCTGCCCTAGCTACGCAGTCGCCCGCCCTTCCCTAGCCGGCCCTTTCTCAGCCGGCCCGTCCCGGCCTGTTCTTAGCCCGTCGCGGCCCCTTTGCCGCCCGGCGCGGCCCCTTTCCCGCCCGTCGCGGCCCCTTTGCCGCCCGTCGCGGCCTGTTTGCCGCCCGTCGCGGCCCCTTTGCCGCCCGTCGCGGCCTGTTCGCCGCCCGTCGCGGCCCCTTTGACGCCCGTCGCGGCCTGTTCGCCGCCCGTCGCGGCCTCTGCCTTGCAGCCGCCCCCCTGTCGCGGCCACTGCCCTGCTGCCGCCCCAGTCGCGGCCCTGCCTTAGCCGCCCGTCGTGGCCTCTGCCCTGCAGCCGCCCCCTGTCGCGGCCCTGCCCTGCTGCCGCCCCAGTCGCGGCCCTGCCTTCGCAGCTGTTGCGGCCTCTGCCCTGCAGCCACCCCTGTCGCGGCCCTGCTCTGCTGCCGCCCCTGTCGCGGCCCTGCCCTACGGCCGCCCACAGTTGCGGCCCTGCCTTCGCCGCCCGTCGCGGCCCCTACCCTGCAGCCGCCCTCTGTCGCGGCCCTGCCCTGCAGCTGCCCTTGTCGCGGCCATGCCCTGCACCCGCCCCCGGTAAGCACCTGCGCTGTCCTGCCGCGCCGCGCCGCCTGCTGCCGCGTCGCGCTGCCAGGTACCGAGCCGCGCCGCCCTGCCGAGCCGCGCCGCCTTTGCCGAGCCGCGCCGCCCAGCCGAGCCGCGCCGCACTGCCGAGCCGCGCTGCACCTTTTGCTTGCACTACCTCTGCTGCCATACTGCTGCTACTGCTTCTATGGCTAGCCCTACTGTTCTCACCTTCGATGCTGAGGGGCGTGCAGTTGACTTTGACGTGTGGGTTGACGACCTGCAGCTCTTTCTTCAGTGTGACTCTAGGGATGGGGTATCCCTTTTTTATCACACGTCCGGTGTCTCTACTGCTCCTGCTGCCACTGCTGACAGTACGGTTCGCTCGCAGTGGACCACTCGTGACGCTGTTGCTTGTCTTGCTGTTCGTAGTCACATGCCGCCTGCTGAGCGTGCGCATTTTGGCCAGTACAAGACTGCTCAGTCTTTGTACGACGCTGTAGTTGCGCGCTACTCCTCCCCTGCCACTGCTGTCCTCAGCCGCCTCATGCTGCCGTACCTTTTCCCTGACCTTGCTGCCTTTGCCACAGTCGCTGACCTCATTGCTCACCTCCGCACTAGTGACGCCCGCTACCGAGCTGCCCTTCCCACTGAGTTCTGTGCCAAGAACCCCCCCCCCCATGTACATCACCCTTTACTACCTAGTCACCCGCCTCCCTGACTCCCTTTCTTCAGTCAGGGACCACTTTCTCTCCCTTTGCCCCACCGAGCTCACTGTCGACCTGCTAGAGAAGCGCCTCGCTGCAGCTGAGAAGAGTATATTAGCTGTAGGTGCTTCTCGCGGCGACCGTCGCACCCCTTTCTTTGAGGGGTGTTCCCCTGTCCCCCTTCTCCCCTCTGTTGCTTCTGCTGCTGCTGTCGACCTCGTTGGCACAGAGGAGGTCGGAGCTGCGTCTGCCCCTAGTGGGAGGCGCCGCAACAGCAAGGGCAAGGGGAGCAAGGGTGGTGGAGGGGACGGCGGGGGCGGCGGCGGAGGCGGTGGAGGAGGCGGAGGGGGTGGCGGTGGAGGTGGGGGTGGTGCCGGGAGTGGGGGCTTCAGTGGCGGCAGTGGAGGTGGTGGAGGCAGCGGCGGAGGTGGTGGAGGCAGTGGCAGCGGTGGTGGAGGCAGCGGCAGCGGTGGTGGAGGTGGCGGCGGCGGTGGTGCTGGTCGAGGTGCAGCCGCGCAGCGTGGAGGCTTTGGTGGTAGCCAGCGCCAGCAGCAGCCGCGTTCCCGTGAGACCCTGTCGGCCCAGTAGCTTCGTGAGTGGTACGCTGGGCGTGGGAGGTCTGGGGGTGCTGGTCCCTGCACTTACGTTCTTCGCACCGGCAGTCGTCATGGGGAGACGTGCGGGTTGCCACACACTGCGCAGTACTGCTTCGGTCGCTTGACTGACGCCTGGCGTGCCCAGCTTCCTGACGCTGTTGAGCTCCCTTGCTGGCATGATCTGCTTAGGCAGAATGTAGCTATCTTTGATCTTGATTTCGATGCTATCCTTGCTGCCATGTATGCTTTGACTGATAGTGCTGAGGGTGACTGTTACCTGCCTGTCCCGCCCGACCCGGGCATTGAGGCTGCTGCTCTAGGTGCTAGTGCGTCTGCTGCTCCAGGTACTGGTGAGTCTGCTGCTCTAGGCGCTGGTGAGTCTGCTCTCTCCGGTACTGCACCTACTGAGGCCTTGCACACTTTCACACTTGACTCTGGTGCTTCGCGCTCTTTCTTTAGAGACAGCACCACACTCACGCCGCTCAGTCGGCCTGTCGCAGTCTCCCTGGCTGACCCCTCTGGGGGCCCAGTCCTTGCACACTCTTCCACGGTTCTACCGTGTCCTGCGGCCCCGTCGGGCTTGCTGTCGGGGTTCCACCTCCCCTCGTTCTCTACGAACCTGGTGAGTGAAGCTGACCTCCAGGACGTGTGGGTTGACCAGTTCACCCCTGGAGGTCAGCGTGTGACGCACTGCACTTGCTCTCGGACGGGCAGCCACATGGCCACGTTCACCCGTCGGCCTGGGTCGAGTCTCTACACACTGACTACTCCGCCTCCTCCGGTCTCTGCGTCTGGTCAGGTAGCCGCGTCTAGTCAGGTGTTTGCTGCCGTGTCCAGGTCTAGTCCAGCGTCTGCCCCCTGCTCGTGTCGTCCTCTGTTGCACGAGACTCCCCTTTGGCACCACCGCCTTGGTCACCCCTCCCTGCCTCGTCTTCGAGGTATGGCCTCCCGTACTCTTGTCTCGGGTCTACCCCGGTCCCTCCCTCCCCTTCCTCTGGGGTCTGCCCCTACCTGTGTTCCTTGTGTCGAGGGCCAGCAGCGCGCCGCTCCTCACTCCTCCACGTTTCCCCCGACAGAGGCTCCTCTGCAGACTCTTCACATGGACGTGTGGGGCCCAGCCCGCGTCCGTGGACAGGGTCACGAGCGTTACTTCCTGCTGGTCGTTGACGACTACTTGCGTTACACCACAGTCTTCCCCTTGCGCAGCAAGGGTGAGGTCCCTGCGGTGTTGATTGACTGGATCCGCGGTGCTCGTCGCCAGCTCAGCGGGCGTTTTGGCTCATACCTTCCTGTTCTCCGTCTGCACTCCGACAGAGGTGGTGAGTTTTCCTCCGACCTCCTGAGGGCCTTCTAACATGCGGAGGGCATCCGCCAGACGTTCACGCTTCCGGCCTCCCCACAGCAAAATGGGATTGCTTAGCGCCGCATTGGCATGGTCATGGATGTCGCTCGTACGTCCATGATCCATGGGAGTGCTTTGCCGCTGCTGTACCTCCTCTCGTGTCCATGCTGCTTGCCCCTGGGGGAGACCCGGATGCACCAGGCATCCCGACCCCGCGCTCTTACGCAGAGGCGATAGAGGGTCCCTACTCCTCTCAGTGGCAGGCAGCCATGGACGCCGAGATGGCTTCCTAGAAGTCCACAGGCACCTACGTCGACGAGGTTCCCCTGCCTGGGGAGAACATAGTCAGTGGCATGTGGATCTTCAGGGTGAAGCGGCCGCCGGGTTCTCCGCCTGTCTTCAAGGCGCGTTACGTTGCACGTGGCTTCAGTCAGCGACAGGGAGTTGACTTCTTCCATACCTTCTCCCCTACCCCGAAGATGACCACTCTTCGGGTACTGCTGCACGTTGCCGCTCACCGTGACTACGAGCTCCACTCGCTTGACTTCAGCACAGCCTTCCTACAGGGCAGCCTGCACGAGGAGATCTGGCTGCGCCGCCCACCTGGCTTCACTGGATCGTTTCCGGATGGTACCCAGTGGAGCCTCCGGCGGCCAGTCTACGGTCTCCGCCAGGCACCCCATGAGTGGCACGACACACTGAGGACGACTCTTGCTGCTCTTGGTTTTGCTCCTTCCACTGCTGACCCTTCTCTGTTTTTACGCACTGACACCACTCTGCCGTCGTTCTACGTTCTCGTGTACGTAGACGACCTCGTCTTTGCTACTGCTGACACTGAGGCACTCGCCCACATGAAGTCCGAGCTGCAGAAGAGACACACGTGCACAGACCTAGGTGAGCTGACAAGCTATCTTGGCTTGCGGATCACCCGGGACAGAGCACAGCGCACCATTACCTTGACTCAGTCACACATGGTGCAGCAGGTCCTTCAGCGCTTCGGCTTCACGTACTCCTCGCCACAGTCCACTCCTCTGCCTACCGGTCACTCGCTCTCAGCTCCACCTTCGGACGAGTCCGTAGAGCCGAGTGGCCCGTATCCAGAGCTTGTGGGCTGCCTCATGTACCTGAGGACTTGCACACGACCTGGCCTCGCATACCCTCTGAGCCTTCTGGCACGCTACGTGGCTCCCGGTAGGCACCGAAAGGTGCACTGGGATGCTGCGAAGAGGGTGTTGCGCTACTTGTGCAGTACATTGGGCATGGTGCTCGTGCTTGGAGGACGGGCTCGAGTTGTCCTCACTGGTCACGCGGACGCCTCCTGGGTTGACGACTTGGCTACGCAGCGGTCGTCACAGGGTTACACCTTCAGTCTTGGCTCCGATTCTGTCTCTTGGCGGTCTACCCGCTCTTCTTCTGTTCTCAGCTCCAGTTGTGAGGCTGAGATCTACACTGGGGCCATGGCTGCACAGGAGCTACGCTGGCTCACCTACCTGCTGACCAACTTGGGAGAGGCGCCTCGTTCTCCTCCAGTTTTGTACGTCGACAACAAGGCCATGCTTGCCTTGTGTTAGGAGCACAGACTGGAGCACAGAACGAAGCACATTGCTCTGCGCTACTTCCTTGCTCGAGAGTTACAGCAGCGTGGCCAGCTTCGTCTTGCTTACGTGGCCTCTCAGGCCAACACTGCTAATGTTTTCACCAAGGCACTTCAGCCTTGTGATCATCAGCGTTTCTGTACTGTGTTAGGTCTTGTACCTACTGTGCCTCACTTGCTTACTTCTTGACTCTGCTTGTACTATACTCTTTATACATATACCTACATGCTTACACTTGCTAGGTTGTGTTCACTGTATTGTTTGCTCTCCTTTATATAACTCTGCATGTGAACTGGCCTTGTGGCCATTTGCTTGTGCTCAGACTGCGTGGTGACTTTGTGATCCACCCTGAGCTTGCTTTGCCTTTCTTGACTGGTCTTGTGACCTCTTGTTCTCCCCCACTTTGCCTATGGGGGTGTGTCAAACTTATATGCTATAGTCTGTTTAGGCTGTAGTGGGGTAGTTCATATAGGGTACAACACTTTTAGGTTTGCTACTTGTACCCACCTGCTTTCTAGTTCAGTCATTCATTCGTTCCATATTCTAACAGTGATCAGTGTACTTCCTTGCTATTATAGCTCTGCATGTGAACTGGCCTTGTGGCCGCTTGCTTGTGCTCAGATTGTGTGGTGTCCTTGAGATCCACCCTGAGCTTTGCTTTGCTTGTTCTCTTGCTTGGCTGATCTTGTGACCGTCTGTTGTGTTTGCTATCTCCCACTTAGCCTAAGGGGGTGTGTCAAACTATATGTTTGTGTTCTCTCTAGGCTATTGTGGGTTAGCCCACAAGGGGTACAACACTTTTGGGTTAGTACTTGTACTCAACTCATTCATAGTTCATTCATTCCTACACAGTTGATTATGACAGGTCCATATCTCTTAAAATTACAAGAAGGTTCCAGGATGGAACCAGCTCTGAAAACATGTCAGAATAGTAGCTGGAGGGTGAGACTAGGAGCCATCCTAGGGTTTAGGCTAGGCATGACTATCGAGAGAATCGGAGCAAGAAAGAGGGGTTTCACTATAGCGAGTGAAGTACAAATAGGGGAGGAAAGGGGGTACACCACCAAGCAGGACATTAGGATAACTACACTACAGCTAGAACTACATGCAATTATAACAATATTAATCTGACAATAGGAAGGGGGAAGGTGGCAAGAGGGGTACACCACCAATAGACAGAATACTAGTATGATACTACACTAACTAGTCTATATGCAATTATAATTAGAATACAATTTATAACATCCCACCTTAACTGCATGCAAGAGGTAGCCAGTGATATAGCCAGTGAAGAGCAAGGCTTAAGATTGGTTTTTGTGCACCCTGGCTAATCAGGGTGTGACTTGTTCTGTTGGCCCATGGTTAAGGTGTCTTTTGAAAAAACCTTTCTTGATCAGGGTGAAATCAGGTTTTTGTTTTTTTGTGTTTTTTTTTTCAGTGAAAATTTTGTCAAAATATAATATGTGTTGTAGGTTGTAGTGAGGTGCCTTATAGGGGGTACAGTTTCTAGGTTAGCATATTTGTACCCCATCCCTTTCTATTCTACACATTCCGTTGCTAGCTACTCTTAAGATGGTATCACGAGTAGGTTCGTTCTCGACCGTTCCTAGCCCGTTCCTAGCCTAGCGCGCACCCGCGCCTCCGCGCCTCCGCGCCCTCCCCTAGTGCACCCTTCGCGCCCTCCGCGCCTAGCTCGCGCCTCCGCGCCTCCGCGCCCTTCGTGCCTCCGCGCCTAACCCGTGCCACTGCACCTTCCGCGCCTCCGGCCCTTCCACGCCTAGCCCGCGCCCTAGCCTAGCGAGCGCCCTACCCCAGCCCGTCACGTCGCTCGTGCGCCCTGCCTCTAGGCCGCGCGTAGCCCGTACGCCCTGCCCCAGCCCGTCGCGTCGCCCGTGCGCCCTGCCCCTAGCCCGTGCGTAGCCAGTGCGCCCTGCCCGTCGCCCACGCGCAGCCCGTACGCCCTGCCCCTAGCCCGCACGTAGCCCGTACGCCCTGCCTGTAGCCCGCGCGCCCCTGGTCCGCCCGCCCCGCGCGCCCTTATCCACCCCTGCCGTGCACACCCCGTCCTACCCTGAACGCCCGTAGCCCGAGGCGCCCCGAGCCACACCTTCGTTTAGGGTTTCCTCGGATTTCCCCTCCCGTTTTGTTGGTTCGACACTCGAGTCACTCTACTCACCGTGTTTCGCACCGGCGCGGCTGGAGGCCGCTCCACCTAGCTGTTTAAGCTAGTACTGACGTTCGTTGTTAGCTAGGTCTCTCCTCACTCCGCCAGCCCCTCGAACGACTCTCTGGCTCCTTGATCGGCTCATCAGCCCTGCCTCCTCTATCCGTCTGCTCCTAGCTTAGATAGCTCCCAGCTCCGTTCGTTACTAGACTGGCGTTCCTAGCTCAGTGTTCCTCCGTGCTCCAGCACTGCCTCGCCTAGTTTCACCCGGTGCTCCTCGCTCCTAGCTCCGCTTGCTCCTGGTTCCACCCGGTCCTAGCCTAGCCTCCCCTATGGAGTCCTCCCACCGCCTTCGTTTCGACGCGGAGGGCCACCCGATAGAGTTCGGCATCTAGCTCCGCCAGACTCAGCGCTATCTCACCAGTCAGCGCCAGGATGGCGCCACCCTGTACGCCCACGCGTCTGGCGCCCTCCAGGCACCCCGGCGTCCCGAGCCCCTGCCTACCGAGCTCGCCCTGACTTTGGAGGCGCAGGCGGACTACGATCGTCTCGTCTTGGCGCGGCACGTTTGGGAGTCCCGTGATGCTGCGACTCATCTTGCGCTGACAAATCTCCTTCCACTGACTGAGGCCGCTCACTTCGACCTGGTAGAGAGTGCAAAGGGGGTTTATGATGCTATCTCTGCATGCTATTCCACCCCTTCCTTTGCCTCCCTCAGCCGCATGCTCATGCCGTTCGTGTTTCCCGGCCTCGGCTCGTTTGCGACTGTCTCTGACCTAGCCACTCACTTGCGTTCCCTTGTCGTTAGCTACCGTGCAGCCTGCACTGAAGCTCAGCTTCTTGATGCTCCCCCTCCTATCTGGCTCACCGTCCACTGGGTAGTCACTCGTCTCCCTGACCGCCTCTCCACTGCCCGTGACGCGCTTCTCCAGCAGCACCCCAGTGAGCTTAGGATTGATCTTCTCGAGACCACTCTCGGGAAGATCGAGAGTAACCTCCTCTCTGATGCCTCGGCCACGTATGCAGACGCTCCCCGTCTGTTTGAGGAGTGTGTTGTACCCCAACTTCCCACCTTCACTGCTACTCGTGCCTCTGCTGCTGTATCGGTCTCTGAGGACACTGCAGCTGTTTCTGCCCCTGACAGGCAGAAACGGGGCAAGGGTGGCAAGAAAGGGGGGTGGCGGCGGTGGAGGAAGTGGCGGTGGTGGAGGCGGCACTGGGGGCGGCACCAGGGGCGGAAGCGGTGGTGCACCAGGTGGAGGGAGCCCTGGAGGAGGTGCTGGCCCACCTGCTGGAGGAGGTTCGACCAGTGGTGGTGCAAGGCCCCAGCAGTAGTGGCCACAGCAGCAGCAGCCACAGCAGAGACAGCAGCAGCAGCAGGGACAGCAGCAATGGCAGGCACCACACCAGTTTCAGTCGTGGGGACCCCTGCTGCAGTGGGGTGCGCAGCAGCAGTGGGGCCCTCTGCCACAGCGGGGACCTGGAGGACCCGGGAGCACTGGCCGTAGCAGTAGCACTACCAGCTGGGCCCCGCGCCCCCTGCGGCGCGATACCGGCCCCTGCGACCACTGGTGCGTCACCGGACCGGGCAGTCCCTGCGTCTGCAGCCGCGACGACCACTATGCGGCGCGGTGCTTCTGCCGCCTTGACGACCTCTACCGTGCACACTGGGGTCCTGAGGCAACCACCCCGCGCTGGGCTCGCCTGCTAGGTCATAAGATTCTTGTATTTGAAGTGTCTATGGACGATGCTCGTCAGTATGCTTTGTATGGTGCTGATGGATCTGTGTGCTTGCTTGTTCGTAGTCTAGGATGCTTGCATCCTGTTAGTGTAGACCTGTGCCTCTCTAGTCTAGGTGCTTGTGTAGCCTCCGTACCTGGCACACCTCCAGCTGAGGCGTCCTTGTCTTTCACGCTGGACTCTGGCGCGTCGCAGTGTTTCTTCCACGACCACACGACCCTCACACCACTCCTTGCTCCGGTTCCGGTAGCTCTGGCTGATCCTTCTTTGGGACCAGCCATTGCGCATAGCTCCACCACCCTCCCGTGCCATGTGGCCCCCTCTGGTGTCCTACGCAGCCTCCACATCCCCTGGTTCACTCGGAACTTTTTGGGTGTTGGATACCTCCAGGATAGGGGGATCGCCGTTACCTTTGTGGGGGGTGGGAGGACTACGGTCTGTACAGACGCTGCCACTGGTGCTGTTCTGGCCACGTTCACAAAGGAGCCCCGCTCCAGTCTCTACGTTCTCCACACCGAGTGCTCCCCGGTTGCTTCCTCCGCTCAGGTCGCTGCGTCCCCTGTGGTCCCAGTGTCTAGTCCGGTTGCAGTGTCTAGTCAAGTTGTGGTGTCTAGTCAGTTTGCTGCGTCTTGCTCCTGTCAGTCCCTAGCCCACCCGACCGTCTTGTGGCACCACCACCTTGGCCACCTGATGCTCACCCGCCTCCACAGCATGGCCAGTCACGATCTTGTCTCAGGTCTCCCGCGCGTCTTTCTGTCGCTCCATGCCTCGCTTGCTCCACCTTGCACTCCTTGCGTCGCCGGCTGCCTGCGCGCCACTCCGCACTCCTCCTCCCTTCGTCCGGCCTCTGCTCCCTTCCAGACTCTCCACTTGGACGTCTGGGGCCCTGCCCCTACGCTCGGATCTGAGAGGGAGCGCTACTTTCTAGTGGTCGTTGACGACTACTCCAGGTACACCACGGTGTTTCCTCTCGCGAAGAAGTCTGAGGTGACTTCTAAGCTGATCCGGTGGCTTCTGGCCACTTGGCCAGCTGAACCTCCAGCCGCGTGTCTCGCAGCCAGAGGCTTCACCGACCCGTCTTTGGACAGGGTCCCCTGGTGTTGGGTCGGCCTTTCGTGTCTAGGGCTGCTTTGCACTTGTCCGCGACACCTCTGCGGACAAGCTCTCGGCTTGCGCCATCCCCTGTGTCTTCCTTGGTTTCCCGGTGGGCTCTCCCGACTACTCTTTTACCATCCGTCCCTCCACCAGTTCCTCGACTCTCGTGACGTCCGGTTTGACGAGTCAGTGTCCCGGTTCCCCCTCCCCCCCTCTTCCTCGCACCCTCTCCTCCCCCTGCTCCCGCTCCTCCGGTACCCCCGCCCCCCAATGGTCCTGCCTCGTCAGGTGTGTCTCTCGCTACCCCTCTACCCTCGGACGCGCGTCAGGTAGCATCTCCCTCCCCGCAGTCCTCCTCAGAGTCCCCTCAGCAGCCCTCGGCACTTCCGCGACAGGTTACTGTGGACTTAGATGGTGTTGGAGCTGGAGGTACTGCCATTGGCGGTACTCGGTCTGAGGGCGCTCGTTCGAGAGGTGTTGGAGCTGGAGGTGCTGGCACTGGCGGTGCTAGTTCTAGGGGTGCTGGAGCTGGAGGTGCTAGCGCTGGTGGCGCTAGTTCTGGGGGTGCTGGAGTTCGACGTACTGGCACTGGAGGTGCTAGCTCTGGGGGTGCTGGAGCTCGAGGTGCTGGCGCTGGTGGCGCTAGTTCTGAGGGTACCGGAGCTAGAGGTACTGGCGCTGGTGGTGCTAGTTCTGGGGGTGCTGGAGCAGGAGGTGCTGGCGCTGTAGGAGCTAGCACTGAAGAGACAGGAGCTGGAGGCACGACTACAACGGCACCCTCTTCGCCTCCCCATCGCTACGACACACGTCTCCAGGCTCTTCGCCGGCTTGAACGCGAGGAGCAGGAGCGGTTGGAGCAGGAGCGGTAGGAGCTACAGCAGTTGGACCACCAGCAGCAGCAGCAGTAGCAGCAGCAGCAGCCGCCGTAGCCGCCAATTTTGCAGCAGTTGTTCCCTCCATTGAGTGGCCTTCGGGCTATTCGTCTTCCTTCCTCTCCTCCTGTCCACTCAGACTCTCCTACGTTTCCTCCTCCGGACTCGACCCCGGCTGTTTTCTCTCCTCCTCAGTCACAATCGTCTCCTCCTGTTGTCCCGCACAACTGGACAAGTCGTTGTCCCCCGCGTGCTCGGCCCTTGTCTCCTCTTGCCGACCTCCCGTGTTCTCGCCACTCTTGTCATCGACCCTCGTGCCTCTCCGTCGTCTGTCTCGGCTCTTACTGACGCTATCGCTGACTTTGCTTCCACCCGCCGTCTTGCCTACGCCACGCGTGTGGTGCCTGCTCCACCTCCCCATCCTCTGTCCGTCGGGGGTGAGTCTGCCCTTGGCTGTGACGTCCTAGAGGAAAGGTAGTTTGAGCTGGAGTTCCTGGCAGCCGCTTCCCCCTCTCTCTGCGCCATGCTGCTTTCCCCTGAGGGAGACCCCGACGCCCTTGACATACCGACTCCTCGCACGTACCGTGAGGCAATGTCAGGGGAGTGGGCCTCCCAGTGGAAAGCGGCTATGGACTCAGAGTTAGCGTCTTGGAGATCCACAAGCACTTACGTCGACGCAGTTCCCCCTCCCAGGGCGAACGTTGTCGATGGCATGTGGCTCTTCAAGGTGAAGTTGCCGCCTGGATCACCGCCTGTGTTCAAGGCGCACTTCGTAGCTAGGGGTTTCAGTCAGCGTGAGGGAGTTGACTTCGTCCAGACCTTCGCCCCGAACCCGAAGATGACTACTCTTTGGGTGTTACTGCACGTAGCAGCACAGCGAGACTACGAGCTGCACTCCCTTGACTTCTCCACTGCGTTTCTCCAGAGCCGCCTACACAAGGAGATGTGGCTGCATCGTCCTCCTGACTTCACTGACACCTTCCCACCTGGGACCCAGTGGAGCTTGAGGCAGCCAGTCTACGGTCTCCGCTAGTCGCCCCGTGAGTGGCACGACACTCTTCGCTCCATGCTTCGTGACCTTGGGTTTCGTCCTTCCTCTACTGACCCGTCGTTGTTTGTTCGCACTGGTTCCACTCCTTTTTTTATACTAGTTTACGTCGACAACCTGGTCTTTGCTACAGCAGACATGGCATCTCTGGCTGAGGTTAAGTTCGAACTGCAGAAGAGACACACGTGCATTGACCTCGGTGAAGTGCAACGCTACTTTGGCCTGCAGATCACCAGGGACAGAGCCGCTCGCACCATCACACTGACTCAGTCACACATGGTGCAGCAGGTCCTTTGGCGGTTTGGGTTTCAGTTCTCCACCACTCAGCCCACTCCTCCTGTCGTTGACCACTGACTGATTGGCCCTTTTCTCGACGAGCTCTTTGAGTCTAGTGGTCCCTATGCAAAGCTTGTGGGCTGCCTCATGTACCTGATGACTTGTACTCGGCCGGACCTCGCCTTTCCCCTCATCGCCCTCTCTCGCTTTGTTGCGACTGGGAGACACCGTCCTGTTCACTGGACAGCTGCTGTGAGGGTGGCGAAGTACCTGGCGACTACATCAGGCATGGGGCTTGTGCTTGGAGGGACACAGCCAGTTGTGTTGACCGGTCACTGCGACTCTTCCTACGCAGACGACGTGGAGACTCAGCGTTTGACTCAGGGTTACTGCTTCAGTCTGGGTGCTGGTGCTGTGTCGTGGAGGTCTACACGGTCGTCGTCTGTGGCTTCGTCCAGTGCAGATGCAGAGATCTACGCTAGTGCCATGGCGGCACAGGAGCTTCGCTGGTTGACCTTCTTGCTCACCGACCTTGGTGAGCGGCCTTGCTCTGCTTTGACCTTGTACGCTGACAACAAGGCCATGATCCTCCTATGTCAAGAGCCTCGACTGGAGAGCAGAGTGAAGCATATTGACGTGAGGTACATTCTCCTGCGAGAGCTTCAGCGACGTGGCCAGGCACGCTTGGACTTTGTGGCTTCAGAGGCCAACACTGCCGACGTCTTCACCAAGGCCTTGGCGCCTGGTGACCACCACAGGTTCAGTGTGCAGCTAGGGCTTGTTGAGGTAGGCCCACGGTTGCTGTAGTGTTGCTCTTGTTGCGTGTTCTGCTTGTCATTGCCTTTATATATATTGTGCTCTCTTGAACTGGCCTTGTGGCCACTTGCTTGTGCTCGGAATTTGTGTGGTGTCCTTGAGATCCAACCTGAGGTTGCTTTGCTTCTTGTCTTGATTGGTCTTGTGACCGTTTTTTCACCCTGCTTGCTTTGATGCCCCTCACTTAGCCTATGGGGGTGTGTCAAAATATAATATGTGTTGTAGGCTTTAGTGAGGTGGTACAATTTCTAGGTTTGCATATTTGTACCCCATCCCTTTCTATTCTACACATTCCGTTGCTAGCTACTCTTAAGAACTTTATTACACTGTTTAGTTAAAGCTTGCAGGCAAAATAGTGACCCCCCCCTTCTAGTTGGGTCCACTTGAATTTGTTGGAGGGAACTGGGTTGGAAAGGAGACGATGTGGCATAGAATGCTGACATATTGGGTGTATCGGTATGCCCCAAAAGTTGTTCACTATGATGCACGAGGAACCACGAGCGACATGTGTCGGGTGCCGCAACCAATTGGGGGGTGTGGTGCAGACCCACTCTATGGGTAATTTCAAGTTGGGCCGGGGCTCACAATTTTGCAGTCTCGTTTTAAGGTCAAGTTCACTACCACATACGAGTTACATTCAAGCACAACACCAAACAAGACTACCTTACAATACTCCTACATCTACAAGAGCGTCACTCCCCATCTGTAACAGGAGGAGCTGCAGCCTTAGCCTCCACAAACTCAGTGCGGCCAGCAACAGTCCCTTGATAGTCACGTTGATGGCGACGGTTTTTCTAGCTGCGAAATACACTCACCACTTAAAACCAGTCCATACGGTACCCTAGCAGCGAACAACGCATCAAGTGGCCCAAGATGCTATCAGCAAGGCAGCCACGGCCCCATGTCTTAATGCGGTTTTGCTTTGAGAAGCCACTTTCGCACTCTACTGTGCTCAGCGGGAGTACTGCCACATCTTGCCAGAGACGGACAATGTCCAGGGAGCTCCTTTGTCAGGCGTCATCTTCCAGAATGAGTGGGAAGGCTTGCTAGAATTCTTCATCCAGATGTTGCGAGTGCATTGTGGATGTGAACATCCACTGTTCGGACTGTGCTTTGAGATAGTTGAATCCTGCTAAGGGTTGAAACAATAAAGTGGTAGCAAAACATCAAACCGATTTTTTGCAGGGTTAAGAAACGAAACACAAACTACGTATAAACAAACACACCTACACATCGGGTAATGACTACACATGTAGATACAGTGGTGAATATGGCAAACAACAATTTACCAAGAAGTTTGTGGTGGTAGAGTTCATCCAGCTCCCTCTGCCATTGCCTGAAGGCAGCATGGCGCTTCTCATTGTCCTACAGATGACACTTGCTCTTGAAGAGCTTCGCCCCCTCCAAGTTGTTGAGGTCTTTTATGTGCCCTTTCAGGTGCTTGTTGACCCCCCGCGCGAACTTGATGACGATCTCGACACATGCAGTCACATCTCCTCCCGTCTGTTGTCCATCCAGGGGCCGCTCGTGAAGGGTGTAGAGGCTTGTCGTTGGGTTGCCGTCACGGTCAACTCCCTCTGCAGCGACCTCACGGTTCTCTGGCTTCGCATGCGCTGCCAAGAAGTTAGGCAGCTGCATTCCGACACCCTCGCCAAACACTCCTATTGTGCGGGGTCTGATGTAGCAATGCTCGATTCGCTTTGACGTTTCGTTGACCGAGAGACCACCAACGTCACATCCATCTGACGGAAGGGTCATTCCATACATGGAGGGGTGTAAGGCAGAGTATATAAAGCTGTAGCAGAGTACAAGGATCAATTCAAGTGAGGGTAATGTGCAGAAAATGAACTAAAGTACTCAAACAGTTGTAGTTGCACAATATGCCGCTATATACCTGACGTTGCTGAAACCTGGTGTTTTGCTAGTTGAGGTAAAAAGGGATGTCAGCAAGGAACGTCATCAAGAACTGAAAATTGAAAGACGTGGCCACTTCAAACTGTTGGTGTCGATGTTCTTCAAGCAGCACGACAATTGCGGGTAAGACCTCCAGCAATCGTTGCACTGCCTCGCCGCGTGAGAGCCAACGAATGACGTGGATCCCTTGCGCCTCCAGATTTGTTTGGCAGAGCACCCACTGCAAGTTCATGAACCGCTGGTACCAGAGGTGGGACTTGCTAAGACTCGTCGCCACAGCACGAACGACGTTGTCAATTATGTCGAGCTCCGGAACTACGACAGCCGCATCTTTAGCGCCCAACGCCTCTCTGCATGTGGGGGGGGGGGGGGGGGGGGGGGGGGGGGAACAAGCAACAACAAGAAATGTTAATAAAGGTAAAGCATGAGTAAAGCAGGGCAGATGATTTTTAGAAACCACTCACCGATGCGCAATGCAGTGCGTGGCCACTAGATGTTCCACATGCGCACAAAGGCAGACGACTACACCGATCTTTTCTCCGGTCATCACCGACGCACCGTTAGTGGCAATGCCCGAAATCTGCTGCAGATCAAGGCCGATTTGCTGGAAGTAATGCAGCAATACCACAGTATACAACGGTATGTCGAGTATCAATGAAGCTGCATCAGCACACTTGATAGAGAGTAAGGTAAGAAACTCTGTCACAACAACAATTCCTTTGAAAAAAGTTGTGTATACAATGAGATGCTTTCCGTGCACACGGTCAGTACTCTCATCGATACTTATCCTCACCCATGGTGATGAAAGCACATGCGCCAGTTGCATCTCCTGCAGATACTTCGACGTAGCAGCAAGGCATTCCCGGAAGCCATACCTGCCATGAACAGGAGACAAATTAGTCAACTTATATACTAAATGGTACGAGCACCGTAAATAAGTGGCGATGACAGCATATGCGCCAGTTGCATCTCCTGCAGATACTTCGACGTAGCAGCAAGGCATTCTCGGAAGCCATACCTGCCTTGAACAGGACACAAATTAGTCAACTTGTATACTGAATGGTAAGATATCTAGTCACTCATTCACTGAATATCTTACTCAGAGTAGTATGACCCGTACGTGCTGCCTGGAGGAAGGTATGGCAATCCCTCCCTAGCCAAGAACCAGCACAATGAAACGAACAGTGCAATGGGTGCATCCGCCTTGCACACAAACAAAGTAATGTGCATCGTGCGGATGAGATGCTCGGTGGCGTGGTCAGTTGTCTGCCACTGGTCGATGGTTGCTTGCCGTGCGGTTGTAGCCTCTGCATCAGCCTGTGCCTTCAAAGCTGCCTTGTACGCGCAAGAACCGACGTGCGTACGGATGCTCCCGAGCTGCAGATCACGCCCACCTTCTCCTCTTCGTCCGCGGCTGGTATTTGCACCAGAATCACCATGCTGCATACATATCTGACACTTAAGAGCAGGGCGACCGTTTTTCGTGCGCACGAGTCGCAACCAGCAAAACGGCGCGTCCAATCAGTGTTAAAGCGATGACACACTACCTCATACTCAGCCTCAGGTGTATCTTCCATTGGTGTAGACTCCTTTGGTGGCGTAGTTCTCGGTGGCTCAGGGTGCGTGGCAGAGAGGGGCTGCAAAGTGCGGTTGTGTCTCTGCGCTTGGGATCTGTGAGGCGCGTCACTAACCTTCTCAGAACCGCCGACGGCATGCTGTGCATCCTGGACTTCGGATCCATGACAGAATGGCGCGATGTGCAGGGGGGCATGAGCGGTGCTTGGGAGGGGCCAAGCTGGGATGTGGAGGGATGTGGAGGGATGTGGAGGTACGGAGAGGGGTGAGGCAGAGGAGGGAATGGCCTCGGTAACGGTTGCTGGACGTGAATTCGGGGCCCATACTAGCCGTTGCTAGGTGTACTTCCCCGTTCGCTTCCGTTTTTGTGGCTCGCTGGATTTCGCTCTTGGCGTGCTTCCATCCGAGACTGAAAAGCCTTCGCCGCCATCGTCAACAGTAGTAGTCACAGGCAGGTTAGTGCTGGGTGTTGTGTTAATAGTGGCTCGACGTCAACCGCTACGCTGAACTGACGTACGGGTGGATTGGGTCGGGTGGGAGAACTGAAGAATGGTGCGACGGGGTGTGGGAGTAGCGGAAAAAGGCCTAACATGCTAAGCCCATTTCTTGGAGCATCATACTGTCTCTCGTCATCCATGAGGTGAGAATTGAAGCTGCTGCATGTCAAACTATAGAACGAGAAAAATGAATGAACTATGAAAGAGCTGGGTACAAGTACTAGCCCTAATTGGGTTGTACCCCTTGTGGGCTACCCCACTATAGCCTACACAAAGTAAGCACTATAACATTTTGACACACCCCCATAGGCAAAGTGGGGGAGAACAAGTGGTCACAAGACCAGTCAAGAAAAGCAAAGCAAGCTTGGGGTGGATCACAAAGTCACCACACGTTCCGAGCACAAGCAAATGGCCACAAGGCCAGTTCACATGCAGATTTAAATAAAAGACAACAAACAGTACGATGATCAAAACCTAGCAAGAGTAAGCATGCAATAATATTTATAGATCATAGTACAACAGAGTCACGCAGTGAGCAAGTGAGGCAAAGTAGGCATAAGGCCTAAAACAGTAGAGAACCGTTGATGATCATCGGACTGAAGTGGCTTGGTGAATATATCAGCAGTGTTGGCCTGAGTGGCCACGTAAGCAAGACGAAGGTGACCACGCTGCTGCAACTCTCGAGCAAGGATGTAACGCAGAGCGATGTGCTTCATTCTGTGCTCCAGTCTGTGCTCCTGACACAAGGCAATCATGGCCTTGTTGTCTACATACAGAACTGGAAAAGAACGAGGCCACTCCCCCAAGTCGGTTAGCAGGTAGGTGAGCCAGCGTAACTCCTGTGCAGCCATGGCCCCTGCGTAGATCTCAGCCTCACAACTGGAACTGAGAACAAAAGACGAGCGGGTAGACCGCCAAGAAACAAAGCCTAAGCCAAGGCTGAAAGTGTAACCCTGTGACGACCGCTGCGTAGCCAAGTCGTCAACCCAAGACGCATCTGCGTGTCCCGTGAGGACAACTGGACCCCGTCCTCCAAGCACGAGCCCCATGCCCGAACCACTGCACAAGTAGCGCAACACCCTCTTAGCGGCCTCCCAGTGCTCTGGTCGCTGTCTCCCGGGCGCAACGTAGCGTGCCAGAATGCTAAGAGGGTAGGCAAGGTCAGGTCGAGTGCAGGTCATCAGGTACATGAGGCAGCCCACAAGCTCTGGATACGGGCCACTCGGCTCTACGAACTCGTCCAAAGGTGGAGCTGAGAGCGAGTGACTGAGTCAAGGTGATGGTGTGCCGTGCTCTGTCCCGGGTGATCTGCAAGCCAAGATAGCTGCGCAGCTCACCCAGGTCAATGCACGTGTGTCTCTTCTGCAGCTTCGACTTCACAAGGTCCAATGCCATAGTGTCAGCAGTGGCAAAGACCAAGTCGTCGACGTACACGAGGACGTAGAACGGCGGCAGAGAAGTGTCGGCGCGTAGAAACAGCGACGGGTCAGCAGTCGAAGGAGCAAACCCAAGAGCCGCAAGTGTCGTCCTCAGTGTGTCGTGCCACTCGCGAGGCGCCTGACGGAGACCGTAGACTGGCCGCCGGAGGCTCCACTGGGCACCTGCAAGAAACAACCCAGTGAAGCCAGGTGGGCGGCGCAGCCAGATCTCCTCGTGCAGGCTGCCCTGCCAGAAAGTTGTGCTCAAGTCAAGAGAGTGCAGCTCGTAGTCACGCTGAGCTGCGACGTGCAGCAACACCCGAAGAGTGGTCATCTTCGGGGTAGGGGAGAAGGTCTGGAAGAAGTCAACTCCCTGTCGCTGACTGAAGCCTCGTGCAACGTAATGAGCCTTGAAGACAGGCGGAGAACCCGGCGGCCGCTTCACCCTGAAAATCGACATGCCATCAACTATGTTCGCCCAGAAGAGGGAAATGCATCGACGTAGGTGCCTGTGGACTTCCATGATGCCATCTCTGCGTCCATGGCTGTCTGCCACTGGGAGGAGTAGGGACCCGTAATCGCCTCTGCGTAAGAGCGCGGGGTCAACTGTCTGGTGCATGCGGGTCTCCCTCAGGGGCAAGCAGCATGGCCACGAGATGAGGTAAAGCTGCTGCAAGGCACTCTAAGTCCTTCTGCCTGTCCTCAAAGACGTCCGTGCCAAGAGCACACTCACCCCCGACGGACGGAGGACAGTCAGACTCAGACTTAGCAACAAGACTAGTGGTTTAGTCGAGACGACAGGCAGTAGCAAAGTCAACAAGCTCAGAAACTAGGTCTGACACAGCAGTGGAATCAAAAGAAGGGTCAGTGACAACAGTGGCGAGAAGACGAGAGACAGCGGAAGTGGCAACATGAGCCAGGTCACACTCAGGGTCAGGAACGGCAAGAAGAGAGGACTCAGAAGGAGGCCGCAGAGGAACTCGCAGTGGAACAGAGGAAGGACGATGTGCCCTAATGGGAGTGTCGGGGACAGGAGGAGGACACGGACTAGGAACCCGACGACCAGTGCGACTGCGCGAACAAGTGAGGCAGGACGAGACTCAGGCTCACGATGCTCTGTAAGAGAGTCTGTCTGCGCAGCGTAAGGAGAAGGAGCAGGCAGTGGGGAGTCTGGCTACAACTGTGGCTGCGACTGGCAAGGCGGTGGACTCAGTAAGCAAGGAGGAAGGCCAATAGAAGACGGGAGACTAAGAACCTGGCGAAGGACCGAGTCAGGTGGCGGCAGAGACGACGGTGGCGGCGGAACAAAAAACGGGCGCTGCTGCACATTGCCTCCAGCACCAGTACCGCCCGACGCAGCACCCCCAGTACCAGCACCTCCAGCTCTAGGGTCAACAGCTCCAGTGCCTCCAGCTCCAGTGCCCCCAGCTCCAGTGCCTCCAGCTCAAGCGCCTTTAGTGCCAGGGTCTCCAGCTCCAGCTCCTCCAGCTCCAGCGCCGCCAGCGCCAGTGCCTCCAGCTCCAGTGCCTCCAGCTCCAACGCCTCCAGCGCCAGGGTCTCCAGCTCTAGCCTCTCCAGCTCTAGTGCCGCCAGCGCCCGTGTCCCCAGCTCCAGCACCTCCAGCGCCAGGGTCTGCAGCACCACCAGCCCTAGCAGCTCGAGTACCCCTAGAACGAGCACCTCTAAGACCAGCAACTTCAGCACCTCCGGCACCTCCAGCTCCAGCAGGAACTCCAACACCTCCACTCCGGAGGCGTGTGCGCTGAGCAAACCACTCGCGCAGCTGCTGCGGGGAGAGAGGCTCTGGCCGGGGAGACAGTCATGGCGAGGCACCCGCAGGACCTCCAGAAACGCGGTACCCCTAGGCTCAGCACCCCCAGACTCCGCACCCTCAGACTCAGCACCCCCAGGCTCCGTAACCTTAGGCTCAGGACCCCCAGGCTCCGCACCCTTAGGCTAAGCACCCCCAGGCTCTGCACCCGCAGGCTCAGCACCCCCAGACGTAGCACCCCCAGATGTAGTACCTCTAGCAGCACCTCAGTCTATAGCGACCTCGACAGGCACAGTCCCGAGGAGTGGGTCTACTTGAGACACACCTAAGGGAGCAGGACCCTGAGGGGGGAGAGGATCTACCGGAGGGGGAACTGGAGCAAGAAAGAGCGGCGGGGGTGGGAGAGGGGCAGAGCGGTAGGGGAAGAGACGGTAAAAGGGAACCGTCTCGTCAAACGTGACGTCCTAAGAGGGGAGGACACGGCGCGAGGTGGGGTGGTAAAACTGCCAGCCAGGCGCATCAAGGGGAAAGCCAAGGAAGACACAGGGAATAGCGCGGGAGGAGAGCTTGTCCGCAGACGTATCGCAAACAAAGGCACGAGAGCCCCAGACCCGGAACACCGACGCATCGCCAACCTTCCCCGTCCAACACAGTGTCGGCGAGGTCTTTGGCAAGGAGACACCAGGCCAGAGGTTGAGCTGATGTGCAGCGTACCGGACCGCAAACGACCACTGAAAATGGGGAGCAGCCGCATGGATCATGGAGGTACGAGCCACCTCCATGACTAAGCCGATGTGGCGCTCAGCAATCCCATTTTGCTGCGGGGAGGCCGGAAGCTTGAATGACTGGAGGATGCCCTCCCATGACAAAATTCCCGCAAGAGGTCGGAGGAGAACTCACCACCTCTGTCAGAGTGCAGACGCAGGACAGGAAGGTCCTCGCGGAACTGCTCGCGGAGCTGGAGACGGAGTGTGCGGATCCAAGAGATCAAGACATCAGAGACCTCACCCTTGCTGCGCAAGGGGAAGACCGTGGTGTAACGCGTATAGTCGTCAACAACCAGCAGAAAGTAGCGCTCGCGACCCTGACCACTGACACGGGCTGGGCCCCACACGTCCATGTGGAGAGTCTGCAGGGGAGCAGTCGTCGAGGGAAAAGAGGAGGAGTGAGGAGCGGCGCGCTGCCGCCCCTCGACGCAAGGAAGGCAGGGCGGGGCAGGCGAGGGTGGGAGGGGAGGCAGAGACCTGGGAAGACCAGAAACAAGGAGGCGGGAGTGCATGCCACGAAGGCGTGGCAGGGAGGGGTGACCAAGTCGGTGGTGCCACAGGAGAGTCTGGTGCGACAGGAGGCGACACGAGCAGGGGGGTGCTACCGGACCTGACGCGGACACCTGGGCAGACGCAGCTACTTGAGAAGGCTCGGTAGCCAGTGTGTACAGACTCGACCCAGGCCTATGGGTGAACGTGGCCAGGTGACGGCCCGTCTGTGTACACGTGCAAATCGACACACGCTGACCCCCAGGAGTGGTGGTAGTGACCATCACATCCTGGAGGGCAGCGGTACTCACCAAGTTCGTAGAGGACGAGGGGAGGTGAAGATTTGATAATGAGCCGGACGGAACCGCCGGACACGGGAGAACAGTGGAGGAACGGGCAAGAACTGGGCCCCCTGAGGGGTCAGCCAGTCTGACCGGTACAGGTGCAGAGAGAGGAGTGAGGGTGGTAGTGTCGCGAAAGAAACAGCGGGAAGCACCTGAGTCAAGTGTAAAGGTGTGCAAGACCTCAGCAAGCGCAGTACCAGGGAGAGCAGACTCACTAGCACCTAGAGCAGCAGCCTCTATACCTGGGTTGGGCGGCACACACAGGCACACATAGCATCATAGTTAAGAACAAAGATATCAACTCCATACCTAAGCAGCTCTGCCCAGCGGGGGCGCTCAGCCTCGTCACCAAACTCTGCGCGCCAAGCATCGTCTAGGCGGGAGAAGCAGTGGTGCTGAGAGTGAGGCTTCCTGCATGTCTGACCAGCACGCTCACCCGTGCGAATGACATACGGGCAGCAAAAACTACCCCCGGACGCCCCACGCTAAGCAAACGACTCACGAAGCTCCTGGGGAGAAGGGGTCTCGCTCCGACGCTGCTGTTGTTGCCTCTGGCCACCGCCAGAACCTCCCCTCTGAACAGCTCCAACCCGACTGCCACCACTCCCACTGCCGCCACTACCGCCACCCCCACCGCTGCCACCACCGCCGCCACCAACGCCCCCATTCCCGCCACCACTCCCACCGCTGCCACCACCTCCGCTACCTCCACCACCTCCACTGCCGCCCCCACCACCACCCCCGCTGCCACCGCCACCACTCCTGCCACCCTTGCCCTTGCTGCTGCGGCGCTTCCCACTAATAGCAGAAGCAGCCCCGACATCCTCAGCACCAGGGATGTCAACAGCAGCAGCAGAGGCGTAGGAGGGGGCAAGGGGGGAGGGGGAGCACCCCTCAAAGAAGGGCGTGCGAGGAGTGCCAGGAGCGGCACCTACACCGACTACGCTAGTCTCAGCTGCAATGAGGTGCTTCTCGAGCAGGTCGACAGTAAGGTCTGTGGTGTCAAGTGCGAGAAAGTGGTCCGTGACAGCGCGAAGAGAGTCAGGGAGGCGGGTGACTATAAAGTAGAGAGTGATGTACATCGGGGGGGGGGGTTCCTGTGAAGGAACTCTGCTGGGAGGGCACCGCGGTAGCGAGCGTCGCTAGTGCGAAGGTGGGTAACGAGGTCCTCTACTGTGGCAAAGGCGGACAGCTCGGGAAACAGGTATGGCAGGAGGAGACGGCCTAGAGCAGCAGTGGCAGGCGAGGAGTAACGGGCGACTACAGCGTCGTACAGGGCCTGTGCAGTCCTGTGCTGTCCGAAGTGAGCGCATTCGGCTAACGGAAGGTGGTTGCGAACGACTAAGCGAGCGGCAGCGTCACGGGTAAGCCAAAGTGAGCGAGTCGCACTGTCAGCTGTGGCGGGAGGGGGGAGAGAGGCTCCAGACGTGTGGTCAAACAACGAAACGCTGTCTCTAGAATCGCTCAGTAGGTACAGCTGTAAGTCGTCGAGCCACGTATCGAACTGGATCGGACGGCCCTCATGATCGAAGGTGAGTACACTGAGAGAAGCCATAGCGGGCAGAGCAGGGTGGCGCGCGACCAGCAGAGCAGCACGCAGGCAGGGCGGCGCGCGAGCACTAGGGAAGCGCGCAGGGTAAGGTAGGGTGGCGCACGGCTAGGGCGGCCAGCAGGGTGGCGCACAGCAGGGGTGGCTGCAGGGACGGGCACTAGCCGGGCGGCGCAAGCAAAAAGGCGGGCACGCGGGCTGCAAAAAGGGCGGCGAGCGGGCTGCCAGAGAGCGGTGCGTGGGCTGCCAGAGGGCGGCGAGCGGGCTGCAAGGGGCAGCGAGCGGGCTGCCAGAGGGCGGCGAGCGGGCTGCAAGGGGCGGCGAGCGGGCCGCAAGGGGCGGCGAGCGGGCTGCAAGGGGTGGCGCGCAGGCTGCAAGAGGGCGGCTCGTGGGCTGCAAGGGGCGGCGAGCGGGCCGCAAGCGGGCGGCGAGCAGGCTGCAGGGGCGGCGAGCGGGCCGCAGGCGAGCGGAGAGCGGGCTGCAGGGGCGGGGAGCGGGCCGCAAGCGGGCGGCGAGCAGGCTGCAGGGGCGGCGAGCTGGCCACAGGCGAGGGGCGAGCGGGCTGCAGGGGCGGCAAGCGGGCCGCAAGCGGGCGGCAAGGGCGGCGAGTGGGCTGTAAGGGCGGCGAGCGGGCCGTAAGGGCGGCGAGCGGGCCACAAGGGCGGCGAGCGGGCCGCAAGCGGGCGGCGAGCGGGCTGCAGAGGCGGCGCGCGGGCCGCAAGTGAGCGGTGAGCGGGCTGCAGAGGCTGCGCGCTGGCTTCAGGGGCAGCGCGCTGGCTTCAGGGGCAGCGCGTTGGCTGCAGGGGCGGCTCGCGGGCTGCTAAGGGCGGCGCGACGGGCTGCTAGGGGCGGCGCAGCGGCCAGCAGGGCGGCGGGCCGTTAGGGCAGGGCTGCAGGGCAGCTAGTGGGGCAGCTCTGTGATGGGCCCTAAAATAATTCGGTCCTAGGGAAGGACCTGCTCTGAAACCATGTCAAACTATAGAACGAGAAAAATGAATGAACTATGAAAGAGTTGGGTACAAGTACTAACCCTGATTGGGTTGTACCCCTTATGGGCTACCCCACTATAGCCTACACAAAGTAAACACTATAACATTTTGACACTGGATGGTGCGATCACACCAACGCTAAGAATGGGATGAACCTTGAGGTCCCATTCTTGGCCTCGTTCTTTTGAACGCGTCGCCATGCTTCTTCCCATCAGACTTGTCCTCCATGGCAACATTCCAGCACTGCTGGCAGTCCTTGCTGCCCACACACATGTGCTGTCCTTGAAGGCAGCAAGGAAGCACCAGTGGCAGTGCATGCTGCTGCCCACCTTACCATCAAACAAGGATGCGCTGTACTTTGCAAGCAGGGTGAGTGGGACTTTGTGAGCTATTCTTGCAGGAAACGACAGCCAGCCAGGCTGTCGGCCGTGCAATTTGCCGAGGGTGTTTTGATTCAGGCGGGGATTTTCCCTGTGTTCCGATCACGTGCGAGGGAGTTTCGGCTTCAGGGTGCTTTTTCACCCACCCTGTTTCGCCAGGGTAGAAATCCCGGAACCCTAATCAATCCAGGGGAAAAAAAAAACTACACTTTTTACACCAGGGTGACAAATCAAATGCACTTAAAAAATAAGGGTAAATGGCAAAACATGGCCCATAGCAAGGGTAATCAGGGTGGTTTACCCGTCAAAAGAGAGCCCTGATGAAGAGGCATAGTGGGACATAGGCTCCAACAAGGGAAAAGTAAACTGTTGATGCAACACCGAGTGTTAAGTACGCCGTATTTTAAAACTCATGATGAGCCACACCGCACCACAGGGCAATCTTCCCCAAAACTAGTTAGACAACATGGTTCCAACTACGGTGGTGTCGCGTCGTTGCATGTCTTGCGCTAGCCAGCACTATGATGCTACACTACCCCCTCCTTGCTCTAATCACAACCCACCACCACCTCCCACCTTCCCCCCTTCCCCAACCACTCTTTTGCTGAACCAATACCGATCCTTATTAACACTCAGAAACCCAGCCCGTTCCTTTCCCCCAGTAACCCTCAGATTATCGATCAGCACAGACCAAGTCGACCCCAGCGTTCCCACAAACAAATCCGCCTCAGCTGCAAGAACCAGATTCACAAATGCGTTATCTGATGTCGGTCCCACGCCCACATCAGATTCATATGACTTCATGGATATATTAGCCGCGCCTTGCCGGGGAAAGCGTGTGTATTTGACGGCCCAGCGAGGGGAGAGCAGGCGAGTTGCTTCCTGCACCACATCCTGTTGGAGAGAGAGAGAGAGAATGGCAGGGAGACGGGGCGGAGGAAGGGGTTAAGTAACAGGGTGTGGCTTATGAAATGAGAGGAGGGAGACAGTAGGGATGGGGAAGCGGGTAAGGAAAGAGGTTTCCTGGAGGTGCCTGGAGGAGGGAGGAAGTAGTGGAACGTAATTGAGAGGCGGCAACTTTTGAGTCGACTCAAAAGTCACCTGGAGGAGGGAAATGTGTGGAACGTGATGAAGTGATGTGAAGAGCAGGAGGAGTGCATGCACCATGCCACCTGAACCATGACCTTTTGGGCAGAGATGACGCCAGGGAGGGAAAGAAGGAGGTTCTATGACAGGCGAAGAGGACGGGGGGGAGGGAGTGGGGGGCGGGGAAGAAGGCATGGTTTGAGGTCCCACCCACCCACCTGCTCACCCACCCACCTGCCCACATACCCAGCCACCCAACCACTCCCAACCACTCCACCTACCTCCATTTCCGTGCTCAGCCACATGGTGGTAACCTCCGGGAAGTTTCTCCGTGCCTTCTCAGCAAGTTCCAGATAGGCGGACAAAGGCAGCAGGCGCATTTCAGTGGACTTGTCTCCCTGTCTCACGTGCACTGCCACGTATCTCCTCCCCACGGCTGCCTCTCTGACTGCTGCCCATACAGGCTCTAGCCCTTGGTACCGCTTCAGATGCTTGGTCAATTTCTTGGAGGTCAGATGCACCTGTAGAAGGATATATAGGGAGTCGCAAGGTGGGTAGGCATGAGGCATGATACGGAGACGGGGGCTTTAAGGCAGGGTGGGTAGGCAGGCAGGCAAGCAGGCAAGCAGGCATGAAGACAGGCACAAACCACAGTCCCAATCTCTGATACTGTTGTCCTTGCACTGAGGCTTCACACAAAATCCTCCTCTCATTCACTCACCGATTCACTGACTGCCTCAGTCACACCCATCGCACTCACTCCACAACCTCTCACACCCACTCTTCGCCTTCCCCACTCATTCAGCCACAGTAAAACCCTCACAGAACCTCACCTCTGGCCACCCATCCGCAAGAGCAGCAGCAGCCTGTTCTGCCACCTCCCTGGCAAACAACCACTCCCTCACATCCACTAACACCCATTTGTCGCCTTCCTCACTCATTCACCCCCACTGAAATCCTCACAGGAGCTCACCTCTGGCCACCCATCCGCAAGAGCAGAAACAGCCTGTTCTGCCGCCTCCCTGCCAAACACCCACTCCCTCATACCATATCCACTCACTCACATCCACTCTTCACCTTCCACGCCCATTTACCCGCCCTGACCCCCCAACAGAAGCTCACCTCTGGCCACCCATCCGCAAGAGCAGTAACCGCCTGTTCTGCCGCTTCCCTGCCAAACGCCTCGTGGCGAGCCTTGTTGGCGAGGTGGCACAGGAGTGGGCTGCGGTAGCGCATGAGGTAGCGAGTGGCCTGGGCAAACCACCAGCGCCTGCCGTCCACGTTGGTGCGGCCTATCAGGTGCCCATTCACCTCCACTGTCCTCTGCATGTGCTGCCACGGCCGGCCCCACAGCCTGGGAGGGTGAGAGGGGAGGGAGAGGCCGAGGGGGAGGCGAGAGAAGGGAGAAGGGAATACTGAGCAGCAGCAGCAGCAGCCTGTTTTGCCGCTTCCCTGTTAAACGCCTCGTGCCATGCCTTGTTGGCAAGGTGGCACAGGAGAGGGCTGCGGTAGCGCATGAGGTAGCGAGTGGCCTGGGCGAACCACCAGCGCCTGCCGTCCACGTTGGTGTGGTCTATCAGGTGCCCATTCACCTCCACTGTCCTCTGCATGTGCTGCCACGGCCGCCCCCACAGCCTGGGAGGGTGAGAGGAGAGAGGGGGAGGGAGGGAGAGCAAGGCGAGAGAGGGGAGACGGTTTTAGAGTCAACTAAAAATTCCACGCTGGTGCGGTCTATTTGGTGCCCCATCTCCACTGTCCTCGGCATGTGCTGCCACGGTCGCCCCCCATAGCCTGGAGGGTGCGAGGGGAGGGAGAGGGAGAGAGAGGCGAGAGAAGGGAGAAGAGCACGGGGAGGAGTGGATGGGACGAATGCAAGGCATAGTGGGAAGGAATGAGAGATGGGAGCGAGAATCGAGATACGCTTATATGTGGTTTGTACACAATGAGAGGAGAGGGAGGAATGTGAGTGCAAGGGGGGAATGGAGAGAAATCACGCACTCAAAAGCCACCACCAAGTCTTGACTCAGTCAACACGTACACACACGCACACACACACAAGGACATGTGCACACGGACACATGCACACATGCACACATGCACACATGCACACATGCACACATGCACACATGCACACACGCACACAGACACACATGCACAAATGCACACACACGGACACACACACACACACACACAAACACACACACGCACACATGCACGCGCACACACACACACACACACACACACACACACACACACACACCCGCGCACGCACGCGCACACCCACCCACCCAAAACCGCTCCCACCTGGGGGGGTCATACAGAAAGAACCGAGTCGGCTTGGGAAAGCGCCCTCCCGAGAACGTCACAAGCCCTTTCCTCACCGCCCTCTTGTCCCCCGCCAACGCCTCCGCCCTCCTCCTACACTCCTTCGACGTCTCCGGAGCAAAATAACACGACCACCGCGACCTATCACCCCCCTTGCACCCCTCGTGATCCGCCCTCTCGTAATACGTGATCACCATAATACGGTTTTCCTTAACCGCTTCTGCTAGCGCCCCTGTGAGCCAGCTGATCTGTGCGCCTATACCGAGGTACTGGCGGTATATCTGCCGCCCGTCCACCAATAAGAACCGCCGTGGCTTTTTCTCGGCTGGCCGTCCTTCCCTGCCTGGTGATTTCTCCTTCAGTCCCTCACTCCCCTTACTCGCTGCACCAGACGTATCCTGCCCTCCCAACCTCCTCCTTCCAGCAGCAGCGCTGGCTTTTCCTGATTCCAACTCGCTCTCTTTCCCCTCTTTCCCTTCTGCACTCCCTTCCGGCTCCTCCTCTTCCCCCCCTCCTTGCCCATCCCGTTTCTCCCCCTCGGCCCTCGCCCCTCCGTCCGCTTCCTCCTCCCATGCCTCCTCGCCTTCGTCAAAGTAAGTGCAGTCCCGTGGGTGCTGGTGCAGCCACAAGTCATGCTGCACCCTGCGCGTGAGAGGAAGGTTGTCCTCATCCGCACCTGTAACCTGTGATGGGAATGGGAATAGAGGAACGGGGAGGAAGGGAGCAGCACCAGAGGAAGCGTTGCAGCAGTGGTTGACCGATGGGGAAGGGTGGGAAGGGGAGAGCGAGCCAGCTCCCGTGGGTGCTGGTGCAGCCACAAGTCATGCTGCACCCTGCGCGTGACAGGAAGGTTGTCCTCATCCGCACCTGCCACCTGTGATGGGAATGGAACAGAGGGACCCGCAGGCTCTCCTCTCATCAGCACCGCCATACAGGCACAGCTTTACTTGTGCAGGATTGAGGTTCTGGAAGGCGAGGCAGACGAAGGGTGAGAACTGGACACTAGTGGGGACCGGATCAGCAGAAGAGAGGACCGAACACAAGTGTGCGGTTCCATGGAACATTCTGCAATAGAACAGCGGGTGGAACCACACACTTATGTTCAACCAGCAACACACAAAGAATTTTACCACACTTGGGGAAGTCTAGAATGCCCCACTTACCCATGGAGGGAATGGCCTGATCACATTCGGCTGCACGCCAATTCTTCGCTCCCTCCCCAACCTCCCCGCCCCGAAACCCGCCCCTCTCTTATCCGCAGCCCTATCCTCTCCTCCGCCACCTCTCCCTGTCTCTTCTTTGGCTTCGTCTCTCGCCCTCTCTGCTACCCCTGCCTTCTCCTCTGCCGTATCTGCCCCATCCGCTCCCAGCACGTCCTCTTCTTCCTCTGTTTCCACCACCTCCTCCAGCGATTGCTGCATCACAGCGTCCTGCAGTCGCGCCCCTTGCTGAAAACACACAGGCAGGGAGCCGTTGGGGGAGCGGGAGTCCAACAGGCTGTGGGGGTGGGTGGGTGGTGCGGTGGGGTATTGAGACGCAACAAAGAGCGATTGCTGCATCACAGCGTGCAGCAGTCTGGCTCCATACAGTCTGCATCCCAGCGTGCTGCAGGGATGGGTGGTGCGGTGGGGTTTTGAGATAATCAGAGAGTGATTGCTGCATCACAGCGTGCTGCAGTCTGGCTCCCTGTTGAATCCACACAGGCAGGGAGCCGTTGGGGGAGCGAGAGTCCAACAGGCTGCAGGGGTGGGTGGGAGCAGAGAGGGCAGATTGCAAGTTGCAGCTGATTGCCTGTCCGCTCACCATCTCACGTAAGCACACAGGTGGTAGAGGTGAATCAAAGAACGACACTCAAACAAGCAGCGTGGGAAGTTGGAAAGGAGAGGCGAGGCCAAAGGGGGGACAGGGAGGAGGGAAGAGGGGCAACGGACGGGCCACGGTTGGGGTTGGGAGGAGGGAAAACGGGGGGGAAGAGGGAGAGAGAGGGAATACAGCAGCTTGTCTTACAGTGGAAGGGAGCAGGAATGGGAGAGGCAGATTTAATAACCACAAACATGCGAACAAACACACGAACAAGCACGCGAACAAGCACCGAGCCATACCGGTTCCTTGCACTGGCAGCACTGCAGTCTTCAATATAAGATGGATACGGCAGTTGGGCAGCACTCAGCACCTCAGCTATCGACCATCGTGGGCTCTCCACCCCCATCCCATCTCCCCCATTCCCCGAATCCCCATCTTCGTGTCTCGCCTCCCCACCTTCCGCAAACCCCTCCTCTTCCCTGCCACTGAAACCCAGTTTGAGAAGGTTCTTTTCGAGTCCTGATTCTGCCTCCTTGCTTGCATTACCCTCGGTCGCACGCACACCACCCACAATTCCCCACACTCTTAGCAACCTCTCAGCCATCTCCCCCTCCCCTCCCTCCATCCCCTCCCGCCTCTGTGGCCGCCTTTCCCTTCCTAGGCGCCCTTCGTTCCCCTCGTCCAACCCACCCTCTCCATTTTCCCCTCCGCCTTCTCCTCCATCCGTTCCCTGATCGGAATTAACTCCATTTTCATCCGAATTCGTCTGATTCTCATCGCCATCTTCCTGCCATCTTGCCGCCTCTTCAGAAGCCAGCACCTGCCTGTGTCTGTCTAGTAGCTGCTGCAGTCTCGCCACGTGTTGGATCAGGACACGTGGCACTTCCTGGGACTCTCTCGTCACATCTGCAGCCACATCAGCAGGATCAGCAACAGAACCAGAAGCAGAAGCAGTAGTGTCACCAGCAGCATTCTTATCACTACTGGTCACATTACCTGTGCCACCAGCACTACCAGCACCAGACCTCGTGCTGTTGCCTCTCCAACCCTCTCCAGCCCTATCCTTCTCCTCCTGCTCCAACCGCTCGGCTTCTGACAGGCTAATCGCACGCTGCAGCGCGATAAAAGACGTCTCTAAATCAGCAAGGAAGGCGCGGTGGGATGCTGTCGCCGTGGCGCAGTGGAGCAGCTTCGTAGATAAGCAAGCCTGGAGGGATTGGGAGAACAGACGAGGAACAAGGAGAACATGGAGAAGGATGGTGGGTGTGAACGAGCGAGAAACAGGTAAAACAGGGAGACCGTACTGTCTATCAAGAGACGAAGTGCCTGCATTGATTCATTAGAAGCAGTATAGGTCATTCAGATGCTGCACGCATCCCTGCCTCATATGCCATAAAGGCACAATGACAGTTCTTAATAGCTTAGCAACCTGCCTGCTGCTTGGCTGGGTCTTTAAAGCTGCATGCCGAATCGCTTGTCGAGAACATAAGCGACGCGCCGATCGCGCTGACCTCCCCGAAAGGATTGAATCTCGACCGTAGAAACACCTCCGAGACAAGGCACAGGAAGACCACAGCTATCAGGAGCACCGCCGATGCCGAAAAGCGAATGCTTGACCGTCCTTCCGTTTGTAGCAGCTTCGTTTAAAGACACAGAAGGTCGACCTTGCGGGGAATCTCCCTCTCTTTGCTGGCCGATCCCGGAACTAATCCGCCGAAAGAGGAAGTTTCCTGAGAGACAGTATGGCCATGATCCGACGGCTGCTGCGTGCGTCTTAAAGGCCTCATTCCGCCTAGAACTTTGGCGACTTACGCGCCGCGTTATGGCGTGGGAGTGGCTAGCGGCGAGTAGCGAATGGTGATGATAGGTAACGGGAGGAGCTTCTGTCTCAGGATTGGTCTGAAACCAATGCAGCGGGTCGAAATAGAGTTGAATCCGTACAAATCGGTCGACGGCAACTCAAAGTACTATGTCGAGAGGAGGAATGTGCGCTGCGAGCGGCCAGTGGTTGAAGGGAAGGGCGACGCGGTGTGCTATTAAGGATGATGCGATTAGTTAATGATGTGACACTGATATTTTGATTATTTACAAGTAATGTAAGACCCGGGTGGTCGATATCGGAACGCAATGCGACATATTGGACCTGAACAGGAAGCCTTATCTCAAATTAACGGAAAAACTAGGGGATTTGATACCGAGGAGAAAAAACGCGACGATTGGCGGGTCTCTGACGCATGCTAGACAATGCCAAGGGTAACGTAGCGGTCTGAAGGATTACAGAAAAGCTAATAACGAGTATATCACAAACAAGGTTTGCTGCCTAGTCTGTGCTAAGCATCCCACTAGCATCAGAGAGCTCGCATCGCATTCAGAGTGCATGAAGCACGGACAATGGAGAGGTATCGCCGAACCAGGACTGAGTCAGGAGCATTACCATGCTCCATTGAGGGAATGCATTATTCGTTGTCACCGCAAGACGACATAAACCTACACAGGTTCACGTTCATAAGTTTGACTAAGGAACTCCACGCCCAATCCAGCAGAATGTAATGAATTTACAGACACATGTTCACGTATACCTGTGTGTGGAATTCAAGCCTTGGGATTTGCATGGCTGCGTGTGTGGAACGCGAGTGTTGGGATCTTCATGGCAGGCCCAAGAATGTTGTCAGATCAGAACTGGCGAAAATGCGAGACCCAAGGGAGCCTTCGAGACCATCCCAGGGCTTGTGCACAGTTCTGTCCAGATCTGCGTGTCATTTTTGTCCAGTACTTTTCCCAGCCAGACCCAAGGGAAGGGTCCATCCATGCTTGTGAAAATGATCGCGCAGATTCCCTCTCGCTGAATGCGCACGACGAAACCGCATGCGTGCGAATGCGGAGGCGGCTAACCACTCGCAAAGTTACATCATTCGTCGATACTCTCCGTGTATGCGCCTCGACTCACTGACACACAGGAGTGGTTCGTACACGACACAGTTGACATACCAAAGAAAACAGGAGGGAACGACGGACCGCCCTGGTTTCGGGTTTCTGATTTATTTCGGCAGTGGTTTTTGACACCGCCTTGCTTCGCGCTTGAGTCCGATACCTTCGGTCAGTTATTTACGCTATTCTTACCGAAGCGCCTTCTCCCTACGGGGGGTTGGTTTCCTCCGGGGATCTCCTTAAAGCCCAAAAAAAAAATTACGCTATTGCCTCTTTTCGAGTCCAGATACTAATATTGTGCTTATTTATCAGGACATCATAAATTGAATTGTCGCGTCAATTACGAGAGGAGCTCGGGAAAAAAAAAATATACACCCGTCATGGAGGGCATGCCATTTGGTAGGCATCAACCCTAAACACCATGAGGTAAGGTGTTTAGGGTTGATGCCTCCCAAATGGCCAGCCATCCGAGAGGGTTTTATTTTTTCCACTGGCCACTAAACTAAAACTAGGTAACTTCAGAATTTTCCTGGTCACAGGAAATTGGAAATGTCGAAATCAGCTGCCCCAAGGAATCGGACGCGAGCGGAGAAGCGAGGCGGTGTCAAAGCCACTGCTCAAAGGTATCGGAAACTTGAAAACAGGGCGATCCGTCATTTCCTCAGAAAACAGGAATGCATCTGACAACTTCTGTTGGCAACGTGAGCGAACTCCGCGACACTCGCGAGCAAACCTTCACGGTCGCGATCTAATTTCCTCACAGCACAGGTTGATTCATTCGCCTATATTTACAGCATAAGAATAATGACACTAGGGGGCAAAAAGGGACTTAGTATGATTGGATAAATCAACAAAAGGAATATCAGAACGCAAGGAGGTATGTACCACAAGTCCAATCAACACACAGTACTGCCTAACAACCCTTACTCCATTTCTCAGGTCCACATGAAATCCATTACCCTACGCACAAACCACAACACAGTGAACCTCTCATTTATGTACACCTCAATTTATTCCACCATCCCATGCCTAGGCTGATTCACCGCTCTGTTCGCTCGTCTTCTGCTTCCTCTGCTTCTTCACCTTCTTAACCTTGACTTTCACTCGCTTCTCCTTCTGCCTTTTCTGCTTAATCGCCTTGCTCCTTTTGCCCTTCCTTTCTCTCCTCAACGACACAGTCCCTCCCACTGGCCCCTCCCGACCCTGATTCGACCCCATCTCCCCAACCTCCCCTGGCCTCTCCCCTTCCCCAACCCCTTGCAATTCCACCCTTCCATCACTACCACCAGCAGCAGCTGCTTCAACAGTTGCTTCTGTCACCTCACCTCCCAAACTGCTCCCATAACTCCTCAGCGTCCCACCCTCTTGCTCCAGGTTCACCCCTTTTTGCCCTTCCCCCTCACGACTCACTATCTCTTGCTGCAGCAGCTGCTGCTGCTGCTGTGGCTGTGACGGTCTTTGCTGCAACTGCTGCCACTGCCCCTCCCCCTCACTCCCTTCACCACCCCTGGGGTCCAACTGACGCTGCACCCTCTGCTCCCCTCCTCCTTGCGTGTCTTGCCCTCGTTCCACAGGAGTATCTGACGATGGTACTGCAATCAACCTCTCTGCTGCCTTCTGTTCCAGCCTGACCGTTTGATCCACTCCTGGATGGCGCTCTGCTGTTCCGTCGTTCTGCTCCTCATGGCCCTCTTGTCCTTCCACTTGCTTCCCCTCTCGTTGCTCCTTTCCAGTGTCCTGCTGCTGTGTCATCGACTGCTGTTGCCCCGGCTCCTGCTCCCGCTGCTCCTGCTTCTGCTGCTGCTCGATTCGCTTGGCCCGCTTTGCTTTCTCCCCACTGCCCGCTCCTCCTCCTTCCGCCTCCGCCTCTCCTTGCGCATCTGCTCCCGTTTCGCCCCCTTCGCCCGCGTCTGCTTCGCCAGTGCCCTCCTGAGCATCAGAATTATCAGGTACAGCTTCGTTGCCGGCCGCACCCTTCGGAACCAATATCTGACCAACAGAGCGCGGAGGGGCGGAGGGACAGAACGATCGAGGGTTTAAAGGGACGGAGAGAGGAGAGAGAAGGGAAAAAGGGAGGTGAAGTGGGGCAGGAGGGAGAGAATGTAAGGGACGCGGAAGGGATGAATGCGGAAGAGAGAGAGAGAGCGCTGCCGTGACAAAAATATTCGTTCATTGAGATTATTCTTCAAATGGAGTGGGAGAAAGCGCCTAAGGCCGACTGAAATCCGTTGTCCCTTCCCTTGTACAACACATACCACTTTATTTCCAATGGTTCGAACGTCGTAGAACTTGCCCGAGAGCCGTGCGATTTCCTCCACAGCCTTATCGTGGACCGTTGGATCGCGCGCCACCAGCTCGTCGTACGCCGCGTCAAACACGTCCCTCCAAAACTGCTTATATCGCGGATGGAGTTTCGGAAAAGGAGGTTGTATAGGAAGAAGAAACGGAGAGGAAAGGCGGAAAGGAGGAGGGAGGGGGAAGGGGAGGGGGGGGAAGGGGGAGCGGGCGGGCGGGCCAGAAGGGGGGAGAGTAGGGGTTGGGGGGAGGATGGGGAAAAGAGGGGGAGGAAAGAAGAGAAAACGAGAAGGTCCTGGATGTGTGAGGACTGGAATATAGGTGACCACATGATCGAACTCGCTTCTAGTCTCGCCTGATTTGGCGATACGACCATCACGCGATCGGCGACTTGCGCGGCGCCGACTGGCGCGACTCGACGTACCTCGTCGATGAGGCGATACGGGGCCTCTTGGAAGTACTCCCACTCGTCCTCCACCAGCTGGATTCGCTGACGCAGCTCCTGCTGACGTGTCACGAGCACGACGAGCCACGGGGAGGGAGGGACACGGCGCGGAAGGAGACGTTTCGATAAAGATCGCGCGTGGGAAGGCGGCGAGACAATGCGGAAAAACGGGGGGAGGGAGGGGGGGGAATGCGGCAGAAGAGAGGGCATTCAAACGCAGGAGTGAAGCATGAAGACAACGACCGGAAGAAAAGAGCGGAGAGTTAAGGGTGAGGGAGAAGGGAATCGGAAGGCACCAGCAGCAGAAGCAGGGACGGAGGGGAGAGGGAATGGAGGAAGGTGGGAACGGGGGAGCGGGAGAGGGTGGGGATGGGGGGGAGGAAGTGGTGAAAGAGAAAGAAAGGAGAGATTGTGCAACACTCCACTAAGATTACGCTCATTCTCGGTGCCTCTACCTCTCTCACCTTCTCATCCATGTCGCCTCCTACGAGCAAATCCTCCGACGCTGACAAATCCAGCGCCGCCATCATCGCCGCCATTTCCGCGTCGCGCCCTCTCACCAGCGCCCGAGTCACTTTCCCAACCGCGCCGCCTCCCCCCGCGCTCACCCTCCCCCAGGGGCCACGCCCCCCGCCACGTTTCCCCCAGCCGCCAATTTCGCCGCCGCCCCCTGTTCCCCCGAGTAACCAGCTCCCCCCACCCAGCCCCACGCCCTCGACAAACAGTAATTTGGCGGGGTCGCTTCGGCCGCTGGCGTACTCGCCGTTTCCGCCTGCGTCGTCTCCGCCGGAACCTGCGGCGGCGGCTGCGGCGATGATATCGACGGCGGAAAGATCGATTGCGCGGGTGGACAGGAGGAACGAGGCCGTGAGCAGCAACGCAGAGAAGACCAAAATCAGCTGCAACTGCGATAAACTGGACACACCCCAGAGCAGCGCTTTCGATTTTGAATCCCCGCCGCCACGCCCGCACTCTCCGCAGCCGTGACACGCGCTTTTAAGTTTTAATCCGGGGGGGCATTGCGCGGGGTGTAGCGTCAGTCTCATTCCCGGAGACGTCGACACGCGCGCGCACTTTTGCGGGGGCGGCGACGGGGACGGCGTGAAAAGCGCGGTCGGCGGCGCCAAGTCGTGCTCCTCCGCGCACGCCGCTCCGCCGACTCCCATCTTACCCTGGCGCCCCCAGCGCGACGCCGCGGAAGCCTCGGGGTCTCTAAGCGGCGTTCGGATACGGGCGTTGGAAAACGGGAGGAGAGAGTTAGGAGGAGTGGTAGGCGATGAGCTAGAAGATGAGTGGGACGATGAGTGAGGCGGTGAGCGAGGAGGCGAGGTGTGAAGAACTGAGGGTGGCGACGAGGCACGCACACCGGCACCGGCGGGATCGGCACCAGATGAGGTTCGTCGCTCGAACGGCTTAGCAGCGGGGGACGCGCTGCCCGGAGCTTCGGAATTCCCCGGGGGGTTCGCGACACGGGTGGAAGCCGGGAAGGGGAACGGCGGAGGGTGCGGCGGGAGCTGGTGGCGGGAAAGAGGTTGAGCAGGTGAGTCAGAATTAACTACCGTACATGTTTCGGCGGCTGACACGCCCAAACTGCTGCTTCCTTTGCTTCTTACAACCGTTGCCCGGGCCGATGTAGATGGGTCACTGAGTCTGCGATCAGTGGAGGAAGACTGGTTACCAGCCACGTTTTCGCGATTATCATCTGCGTGCTCTTGCGACCGCTCGCGCGTGCTGGGCTGAACCTGGGCCGGGCGAAGAGTTCGACTGTCGATTGATGACCGTTCAGTGGGTGAGTTGGATGATGCTCTGTGGTGCACCGAGGAAGGATGAACCACTGCCATCCACTGCGAGATCGCACGTTGATCGCAGGATACCCACGACCCTCGCTCGTCCAACCCACGATCCTCGCTCGTCCAGGAACACAGCGATAGGATAGACTGAACTTCTTTCAACCAGGAGCTTAACTACCCAGTACGTTGAACCTTAATAGCTGAGAAGGGAACTTAACTAGCCTACACGCTGAGACTTCAGAACTTGGAAGGGACCTTCACCAGCCTGTATGCTGAACCGATTCGTCTATATGTCCAGGAGAACGGGAAGGGTGAAAGCGTCAAACTTATATTATTATTGTTCAGCGAGATATGGGGCTTCAACAGGGACCACCACAGGGCTTTCGGAGAATAGTAGAAGGTAGAGAAAATACCTAAAGAGGAAAGCGGCTGCGACAGCGGACGCCCCCTGCTATTACAAACGGTTTTCTACGATATAGAAACATCTTTCGTTGACAAAGTAAAGTGGTCCGAGGAGCTACGGAGGCGACCATATTAGAGGTTGGCGTGGTAAGCTATAATTTGATGGAAGAAGCTGGAGTTACCAACAAGTTCCACAAACCAAGCAGGTGGACCGTGGAACATCTAGGTAGGATGGCACCACCCTTGACGGAGCCCTGCCCTAGCTTCCCCCTTGAGAAACGCGTGTGAGGAGCAGATGTCGGGAATACTAGCGGGGAACACGGAGGGGAAGCCAGGTGGGTAACTCAAGGTATGATGCTCGTCGTGCTTTTAGGTTTGTCGACTGAGGCAAACCAAGGGCTCGAAGGGGAACCTCACCACTTGGTTCGGTGGTTCTTTACGGGTGGTCGGGATAATCTTGAAGACGCACGGATGCATGGTTTGGCTTTTGCTGAATTAGGCTTGGAATTGCAAGGCAAGCCCGAAGTTTGGTTTGGAGAGATTACGTCTGAGGGAGACAAGAACCAAGGGAACTGTAGTCTCGCCGCTGACGAATCACGAAACGAGATGGTAGGTGAGGTGATATGACAGCGTTGCCCCCGTACCTGCTGGGTGCTCGTTGAACCAGGAATTACAGGTCTGGTCCCGAATACGTCGTCGATTGGGCAAGCCGTCATCGTCACGACGTATGGGACGGACGGAGCGCGAGGTCGCACATGCGCTCGGCACCTCCTTGGTGCCAACAACTACTGCTGCTCGCGACTTGTGATCAACACAGCAATCCGTCAAACGGGGGCGCTTGCGGAAGATACGTGGGCCGATGAGGACACAGGCGAGTTTCGCATAGACGTCACCAGCGAAACGGCGACCAATGGCGGTCTGCTTACTGTGGGGAATCCACAGGTGAACAGTAGTAAGCAAGGGCTGTCGCCGGGCCGGAGCAATAACGAGGGTTCGTGCTTGCGAATTTGACGTCCTGCTCTTGTATTTGGCTGTTGTATTCGTGCTTGATGACGTCCCACAGTGGCGCACGCCTCGAAGCATGACCTTATCAAGGAGGATAGGCCGGGGAGAGCGCCTTGGGCACGTCAAATTGGAATTGGAGGTTCGGCAAGTTACCAATACTGTGGCGGCGGCGGTTTTGCTGCATCCAAGTCCGCTTTAAAAACACGGCTCCTCAAGAAACATAGTAGAGATCCAGAGAATATAAACTTCTCCATTTCTTACAGCCCGCAGCCCAAAATGATCAGCATTCATAACGTTGATGTGTGTTTTTGCATGCAGTGCTTTGTCAAGAGAGGCTTGATTCTTCGAGACACTGCATCATATCATCTTCAAGTGCTCACCCATCAAGTCCTTCCATACCTGGTACGGAGAGTCAAACGTTAGTACATCCTGCGGCGGATATTCATATTGTGATAGCCAAATGTTTTTAGATTCCCCAACAATTTCATTTGATACTACCTCGAGTCGCCTTCAGAAGTTGCGCGCGGCTAACATGTGCCAAGCCTCCCTTCCGATGTCCTTGCCTAGCTAAAAACCCTCGCTCATCATCGATAATCATGAAAAAGTGATTACGGTAAGTTGGGCCGAACAAAGGCGCATGCGCTAATACGGTAAGGTAAAAAAAATGCCACTCATATATGCGCTTATACATAGGCAACAGCCCATAGGCCTATTAGTCAAGAGGATATGTGGTAAGCACATGCGATACGGTAATGATAAGGGTACCCCTGTATTGTAACTGTTAAGGCTCTAAAGAGAAATCTTTGTAGAGAGCAATTCTTACACAAATCTTTCTGATAGACAGTAACGTAAACACAGTACATTTCATCCGAAGTTTAAACCGATACAAAAACAAGTACAACGTCTTTCACCACCATTACACACAATTTCATCCAGACCTCCACAAGGCAGAAGCAACAAACACACACACTTCTATAAGAAACCATGGACAACCGTAGAAAAAGCGGTAGGAGCACCGGTTGTAACACTTCACGCTATTCTTCCTGTTCCACCAAGATAGAGTAGGATCTCAATACCAGTGTCAGAATGCCCCTCCCTCCAACAACAGCAGCTTCAGCAGAAGCCGCTGCACTTGAAGCAGCAGCAGCAGCAGCAGCAGCAGTGGCAAGCTGTAACTATTCCACTGTCATCAGCACATCTGAAGCTGCTCCAACCACCGGATCAGCATCAGCCTCAGCAGCAGCACCAACACCCACAGCCCGCTCACCAGCACCATCGGCTACAATCACCCCGTTCACCAAGCGATCAGAACCGACCATTTCCATACCTATCCACTCCTCGCGTTCTGGACCGTCCAGATCGCCGGCGGAGCCAGACGCGAAATCTGAGCCGTCGAGCAGCGGCAGGTTGAGAATGAAGCGGCGGAGCATCTCGAGAGATGCCTCGGGCTGATCCATGGGAACCATGTGGCCCGCCTCATGCACCTGGTGGGGGGAGGAAGAGGGAGAGGGGGAGGGAGAAAGAGGAGACACAGGCAGGGGAGAAACGTGGAGAAGAGTAAAAAGCGTGAACAGGAGAGGGGTTCCCAGCAGGACGAGAGGAAAAAAAAAGCAGAGGAACGAGAAGCGAAAGCAAGAGGGAAGCAAGAGGGGGTCCTCGCCATGCGATGACTAGAACCAAACTCACCCGCAGGAAGGAGAGAGGCTCCGCAATTCTAGCCGATCCAGCCGTCTGCCCGTTGACAACAAAGGGCTGCCACGGGGCCTTAGCAGCGGTCCATGCCGGGCCACTTCATGGAAGGCAAACAAAGCAATGCCTACATGGAAGGCAACTCACGCGCAGGAAGGAGAGCGGCTCGGCGATTCTAGCGGATCCAGCGGTCTGGCCGTTGACAACGAAGGGCTGCCACGGGGCCTTGGCATAGCGGTCCATGCCGGGCCACTTCATGGAGTTCACCCACCACGAGTTGCCTGGGAGGGAGGGAGTGCAGGAAAAGCCAGAGATGGAGGAGAAAGGCCTTGCCTTCTAGCCAGCTCGGATAAGGCCTTGGCGTAGCGGTCCATGCCCGGCCACTTCATGGAGTCGAACCACCACGAGTTGCCTGGGAGGGAGGGAGGAAAGAGAGGAGAGAGAGGAGAGTGAGAGATAGAGCAACAAGAGGTGCGGCAGGGAGGGAGGTAAGAGAGAACGGGGGTGCGGCTTGGGTCGTCTTGGCATAAGCGGTCCATGCCGGGCCACTTCATGAGTTCACACCAGCCAGCGTCTCCGGCATACACCAGCACGCGCACGTCTGCAGCGAGCAGGTGAGGCACCTCCCCTATCCACTCCCCCCACCCTGTCCGCCCCCTCCTGCATGGCACTCACCGATCCAGTTGCAGATATAGTCAGCGTCGCCAGCATACACCAGCACGCGCACGTGTGCAGCGAGCAGGTGAGGAACCTTGGGAGCAAGGTCTCTCATGAAGTCAAAGAGCATGGCATGATACACACGGCTGCTGCAGCTCTCCCACTTGCGGTCGCCCACGCCCAGCGCCTTGCGCACCCAGGGGAGTGCGAGGAACTTGTCAGCGGCTGACATGTCGTAGCACAAAGGGTCGTCTCCACACTCTATGCGCACATCGTAGGGCTGATTGGAGGCGGGTTGGGGGAAGGGGAAGGGGAAGGGGAAGGCGAGGGCGAGAGGGTGGGCGAGGCGAAAGGCGAGGAAGGAGGGGTGGGGATGGGACGGTAAGCGGAGGAAGGGGAAGAACATGAATGGGGCGTGGGCGCACGTTAAGGTGGCTTGAACTGGCAGCCACGCACACACGTGGGCGGCGGATGGATAGTGGCTTGGCTACCAATTCTATTCAAGCGCGTACGTTGAATGAACTGGTAGCCGCGCACACACGTGGGCATACAACTAGATGAGAGCACGAGGCGAAAGGCGCATGTTGAGGTGGCTTGAACTGGTAGCCACGTGCACACGTGGGCATGCAATGCAACTAGACGAGGGCAACAGGATGGGCGTATGTTAAGGTGGCCTGAACCGCTAGCAGCATACACAGAGCCCCAGAACCGGGGAGAGACCAGGGCGAGGGGCGCGTGGAAAGCAAAACACGTGGGCATGCATTCGTGAGCGTATGGGCGAGAGCATGGGCATGAGCAAACGTTGAGGTTGAGGTGGTCTGAGCTGGTGGTGGCAGCATAGCGGCATACACAGAAGTGGGTGGACTGTGGAGAAAGCAGCATAGCAGCACATGAGAACGGACATGGGGCAAGTGCATGGACGGCGGCGGGGGAGGGGGCGGGAGCGGATGCGGGGGCGGAGGCGAGGGGAAGGGCGTACGTTGAGGGTGCCTGAGCCCGTGGCAGCATATACGGAGCTCCAGAACTGCTCGCATATGATGAACGCTGCCCCACAGCTGATTCTCCCCGACTCTCCTGCACAGGGGGGGGGAGGGGTTTAGGAGAGTAGAATAGGGGAAAAGGGAGGTGATTGTGAGTGGACATAGAGGGAAAGAGCGGGGTTGGGGGGCGACGTGGGAAAGCGCGGAGGAGCAGCAGGGGAGGAGAGGTGGGAAGGTGGGTGGGGGCAGCGTGAAGGGAAGGGAGAGGGGACGGGGTGACAACAGCTTAATAAATGCAGGAAAAGTGGAGAGCGTTTAGTTGAAGTAGAAAATGGGCACGTCCCTGAACTAAACGAGCGGAGGTGGGAAGAGGCGTGGAGGGGGGGAGAGGCGGGGAGAGGGGATGGGAAAGGCTGAGCGAGTGCCTGCCTGCCACAACGAGGTAGCTTCAGTCAAGCGAGATTCTAAGGACACACAACGGTTGGACGAGCTACGGGCCTCCCCACGCCCCAACCGCCTCCCTCCCCTCCCCTTCCAGCACCTTCTCCCCCCACCCCACTGTTCCAACCTGCTCCAGTCCCCTCCCCTCCCCCTCTCGTTCTCACCGCAAGCAAGAATGGGCGGCCAAGTGGCAGGGCTTGGTGAAGAGCTGGAAGTGGTGCAGCTGTTACTGGGTGGCTCATATGGGCTGACTCGAGTCTGGACACATCGCCACCCATCCACCACCCCACACTCCCTCCCCTCTTCCCCCTCGCTCGCCCCACCCCACTCACCGCAGGAGTGCGCGGCGAAGTGGCAGGGCTTGCTGAAGAGCTGGAAGAGGTGCAGCTGGTGGTGGTGGGCGGATCATATGGGCTGACTCGAGTCTGGACACATCACCATCCATCCACACCCACCCCTCCCCCTCCACTCCCCCTCGCCTCCACCCCTTCCTCCCTCTCACTCACCGCAGGAGTGCGCGGCGAAGTGGCAGGGCTTGCTGAAGAGCTGGAAGTGGTGCAGCTGCGCGTCTGAGAGCAGGCCGCGTGAGTGGGCAAAGACGGGGTAGCTGGGAAACTGCACCTCGGGGTGTGTCATGCCGTTGCCTATTGCCACTCCCTGGGGGGGGGGTTGGATTGAAAAAAGGGAGGGGGAGGGGGAACGTAGAGGGGGGGGGGGGAAGGGGGGAAGAGGAAGGGAAACACACAAGGGAGAAAGGAGGGGCGGAGGCGTAGAAGACACAAGCGGGAAGGGGAGGGGAGAGAAGGGGAGAGGAGAGAAGGGGAGAGGAGTAGCTTTGGAGAAGTGGTCCAGCTGGTGGTCTAGGGAGCAGTCCGTGTGAGTGTGCATGCACACATGGAGAGAAGCAGCCGCACAGCTGACTCACCTTGAGGTTGATGGGCAGCCCCTCGCGCCTGTTGCCGACGACCACTCCGTCCGCCACAGCCGGGATGTAGTGCCCCCCGTACGACTCGGCTGTAATGGCGAAGCAGCAAAGCACACATGAACCGACCCACCTTGAGGTTAACAGGTAGCCCCTCCTCGCGCCTGTTGCCGATAACAACTCTGTCCGCCACAGCCGGGATGTAATGCCCCCCGTACGACTCGCCCGTTATGTAAAACTCGCGTCCCTGCAGCTCCGGATGCGCCAGGAAGAACTCCTGGGGAGGGGGAGGGCGGGGAGGGGCGGGGGGCGGGGGAGCGGGGGGGAAAACAACAGGGATGTAATGCCCCGCGTACGACTCCCCAGTGATGTAAAACTCGCGCCCCTGCCGCTCTGGATGCGCCAGGAAGAACTCCTGGGGAGAGGGGGAGAAAGGCGGGGAGGTGAGGGTTGGGGGGAGAGGCGGAGTGAAAGGTGAGGAGCGGGGAACGGGAGGGTAGGGGAAGAAGAAGGGGGGGGGGGGCGGAACAGAGCAAACGAGGCAGGAGGGGGGAACAGGAGAAGGGAGGGTGGATCGGCAGACAGAGGGAAGGACCAAAAGACGAGGGGGCGGCCGAAGAGAGAGGAGCGCACCTGCAGGAACTGGAGGTCAGCACCTCCCGAGGGAGGGAGGGAGGGAGGGAGGGAGCGAGGGAGGGAGGGAGGGAGGGAGGGAGGGGAGGGAGGGAGGGAGCGAGGGAGGGAGGGAGGGGAGGGAGGGAGGGAGGGGAGGGAGGGAGCGAGGGAGGGAGGGAGGGAGGGGAGGGAGGGAGGGAGGGAGGAGGAGGGAGGGAGCGAGGGAGGGAGGGAGGGAGCGAGGGGAGGGAGGGAGGGAGGAGGAGGGAGGGAGGGAGGGAGGGAGGGAGGGAGGGAGGGAGGGAGGGAGG